>OZ022232.1:18472698-18997698 GCA_963978835.1 Tenthredo scrophulariae
GCTGAACGATGTAGTCTGTCCACAGGTCGTAAAGATGTACTCTTGGGAAGAGCCATTCGAATCGATTGTGTCCAAAGTTCGGAAGCTAGAGATCAAGCTAATAAGCTTCACGTCGTATCTGAGAGGATTTTGCACGAACATGATGTTGTTATCGGAAAAACTAACACTCTACGTAACATTGATTACTTTTGTACTGATGGGGAGCCGTCTTAGCCCAGAAGTAACGTTTGTGGTTTCAACTCTGTTCAATACGCTGCAATTGACGTGCGGTTTTTGCTTTCCGCAAGCAGTCAATATGGCTGGGGAGACTGCTGTGTCACTGAAGAGATTGACGGTCAGTAAGATGTTCACGCTAGCCCCACAATTTCTTATCATCATTATAATTCATTTATTCAGGAGTTTTTACTGCTCGATGAAGTCAAGTCCACGGAAACCGACGAACTTCCTGCGAAAAACGGGCTTCAGGTTGTGGAAGAGACGACTACAGGTCGACAAATTGAACACGGTGTTGGGATCGAGATGATAAAAGTTGCAGCAAACTGGGTTCACGGACAGCTACCACCTACGCTTTGCGAAGTTTCATTAACAGTCGAGAGACGAGCATTGTGTGCTGTTGTGGGTCCAGTTGGATCCGGAAAGTCATCTTTGCTTCACCTTGTGCTAGGCGAGTTACCAGTGGGAGCTGGAAGACTGTCGTTATTCACGGGTGAAAATGATCAGACTAAAATCACCAGCAAAGACATTAGCATTTCGTACACCAGCCAAGATCCATGGCTTTTCTCCGCATCTATTCGCGACAACATTCTCTTCGGCCAACCATACGACGAGAGACGATATCAAGAGGTACTCGTCAAATCAGACTTCATCCTTCAATGTATAATTGCATACGTATTCATTTATTTATCCAGTGAATGAATGAATGGATAACTGATCGTTGATATTTAATCAGGGACAAGAGGTTACGAAGAATGTCCATAACTGATGACCTGGTGATCAGAGCTCAAAATTGCTATCTGAGATCCATCTCAAGTTCTAAACGCCAGTGCTTGATCATCTTTGTGAATTGTAAATTCTGTCCACAGGTGAGCAGAGTCTGCGCACTGCTAGAGGACTTTGAGCAGCTTCCTCAGGGGGACTTGACCTTTGTCGGAGAAAGAGGAGCGTCTTTATCAGGGGGCCAAAGGGCTCGAGTCAATCTGGCAAGAGCCGTTTACAAAGAAGCCGAACTTTACTTGCTCGATGATCCTCTCAGCGCCGTGGATGCTCGCGTGAGTCGACACTTGTTCGAAGAGTGTATCACTGGCTTTCTGAAAGACAAAACTCGGATCCTCGTCACTCACCAGCTGCAATATCTTCGGCAAGCAGATACAGTCATTGTTCTCAATCGTGTAAGAGCTGGACTATTTCTTCTTCAACTATCAAGAGTTAGATAAGCGTCATTTCAGCGCTGCTTGATTTCAGGGTACCGTCGAACGTCAGGGTACATACGATGAGCTTGCTAAGTCAAATTTCCACATCCTGGACTCAGAAGAGTCGGAAAAACCCGACGAAGAAGAGTTCACCAAGCAGAATCCTGAGGACAACGTGGAAAGCAAGGTAATTGTAGTGAATTTGTATGCAGCCTGGCTGAGATTACTGGAACCACCATTTATCGGTGTGGCTTATTGATATACAAGTCCATTCGCTATTTTGTACAAAAGGCTTGTATTATTTCAAGCGAGCTATACGATCTTTCGGACTAGTGAAAATCGTGCTACAACAAAGTCCTACTAAATGTCCCTTCAATGATGATATGAAAATTTTACTTCCAGACCATAGCTGCAACAACAGATAAAAATAATCATGCATCGAAAGTGGCTGAAGAAAGTGAGGGATTCAAAGATGTTAGTGATGAGGAAATAGCGACTGGACAAATGTCTGGCAAGGTATATCTGAACTACTTTTTGGCCGGTGGTAATCTCTTCTCGTTGACATTTCTCGTGGCAGCTTTCATAGCTGGTCAGATAGTGTTCAGTGGATCTGATTACTGGTTGACATACTGGACTAACCAGGAGACCCTCAGAGTAGCGTCACAGATGAACAACTCCGCCATTGATAACATTGCATATCGCAATGGCACCGAATCGCAGTGGCTCGATGAGTACGGACTAATTCGTCCGAATCAGGCCATCTACGTTTACACGAGTTGTATTATTGGCGTTATAATCCTCATCACTCTTCGCAGCATGCTGTTCATGAAGATATCCATGAACGCTAGTCGCAAAATACACAACTCCATGTTTTCCAACCTTTTGCAAGCGACCATGAGGTTCTTCAACACCAATCCATCCGGTAAGTTGAACACCATTGCTCAAACCCAGGAAACGTTGTTCGATATTGCAAGAACGATGATTACCCAGATGATCCTTTCCATCTTTATCAAGATTTCAACATCACCTTGACAAATTGTTGCACGTATTCGTTCGTCTTTTTCGATAGTGAGATTTCACCTGCAGTATTAGCTTCCAAGTTCATGTCAAATCCTCAAGCTTGTGGGATGGAACACTGTCTGTCCCTACCTTCTTCATCTCTCCTCATCCCAGCATCCGAATCTCCGCTTTGCCATTCTGTAATCCATTTTTCTGCCCTCTGCTCCTCGAGTACACCGGCAAATCTTCCGTCCATATCCTCCCGAATCTGTCGATGTGTCTCGACGTTCCTACCATTTCCCGCCAAGATTTTAACAACGGGTTCGTTTTCGTTGTGCAGGAAGGATTCTGAACCGATTTTCGAAAGACGTTGGCGCAATGGATGAGCTACTGCCCAGAGCGTTTCTAGAAGCAATTCAGATCCTTTCCGTAATGACAGGAGTCCTTGTGATGGTGATAATCGTTAATTACTGGATGATCCTTCCCACTGTTGTGATGGGTGTGATTTTCTGTACCGTTAGAATTTACTATCTCAGAACGGCGCAGAATCTCAAACGACTCGAAGGCATCAGTAAGTTTTAGTATAATTTCATCATTTATCTTGCATTAAAATAATGGAAAATCTGCAGAGAACGATATTTATGATCGACTGTTTTCGAGCTGATCATTAATGATTGCAGCAAAGAGCCCTGTGTTCTCGTACGTCAGCTCTACTCTCGATGGATTGACAACGATACGAAGCAGAGGTGCCTCAGTCGCAGGACTATTGCTCAGAGAATTCGATCGCCATCAAGATACACATACTGGTGCTTGGTACCTCACTATTTCCACGGCAACTGCCTTTGGATTACTTCTTGATCTCGTTTCGGCCGCTTTTGTAGCTTGCGTCTGCTTTTCGTGCATCCTCACGGATGATGGTTCCTATTTTTTTTATCGATTTAATGGACTAAATACAGTTCTGACAAGTGATTAAAAAAATAACTGGATTCTTACGATTTTTAGGACACACTCTCGGCGGATCCGTTGGACTGGCTATTTCTCAATCCCTGATATTGACTGGAATGGTTCAGTACGGAATAAGACAGAGCACCGAGGTAATCTCGCAGATGACATCGGTAGAAAGAGTTCTGCAATACACCAACTTGCCAAAGGAAGGACCTTTCACAACTGACAATCCTCCTCCTCCCACCTGGCCCCCTAAGGGTGGTTTAGTCTTCAAAAACGTCTCCATGAGATACGCCGATGGCAAACCTCCAGTGTTGAAGGTAGATTTCAAGGCTGTGCAGATATGGAAAGTTCCTTTGCAGGATATCACGCATGTACTCTACAATAATCATTTCTTCTTCATTTCTACTAGAATCTGAACCTGGACATAAAGCCCGGCTGGAAAGTGGGCATAGTGGGAAGAACTGGAGCCGGAAAATCCTCGCTCATCTCTGCTCTGTTCTCTCTGACCGGAGACGGACTCGAGGGTGAAATAGTATTGGATGGGATTGACACGAAGTCGATAGGGTTGCACGAGCTGCGTCCCCGCATCTCGATCATCCCCCAGGAGCCGATTTTGTTCTCGGCGAGTCTGCGCTACAACTTGGACCCCTTCGAGCAGTACTCGGACGCCGAGCTTTGGGACAGCCTCCAGGAAGTTGAACTTGGCGACGCCGTGTCATCCCTTGATTTCCACGTGGCTGGAGGTGGTGCAAACTTCAGCGTCGGACAGCGTCAACTCATCTGCTTGGCCAGAGCCATTCTTAGAAACAACCGGGTGCTTGTCCTCGACGAAGCTACCGCCAACGTTGACCCACGGTAAGTGTGGATTCAATCGGTCTTAGTATCACGGTTGCTATCAATCCTTCACCATTTGCCAATCCTAGTGGCTTATGTTAAGCTAGATTTGTGCCTTTCGTTTCGTAGCACCGACACCTTGATTCAAGAAACGATAAGACGGAGATTCGCGGATTGCACGGTGTTGACGATAGCTCATAGATTGAACACGATAATGGACAGTGATCGAGTCTTAGTCATGTCAGCTGGCCACATCAAGGTACGTAGTCTTCTGAAAATATCATCACACTTCAGGAATAAATTCTTATAACACTGTAATGTAAAAGGAGTGCTGATAATTTGACGTGTCTTCTTTTATCATCAAACAGGAGTTTGGCCACCCGCATTTACTGTTAAAAAATCGAGACGGTCAATTCTCTCAAATGCTTGAACAAACCGGAAAGGCAATGGCAGAAAGACTAGCTGGAATCGCCGAAAGCGCTTTTCTATCGAATCCTGAATTTCAAGAGGGATCGAACAGCGGTACCATTCCGGCTCTGGCTAGTAATCAGATGACGCATCTGTAACGATCTCTCTGATCGCATGAATCCCAAATTTCATCTTCAACTGAAAGTATCCAAAAAAATATTCAATGAAGCTGTACAAAAAAAAAAAAAAAAAAATAAAGAAAGAAAAAAATCATTTGATGCCGATAATTCGCGACATGATTGCGAATTTATATCCACCCATGTGCTGTAGTTTATTCAGTGGAAATTTATTTTTGTATGAATATACGCATATCTGGGGTAAACATTTATACAGTTGATAATGGGAGGAGAAACCGTACTTTAGTAAAATTTTATTTTCTAATATTCTTTGAGATCGATGTTGCGCAGGTATTTAATTTTCTGGATAATATACCGTACTTTATTCATGTAGAATTATGGAAGGGGGACTTTCCGAGAGAACTATTATCGACACCAATGGATACAGACGGAAGACAGACAGAAGACGTTTGGCATTTGCAGAGATACTATTACTCTAGTGGCACATATTATCCGCTGACTGTGATCATGGCCACATGTATAGTGGCCCTTTAATTTTCGGCGTATCAATAGTGAAAATCGAATACGACTTGTGGTTTTATTGGGAACCGATTTTAAGCTAGTTTTCAATATTTCCTGCTAGTATTAGTAGCGTTATAAAAAATTTAACGAACCATATCACAATTGGGTGAATATAATCAGTGGGCATAGTGTCTTGGACAATAATTCCGCGCGTGAGTGCAGCCGATCTCTCTGCATCGGGGATTTATCGAGCATCGTAAACTTCAGCCGTCGATATCTGAGGCGGTGTTCAATCCAAAGGTAATTATGGGGGGCCGTTTTGAAGGTGGTTTTTTAATCTTCGAAACGAGATATTGCCGGTTGTTGTCGGCCCACGGGATCGGGAGATATTCGTATTTGAATAAATTATAAGTCCGGAAATCTGGGCAATCGGTGATTCCATTCGATTTCGAAGCTCGTTTAAAAAGGGCAGAAATTTTGCCGGCTAGTTTCCACGCGCTAATTTTTAGAGGAATTATTAAACACGGTTAAAATATTGTTACACTTCACTCTCATTCATTCGCAATATCCATCCGATCGGAGAAATCTGCACGTGCATTCGTTCTCTATGCAAATTGTATTTGATCTTGGAAATTCGAAAAAAACATGTTTGCTGGTAATGTAGGCGATGTGTGTACATTAACTTTCAATTAAATGCGTGATAGTTATAATATGATTATGGTGATCAATCATTTGGAAAAACCCATAATTATCGCGTTCTAGATTCGTAGAGATCGTATCCATGTACTATAACATCGGTTCATTCATTAAGGTGTGTCTGAAAAAAGGAATGTGGGTTTCCCCACTTGGACCGAATAGACTTGTGAGAATGGTTAAAAAAGAAACTTATTATGAAGATTTAATCCGATATAACGAAAGTCTGCTACGTGATCATCATTCATTTAAAAATATTCCGTTCGCTATTAGTATTAAAACGCGTTAATTAAGGTGCTATTCTTGACCTTTTATTTTATCAGGAAATGAACGACTTGCCCGAGGCACCTGTTCAACCTGAACTATACAGTTCATCTGTTTCGATATAAAAGGATCAGACTCATATTTAGAATGAATTGGTTATATATGAATCGACCGGCCTCTCGAAATGAAAAATCGTTAAAGGTCGAGGGTCAGGTCAAGGTCGATTTGGTATGGAATTACCCATATAAATCGTTTTTTATTTTCAACACGTATCATTATATTACTATATATCTGCATGTATGAGATATAACGGTATCCTGTCCGCGGATAATAAAAATCGAATGAAATTTTGAGTCATTCGCGTGTACATCGTAATGCAAATAAGTTATCGACGTTTTTCTCTAGAATAAAACAAATGTTGGTTTAATTAAAAGTTCCAACACACACACACACAGAGAAAGCTTCATCATTTCATGGAGCTGACGTCAACGAGGAATATCAGTTGAACTAATAAACAGCGTTTGCAAGGTGAGAATAATATGGACAACAGGGAGAAGCACAGCCTGAAGAGCCCAAAGGAAACTGCAAATTTCCTGAGCCTGTTGTTCTTCGGGTAAAACAACTACGTCCTTAATTATTTGACGAAATCTGATCAGTGTACTTGATCAGTATTTTTTCAATGTACGTAACAGGTGGATGGTACCGATTTTCTGGAAAGGAGCAAGGCGGGACTTAGAGATCAAAGACTTATACGATCCCCTGAAATCCGATGAATCCGAACGCCTCGGTGATCGTCTTGAAAGGTGAAAAATTATACCCTTTGTCATTCATAATATCGGAAAGAAATCGCAAGCATATAAATACTGCAGTCATATTTCCAAATATTTCATCACTCGTTTGTTTACTCCGGTTGTTAGCATTCTTTGTAAAAAATAGCGACGATTTTGTATCAGCGAAAAAGTCGAGGGTCCAATGGTTTCCGAACTAGAACGATTCTAAGCTGCCCAATCGCGGATCAGAGGATATCGTAACGGTCGCTGTGACGCGAGTCCCGTGATTGGTGTAGGCTCGAGCACGCTCTCATTTGAATACTGTAAGATCGTCGACCTTTTCGTTCAGGAAAAATCGTCGCAGTTTTTTTTAGAGAACGCGATTACGAGTAATTGACGATCACTACTTCGACTATAAGTTTTCATCGAACGCTATTAATCAGGCTTGTAAAATTTCAACAAATGTTCTGCCTCGTGGGTGCCTTATGTAAACGAGTGGGAATTACTTAGCGAGAAGCCAGAACCAACAAGTTTAAACCCTGATGGCCTTTTTGAGTATGATTTCGTGAGATTTATCAATACAGGGGTTATCAACACAGAGTCTGCAGCGAATGAATAATATAGTTTTCGAAATCCAAGAGGGAATTGGAAAAATGTCTCATCATGTGACAAAAATTAGATTGTTCGAACACGTTCTATCGCAGAACGGAAATAAATAAGGGTAATTCAGGGTCGCCTACATTCGCCGGTAAGTTATCATCTGACTTCACCATATAATATGGAGACGAACTACTGCACAATCTTTGTGCAGGCTGTAATATAAACAGGTCATTCTGATAACGAGGTATTAGATGACTGTGGACATTTCAGTATGTACACAAGGATATTTAAAATAAATCCACAAAATAAGTAAACCAGGTTTTCAGAACCAAGCTTAGGTTTCAAAAATATTTTAATGTATGAGTATAATTTAAAATGTATAAGTTACATGTTGTATGTACTGTATGCATGTATGTACAGTGTGAGATTATTTGAACACGTTTCAATTGCAAACATATCGTTATGTGATACATTTTCGTGCTACTTCAAATAACAGTGAGATGGTTGTACTCTTCTGGCTGAGAATATGAGGTTGATCTGTAGTTTTGTATTCAAATAAGATTTTATTCAATGACTTGCTAGAGGAATAAAAATTTCACTGACAAAAATAATATAATCTTTGAGCATTTGTCAATTTCAGACCAGTTGAGACAAAAAATGATTCTGAAAAAGTCGAAATTCGATCATGCTTCAGATCTCTTTTTTCTGACACAATCATTCACAGCACGGGAGTACTGCGTAGATTTACTGCATGGATTATGTCTCATAAGTTACGTGGGTCAACTCATACCACTGAATTCCATGCGCAGAGAATGGGCGAAGGAGTTAACGAGAGCAAACCAAGAAGTGCAGCTGGAAAAAGATGGCAAAAAGAAGACTTCAAGGAAGCCAAGTCTGTTATGGGCTCTGGTGCGAATGTTTTGGGCTCCGTACATGGTCCAAGGACTTCTCGTACTCGTCCAAGCAACAGTGCTTCAAATTCTTCAGCCAACACTTCAGGGATGGGTAATCGGCTACTTCAGTTCAGGCGAACGCTTCATGACACGGAATGATGTTCTCCTCTATGCTGGCCTCATGGTCCTCGTGACACTCGGCATCATATTCATAAATCATCATACCGGTCTGAGGTCACAGCAAATCGGCATGTGCATCAGAGTCGCATGCTGCTCATTGATATACAGAAAGGTGAAGCAGAAACAGCCGATTCACCATTGCAATTCGACACTATCTAATAATTTCCATACATGTTCCAGGTTCTGAAGCTCGATCTAGCTGCAGTAAGTAACACAGCTGCTGGACAGGTCGCTAATTTGATCAGCAACGATGTATCTCGGTTCGATTGGGTTCTGATGTTCCTTCACCGGATTTGGATCATGCCGATACAGGTGAAAAATAAAGGAGAACTGATGTGCCGCTTGAATCCTAGACAACGTGATTTTTCTTTTTATGATTACTGCAGGTCGCGTTGATAGGATACGTGATGTGGCAATCTGTTGGTATCGCAGCATTGATAGGAATTGGAGCAATGCTGTTACAGAGCATACCTCTTCAAGGGTACCTCAGCAAACTTAGCGCAAAACTTAGATCCAAAATCGCGGTGAGAACGGATCAGCGAGTGCAACTGATGAGCGAACTCATTTCTGGGATACAGGTACTAGATCCGTTCGTGTACCTACCTCTCAGATGTCGTTTCTGGGATCACGGAAGCTGAATTGCCATTTCATGCAGTGTATTCTGATGACAGGTTGTGAAGATGTACTCATGGGAAAAGCCGTTCGAATTACTGGTATCGAAGGTTCGAAAGTTGGAGTTGAAGTTGATTGGCGACACATCATACGTGAGAGGATTTTATCTAAGCATATCGGTATTTTCGGAAAGAGTTACTCTCTATTTGACATTGGTTGCATTTGTGCTGATGGGGAATTCACTTACTGGAGAAGTTGCATTCGTCCTTGCGACTCTGTTCAATATTCTGCAACTTACATGCGCCATATTCTTTCCCCAAGCGATCATCATGGCTGGTGAAACTGCTGTGTCTTTGAAGAGATTGACGGTGAGTGATTTCCATGGAATAGAATATAATGCGTCCTGGGATTTCCTCGGTTTACCAAGATTCATTTATTCAGGAGTTTTTACTACTGGACGAGGTCGTGCGTGTGGAAAAAGGCGAACTCTCGACGGAGACCGGGCTTCAGGCTGTGGATAAGGCGACCAAAGTCCAACACGTTGTACACGAAGTTGGGATTGAGATGGTCAAAGTTGCAGCGAACTGGGTTCACGGTCAGCTGCCACCTACTCTTTGCGAAGTTACATTGGAAGTGAAGAGTCAGACGTTGTGTGCTGTTGTGGGGCCAGTTGGCTCGGGGAAATCATCTTTGCTTCACCTTGTGCTGGGCGAGTTACCGCTGGGAGCTGGAAGACTGTCGCTATTAACCGATGAAAACAGTGAAACTTTACTCACCAATCAAGACATTCGCATCTCATACACCAGCCAAGATCCATGGCTTTTCTCCGCATCCATTCGCGACAACATTCTCTTCGGCCAGCCCTACGACGAGATACGATACCAAGAGGTACGCGTCTAATCAGACTTTAATGTTCAATATATACGTGTTCATGTCTTTTTCCAGTGTATGAATGGATAACTGATCGTTAATATTTGATCAGAGACAAGAGATCCCGAAAAATGTTCATAGCTGATGATCTGGTGATAAAAATACCAAAAAATTTGAGTACTGTGAACTGTAAACTCTGTCCACAGGTGACCAGAGTTTGTGCACTGTTGAAGGACTTCGAGCAGCTTTCTCAGGGAGACTTGACCTTTGTCGGAGAAAGAGGAGCATCTCTGTCAGGAGGTCAGAGGGCTCGAGTCAATTTGGCGAGGGCCGTTTATAAAGACGCCGAGCTTTACTTGCTGGACGATCCTCTCAGTGCTGTGGATGCTCGCGTGGGTCGTCACTTGTTCGAAGAGTGCATCACTGGTTTTCTGAAAAACAAAACCCGGATCCTCGTCACTCACCAGCTGCAATATCTTCGGGATGCAGACACTGTCGTTGTTCTCAATCGCGTAAGAGCTGGACGAACACTTAGTCCACGATCTAACTTTTGATTTGTCATCGGGTAGAATATCTTTATCGTGATAATAACAGACATCGTCTTGTTCCTGCTTGATTTTAGGGTACGGTGGACTTCCAGGGTACATACGATGAACTGACCAAGTCAAGTTTCCATATTCTGGATTCTGAGGACTCCCAGGTATCCGATGAGGTAGAGGTTACCGAGAAAAATCGTGAGGGAATTGGGGAATGTGTGAGTTAATTTCCAAAATGGTTCTGCGAGAGGGTATCACTTCATCAATTTAATCTATCAATCATGAGTCATAGCTTTAGACATTCATTATTCTATTGACATAATCCAATGTTCCAATATTCTCCCAATGTCTTTTGATCCCTTTTCGGAGATTAGAGATTTGAGTCACGTTTTCAGAATGTAGCTGCGACTTCACATGACGATAATCAGTTACCAAATGTCACTGAGAACAGCGAAGGAGCGAGGGACGTCAATGAGGAGCAGATAGTGACTGGAAAAATGTCGAATGCAGTGTACTGGGGCTACTTCTTGGCAGGTGGTAATGTCTGCGTGTTGATTCTTGTGGCAATATTTTTTGTGGCCGGTCAAGTCGCGGCCAGTGGAACTGATTACTGGTTAACGTACTGGACTAACCAGGAAACTCTGCGAATCGCGTTAGAATTGTTCAAGTCCACTGCCGATGGGACAGACTATTTGAACAAGACTAAAAGTGATGATCAACAGACTGAATCGCAATGGGTTGACGAATACGGACTAGTCCGTTCAATTTCAGCAATTTACGTTTATACGGGTTGTATTTTCGGCTGTATATTTCTCGTCACTTTGCGGAACATGCTATTCACTAGGATATGCATGGCCGCAAGTCGCAGCATACACAACTCTATGTTTGCCAATCTTTTGCGAGCGACTATGAGATTCTTCAACACCAATCCATCCGGTAAGTTGAACACCATTGCTCAAACCCAGGAAGCGTTGTTCGATATTGCAAGAACGATGATTACCCAGATGATCCTTTCCATTTTTATCAAGATTTCAACATCACCTTGACAAATTGTTGCACGTATTCGTTCGTCTTTTTCGATAGTGAGATTTCACCTGCAGTATTAGCTTCCAAGTTCATGTCAAATCCTCAAGCTTGTGAGATGGAATACTGTCTCTCCCTACTTTCTTCATCTCTCCTCATTCCAGCATCCGGATCTCCGCTTTGCCATTCTATAATCCATTTTTCTGCCCTCTGCTCCTCGAGTACACCGGCAAATCTTCCGTCCATATCCTCCCGAATCTGTCGATGTGTCTCGACGTTCCTACCATTTCCTGCCAAGATTTTAACAACGGGTTCGTTTTCGTTGTGCAGGAAGGATTCTGAACCGATTTTCGAAAGACGTTGGCGCAATGGATGAGCTACTGCCGAAAGTGCTGCTGGAAGCACTCCAGATATTTAGTGTTATGATAGGAATCTTGATAATGGTGGCTATAGTCAACAACTGGATGATCATCCCGATCGTTTTTATAAGTGGGATTTTCTATACCGTTAGAATCTACTTTCTCAGAACGGCGCAGAATCTAAAGCGACTCGAAGGCATTGGTGAGCTTTAGTATACCTTCATTGGCGTATCGGAAGTGATACAAGATTTCCATTCACAGCTCCGGAATGTTTATTGCACTGATATAATGCAAAATCGCTTTCGAACTGATAATTAATGATTTCAGCAAAAAGTCCTGTCTTTTCGGACGTCAGTTCCACCCTCGATGGGTTAACAACGATACGAAGCAGAGGTGGTTCAGTAGAATTATTTCTGAGGAAAGAATTCGATCGTCATCAAGATACGCACACTGGTGCCTGGTACCTTACCATTGCTAGTGGGACCGCCTTCGGGTTCTTCCTCGATCTCATATCGTGTTGTTTCGTCGCTTGCGTTTGCTTCTCCTTCATCCTTATGGACGATGGTTGGTTTCCCTAGTCTCTAAGCAACAAAAGATTGCGATATACCGTGAAGCTACAAGTAATGATTGATTGGAATATTGAAATAATGTAATTCGTAGGACATACTCTCGGGGGATCCGTGGGACTCGCGATTTCTCAATCTTTGATATTGACCGGAATGCTTCAGCATGGATTAAGACAGAGCACGGAGGTAATCTCGCAGATGACATCAGTAGAAAGAGTCCTACAATATACTAATTTACCGAAAGAAGGACCATTCGTCAGTGAGAACCCTCCTCCAGCCACTTGGCCTCCGAAGGGTGCCTTGGTCTTCAAAAACGTCTCCATGAGATACGCCGATGGCAAACCTCCAGTGTTGAAGGTAGATCTCAAGGCTGTGCAGATATGGAAAGTTCCTTTGCAGGATATCACACACACTCTACAATAATCATTTCTTCTTCATTTCTACTAGAATCTGAACCTGGACATAAAGCCCGGCTGGAAAGTGGGCATAGTGGGAAGAACTGGAGCAGGAAAATCCTCGCTCATCTCTGCTTTGTTCTCTCTGACCGGAGACGGACTTGAGGGTGAAATAGTATTGGATGGGATTGACACGAAGTCGATAGGGTTGCACGAGCTGCGTCCCTGCATCTCGATCATCCCCCAGGAGCCGATTTTGTTCTCGGCGAGTCTGCGCTACAACTTGGACCCCTTCGAGCAGTACCCGGACGCCGAGCTTTGGGACAGCCTCCAGGAAGTGGAACTTGGCGACGCCGTGTCATCCCTTGATTTCCACGTGGCTGGAGGTGGTGCAAACTTCAGCGTCGGACAGCGTCAACTCATCTGCTTGGCCAGAGCCATTCTCAGAAAAAATCGGGTGCTCGTCCTCGACGAAGCTACCGCCAACGTTGATCGGGGGTAAGTGTATATCACGACAAGGTCGTTGTTGACATTTTCACTACTCGCTCGTCATTTGCTGATCCGTCTGATCTAATCATTCAACTCTGTAACTAAATCGGCTCAAACTTGATCTGTGCTTTTTGTTTTACAGCACCGATGCTTTAATCCAAGCCACCATAAGACGCAGGTTTGCCAATTGCACGGTCTTGACGATAGCACATAGATTGAACACGATAATGGACAGTGATCGAGTCTTAGTCATGTCAGCTGGTCAGGCAGTGGTACGTAGACTTCTGTGCACTTTTTCACAATATATACAGTGAATACTACTACAACCGGATGTGTGATTTGGATTCTTTAAACAGGAATTTGGCCATCCTCACATACTGCTGAAGAAGAGTGACGGTCACTTTTCCCAAATGCTTCAACAAACTGGGAAGGTAATGGCAGAAAAACTCACTGGCATTGCCGAAGACGCTTTTCGACAGAACCCTGAATTTCAAACGGAACTCAACAACGGTACCATTAGTGGGGATAAAATTAGCAATGAAACTACGCACCTATAACGAAGCCTGTATCTAATCTACATTGTTACTTTACCTTAATAGATTTACACCAAAAAAATCTCGATTACAATATGAGTTGTGTGTATTTTTGATTCCTACACTGTGAAGAAAAAGTAATTGAATTTACAAATAATATAGTTGATCAGCACATACATATCTGCTTACTGCAATATTCAATTTTAAAATTCGCTCAAGACTATTACCCCATGCCTCGGCATGGCTCATATCTTGAGATATAGGTGAGACACGATTTGGAAATGCAAGATTTACACGGCCCCTTAAAATCGGATGAATCCGAAAGCCTCGGTGATCGTCTCGAGAGGTAAGTGCGTGGTTTTTAGGTGAAATGGGACTAAATCGTGATCATTATACTCCACTTTGTGTGTCATGTAAGTACAGAGAGTGGAATAAGGAGGTAATCAAAGCAGACCAACAGTTGAAGCTGGAAAAAGACGGGGAAAAAAAGTCCAGAAAAAGCCCAAACCTGATGTGGTCAATAACTCGAATGTTCTGGGCTCCTTACATGGTGAATGGACTGCTCTCAGGCGTTCTTACTGAAGTCCAATGTACGAAAGAAGACTCGCTAATAGCAAACGACGGACTCCAGGCTACGGAAAAGACAATCCCAGGGAAAAAAAATGAACGTGGAGTCACGGTAGAGATAGTTCAAGTAGTATCAAACTGGGTTCTGGGTCAGGTACCACCTACCCTTAGCGAGGTTTCATTGAAAGTCGAAAATCAGTCACTGTGTGCTGTTGTTGGTCCAGTTGGCTCCGGGAAATCATCTTTGCTACATCTTGTGCGAGTTACCGGTGGGAACTGGAAGGCTGTCGTTATATACGGGTGAAAACGGTCAAACTAGAATCACCAGTAAAGACATTCGCATCGCGTACACCAGTCAGAATCCTTGGCTTTTCTCCGGCTCTATTCGCGACAACATTCTCTTCGGCGAACCGTATGACAAGAAGCGGTTTCAAGAGGTACTTATCGAATCAGACTTTAATGGTCGATGCACAAATTCGAGTGCCTGATGATCTCTGTGAAATGTAATATCTGTCCACAGGTGACCCGAGTCTGCGCACTGCAGACAGACTTCGAGCAGCTATTCCTCATGGTGACTTGACTTTTGTTGGAGAAAGAGGAGCATCTCTATCAGGAGGTCAGAAGGTTCGAGTTAATTTGGCAAGGGCCGTTTATAAAGACGCCGAGCTTTACTCGCTCGACGATCCTCTCAGTGCTGTGGATACTCGCGTAGGTCGTCACTTGTTTGAAGAGTGTATCACTGGCTTTCTGAAGGACAAAACCCGGATCCTCGTCACTCACCAGCTGCAATATCTTCGGGATGCAGACACTGTCGTTGTTCTCAATCGCGTAAGAGCTGGATGAATTATTCGCTCACCATCCAACTTCCGATTTATCATTGGGTAGAATATCTTCATCAAGAAAATAATGAGCATCGTCTTGGGACTGCTTGGTTTTAGGGTACCGTGAAACACCAGGGCACATACGAAGAGCTAGTCAAGTCAAATTTTAACATTTTAGATACAAAGGAGTCGAAGGAAGCCGATGGAGTAGAATACATCATCGAAAATCACGAGGAGGACGCGGAAGGCCAGGTAGTACCAGCAAATTCAAACACATGGTCGTTCAGACAATTTCGACGACACATTCGCATGGATCTCAAAGAACAAAAGTTCCGTCTTTCAGAACTCAGCTGTTCCTACAAACGGCACTGATCAGGTATCAGAAGATTCTGAGAAAAGCAAAGAATTCCGAGATGACAATGAGGAGGAAATAGCGACTGGAGAAATGTCGAACAAAGTATACTATGGGGCTACTTTTTGGCGGATGGTAATGTCTCTTCCCTGGTTCTTTGCGCAGTTGCTTTCATAGCCGGACAAATAGCAATCAGTGGAACCGACTACTGGGTAAAATGTTGGACCAGCCTTGAGATACTCAGAGCTGCCGCACAATTGAACGATCAGTCTGCCACCAATAAGACACTAGGCTACCACAATGGCACTGCGAGCGATTACCGAGACGCTAAATCCTCATGGTTTGATGAATACGGATTGCTTCGTTCAAGCCATGCAGCTTACATTTACACGGCTTGTATAGTCGGCTGTATCCTCCTCGTAACACTACGCGGCATGCTTTTCGTGAGGATGTGCATGACAGCCAGTCGCAAGATACACGATATCGCATTTACGAACATTTTGCAAGCGACGATGAGATTCTTCAACACTAATCCGTCAGGTAACGCCAATCCCCTAATCTTCAGCATCTGAATCACAACTTCACCACTTTTTCGTCTTTTTATTTTGCCCCGCGTAATATCCCTTTTGTTTGTCGATACTTCTTCGGAACCTGTATCCCCACTCCATCATTTCCTCATGAGGTGGTTCTTCAGTACTGAATCCGTTCCTCTATCAATATGCAGGAAGGATTCTGAATCGGTTTTCGAAGGACTTGAGCGCAATGGACGACGTTCTGCCCAGAGTCTCGCTGGAGTCAATACAAACTCTCGGTTTCGCGATTGGTATCTTCACGATAATTGCTATTGTGAACAACTGGATGATTCTCCCGTCGATTTTGATCGTTGGAATTTTCTATTTTGTTAGAATTCACTACATGAGAACGGCCCAGAACCTGAAGCGGCTCGAAGCAATTAGTAAGTTGTAGGATACATCTTCGTTATTAAATCGGAACTAACAACACATCCCGATACTTTGATCTGAGGCAAATGATCGTTTCAGCAAAGAGTCCTGTATTCTCGCACGTCAGCTCGACTCTGATAGGATTGACAACGATACGAAGTAGAGGATCAATCCCGCAAAGATTACTGCGGCGAGAATTTGACCGATATCAAGATACACATACGGGTGCATGGTACCTCGCGGCTGCTACTACAGCTGCCTTTGGGTTATTCATCGATCTTATTACGTCCGGTTTCATAGCTTGCGTTTGCTTCTCATTCATCCTTGGGGATGATGGTTGGTATCCTCAGATTTTGAACAATTCAAAAGTATAATTAAGCAGAGAACTGGATTACTATGCTATACTTGCAGGACACACTCTCGGAGAATCTGTGGGACTGGTCATTTCCCAATCACTGATATTGACTTCGGTTGTTCGCCAGGGATTAAAATACGGCATTGAATTAATCTCGGAGATGATATCAGTAGAAAGAGTTCTACAATACACGAACTTACCAAAGGAGGGGCCGTTCACCACTGGCAATCCTCCGTCTCCGACATGGCCTTCTAAGGGCGGTTTGGTCTTCAAAGACGTCTCCATGAAATACGCTGATAACAAACCACCAGTGTTGAAGGTAGATTTGCCAAACTTGGCAGTGATAGAGTTTTGGTCATGGCAGGAGGTCGCATCGTGGTAAGTGGTATTCTAAACAGTTTCTAAAGTTCTGTAAATTAATTATAAAAACTGAGTGTTTGATTTCTAATTTTTTTTAAACAGGAGTTTGGTCACCCGCGTTCACTTTTGAAAAATCGTAACGGTCATTTTTCTCAAATGGTTCAACAAACTGGAAAGAAGATAGCAGAAAAGTTTGCTGTTATTTCGGAAAGTGCGTTTCTTGATCCAAAAATATGGAGAAGTCACAAATGATCGGACAACTTATCTAAATAGAATCATTTAATACAAGAAATGATTTGGACAAAATCAATACCATAAGCCGAAATGATTATTTGTTATTTTATTCTGCATTAGCTCTGTTATCGACAAAAATATTATTACAATCATAGATCTTCGCCTCTTGATCTAAATTCATCTTTAAACTGCTGCTTTTTGGACAGAGTAAATTTCTGTCCCTCGAACTTTATTCATTCATTCTGAAACAATGATCGCTGCGCACGAAGCCGCAGAAATTCGTTCTTTCTTTTTTTTTTAAACAAGAAAAAAAATGAAAAGAAAAGAAAAAGGGTAATAATTTCTATACACTATAATATAATAGGTAACAGAGGGATGTGCGTTTACAGGTCAAAAATACGACACAAACTGCGCAATAGTACTTCGAGAAACTAAATTATAGAAAATTTTAGAAAAATACAATTTATTAATCATTATAATTCATTGAAATCCGTGCTCTTCAGTCGGACTCATAGAACGCTCGACGCTTTGCTGAGTTACGAAGACAGTCTGTGGCTTGGAAGTAAGACTGGCCTGTAAAAAAAAAAAAAAAACCAAGGGATTAGAGTATAGACGAAATATGCAATAACAACAATCTCAGGGAAAGTTCCGAAAGCTTTTTATAATCACAAGAGAGAAAGAAAACAATAATTGTGCCCTCTCTCTCTCTTTCTCTCTTGCTATACATTAATACACTGTGCCTTCGGTCAATAAGCTATTCATCTATCGATCTAATTATAATAAAAATGGTTTTGCAAGCATTCTTAAAGCCATTACGAAAATAATACGAAGATACGATTTTTTTTCTGATTTTTTTCTAATAAAATATGCAGAAATTTGTATGAGAAAAGAACTGAAAACGTTTCAACTGAGTTTATTCGTCTAATTGGTTGAACACAGATAATCCATGTACCTGAGACACAGTGGTTGTGCTGTACTGGTTACTACTAGGCATGCAAACCACAACCAGTTTAGGTGTGCTACTCTGAAGATGTTGTATTGTCAGTTGACTAGAATTATTTTGCTTTATCTTGACCTGCTGGGTTTGCTGGCTCGGATTATTTTGTCCCAGATTAGGTGTAGTCGGTGTTTGTGACCTCGACTGAAGTATAACAAACTTCTGGCCACCACTAGTGGGCGTTGTTCCTCCCCTACCAGAACCCAGCATTATTGTTCTCCCCGCTGGCTGCTGGCCAGGACTTCCTCCAGTCACTGAAATATCGAAATAAAAATCAAGAAATTAGGGAAGTAGTCTAAGAAACGAACTTTTCGGGTCGAAAGACCAACTCTTTTAAATGTTCTGGAACTGTTCAGCCATTTTCACCACCCAATTCTTCGAAATATTATGCATTCTTGAGTTAAGGACAGGAATAGAAGGACTTGTAATCATTTTTACACTTCGTTACTAGTTTTTAACTCTACCTGACTGCACGAGGGGTTTTGTAGCCGGAGCAGTTGGTCCTGGCTGCTGATTAGCGGTCAAAGTAGTAGCAGCGGTTGTCGATGTGGTTAGAGTAGCCGGTTGTGTACGAGCCTTTGCAACAGCCGCGCAAAGCGCCGGACCGACGTATCCAAAGTCTTGTTTATACTCTTCGACGTAGTCAGGGGCCGGACGCATCCCCTTAAGGACAGGGGCGACGACTTTCTGCACAGAAGGAAAAGGGTCGCCTAGTTTCAGTCGAATTCAAACAAATTTTAAGAGCTAAACTCACAACTAGGAGAGTCTTTATATGTCCTGCTCCGTTTTTGTCCACGCTTGAAAGCACGGGACCTTCGATGCAGCTTTCGATACGTTCTGAGATGGATTTTATCTTGGGAATCACCAGCGCCTTGACTACTTCGGGCCCCAGTTCTGAGAGGCCTTCAATTGCGCCGTAGAGAGAAGCCAGAGGAGTCTGAAATTGAGGAAAGATAGAGAGGAAGTTGAAGCTGTTTAGCGTATACGTAGATCGTCTGGGTTTTGATCCATTTACTTGACTGTTCTTCGCCAAAGCCTGGCTGAACATCCGCGTAACTCTGGTCTGCACGTTGTTAGTTGATGTGTTGAAGTTTTTGCATATTTGAGCCATTAGACGAGAGGCAAAATCCCTCAAAGCCCAGTGATTGTCCATTTCTGGTCTCATGCAGAGCTGGCGAGATACTATGCACGTCGCCACTGAGGGGATCAACTCGTGTAGCTGAAATTTTGGTTTGAGTTTTAGTTCTAGGTAGCTTCAAACGTGTTTTGAATGGGATTAAATCAACCTGAAGATATTTAATATAGGATTAAGTTGATCAAAACATGTTTGAAACAAGCTGAACTTGGCTGAATAATTCAAATGTGGGAATATATCAGTAAAGATATGTGTAGAACGGGATAAAATGAAGCAAACTTTGCTCAAAACTGTATCAAATTCACCGAAACTTATGCGCAATAGGGTAAAATTGTCTAAAAGATATTTAATACAGTCTGGTATTACCCGAAACATTTTTAAATCAGTTCAAAATGAATTGAAACATTCTTGAATCAGTCTATGATTGTCCAGAATATATTTAAGACAGTATAAAAAGATCTAACAACGTGATAAATTATTAAAATCAGTGAGATGTCCGCCTCAAACAATAATTTCTCATTCCTAAACACAGTGAGGTGAGAAAGCACATTAAAGTACAATAAATCATAAAATTTAGTGATGAATACTCACGTATTTCTCCAAGTAGAGACTAGGATTGTCTAGAAGTGCCTTGACCATTCTCATCAGATATATAAGAAGGGCGAGATTATTTTGTACTACATTAACTCGTACGCCTTCCGCAATGAAGGTGCACATTCTAGCGAGCATTTCATGGAGGCCAGGATCTGCAGACAATGATTGCAAAGCCTCTGCTCTGCGAGCTTCGTCGGAGCCGACGCAAGCCTCTGTTATCTCCTTGTAGTATAACTGTTGTTCTACACTCAGCTCGTGCGTCGCGAGCTGTTTGACGTGGACCGTTTCTACGTTCCTTAATTTCTGCCCCTTTCCACCGCCCCCAGGCTTCCCTACGCCAACACCCTGCCCCTTGACGCTCAACTTACTAGTCGGATCGACGCTCTCAATTTTTTGAGCATCTGTAAATTTGGAAAAGGCAAACAAGTCGTAATAAGTGAAAATAAGAAGAAAGTAAACAAACAGGACGAGTCGTGAATTGTTTACCCTTTGAAACAGGCGGAGGATTTTCTGGTATGGTGGGCTGCACTCCATCAATGCAGAGCCAATGAGCTCTGAGATTTATTTCTAAAGGAAGCTTGGGCCAGGTTTGACTATTTGATATCGCCTCGTTGAGATCGATCTCTTTTTCCTCTACGAAATGAAGCTCTCTACCTCCGCCTGAAGCAAATCTAAAGGGAACGTTTTCTCTGGCAAAAAATCCGTACGTTGGTTCGACGTTTTTTATCTTTAAAGCGTGGTCTATGTCGTTTGTCGTCATTCTCTGACGCTTACTGTGGTGCATGAATTTGGCAGCGTCCTATTAATGGAAATTCAAGAAATGAACTGAAAGATAGGAGTAGAAAATAGGTGAAGTAAATGAAAACAATAAGGAGATGGTGGAATTACTTGATGAATTAGTTGGAGAGGAAGAGAAGCAAAGGAAATGAAAAACAGTAGTACTACTTCGTTGATGTGCTCGAATTTGGGAATGTACAAAGGAAACTGGTGAGAAAAGAAATAAGAGTAGTTGATGAATTAGTTGGGATTTCAAGAAACAAAAAATAAAACGAATTAGTTGATCAATCAAATAGTTGTATTTTCAAAAAACAAGTACCAAGAAAAATCCGAAACAAGAATACAATTTAGTTGATGAATTAGTTGGAATTTCAAGAAACAGAAAATAAGACGAATTAGTTGATCAATCAAATAGTTGTAGTTTTGAAAAACAAGTACAAAAAAAGGGTCTAAAACAAAAATACAATTTGGTTGATGAATCAGTTGAAATTTCAGAGAACAAAAAATAAAACAAAATAGTTGATCAATCAAATAGTTGGGATTTCAAAAACCAAGAACAATGGTGAAGGAAGGATGAGTTAGTTGATCAATTAGTTGGTATTTCAAAAAGTAGCGATAAGAAACAAAAAAAAAAACGAATTGGTCAGTAATATAGTTAAAAAAAAAATTGCAATAACAAAAACAACAAACGGTTCAAAAATGAGGCGAGGATTTAGTTGATGAATTAGTACTTCGTATTCCTAATAACGAAACGAACAAAGTTGATAATATAGGGAATTAATTAGTTGGGAATTGAAATTGCTAACAAAAAAAAAAATATTACTAAAAGTTATAAATTGTTTGGCGAACAAAATGATTATTTTGATTCCATAATTGCCTGTATGATCTCCTTTAGTCTGTAACTGACATCCTCTGCGAGATCCTTAGCAGCTTCGTCCGGTAGATTACCGACGCCGATACTTTCGGCAATAACTTTAATAGATTCCTGAGACAAGGTTGTCCCGTATATCGAATCACTGTCATTCATTTTCAAAACACTTTCCGAGAGTATAATAATCTGAATATTTACTCGTTTATAACGATGTTGTCAGTCTATCAAATCGACATAACCTGACATATCATAACCTAACTTAATCCTTTGGGATTACGTTTATCAGATTGAACTCGAGGCCAGAGGCTGTCCTCAATCTTCCAGAATTGATGTATTCATAAAAATTTTCTTATTTTACTACTACTACTAAAAATCCATCGATCTCTTTCCCAAAATCGGATTTTAGTTGGTTATGTTATCTCATTGTTATGTTCATTTCCAGCAGTTCAACTGTTTCCAGTTAAACCATCGATGACGTGAACATAGGTTCGATTCGGCGAGCAATTCTCGACCTGCGCACTCCGCCTGCGCGAAGTAGGAAAACTTATACCCCAAGTGAAAGGTCGCAGCTCGCGGCTCTTTGTACACTCGTCTAGTTTGTGCCAGAACAAAAAGCGTTGCACGTGTGTGTTTTTGTTGTCTATCAGTAAGTTTTTCGTCGACTAAAATAACAGCATTCAAATTTCCAAGAAGAGAATAGTGGTCGACAACGGTAGCAGCATTAGGCGAATCGACAAAATGGTGTTTTCACGCTATTCGGTAGTGTTGTTGCGACGCGTAACAAACAACATGAACAATATCGAGTTGTTACAAACCGGTGCGACTTCGAGGATACCAAAATACAAAAAAGAGTTCATTTCTGAGCTGGGCTGGGACAATACTAGACAGAATTACTCCACCCTCGTCACGAACGAAACCCATGTAAAAATAGTAAACGAAATCGTTCCAAATCTCGACGAAGACAAAGCGCCGAATCCACTGCATCTTGTATCCCATCCAATATCCTATGATCTTGAATTCGAAAATTCCGACCGTTTGTTGGACGTCGTAAAAGAACGTCCCGGAGTTCTAGACCCTTGCGTTGACGACTTGTCGCACATTGGTCCGAGTTTTCCTGTTACATTTAACTTCGCCGCTTACGCGGACAAATCGCCGACGATACAAAAGCTCGCTGAACTCGGTGTTGATTTTTCGAAAATCGAAAGGCGGAAGGGTTTAGCGAAGTATTTGATGCCTCTGGACTTCGATAGAGACATGAAATACCACATAAGATTTTTGAACGACTGCGGTGTACCGGCCGATAAATTGGGCGAATATTTGACCAAAAATCCGCTCATTTTTCGCGAGGATTTAGACGATCTTCATACTCGGATTAGATACCTTAGCGCTCATAAATTCTCGTCAGATATGATCGCCAGAATTGTTTTAAAGAATCCTTTCTGGGTCATGTTTAGCACTAAACGCATTGATACCAGGCTAGGCTTTTTTCAAAAAGAATTTAAACTCAGTGGCCCCCAGGTTCGAACACTTGCTACCAAACAGCCCAGACTTGTTACTTACAGAATGGAACATATTAAGGAAAACACTTTCGCTGTTAGGGAAGAAATGGGATTTCATAATCACGAAATGAAAATGATTTTACTCGGTAAACCCAGGATTTGGATGAAAAGTAAGCATTTACTAATCCAAAATTGAGTTTTCTTCACTTATGTTGATATGGAATTTCGAAGATTTAGAATTCCGAATCGATTTTCAGGATTTAAGAAAGCCCTGAACTTCGAATTCTTTAATTTCAAATCGATGTTTGAATATTGGAATTCCGAATGAAAAATCTCCGAAATTCAATTATCGAATTCCCGATGAACTCTCGAAACTCTAGATTCTCGGTAGAATATCATGTTTTAAAATTCTCATAACTTATTTTGCAGATCGTCGATGCATAGTCGACACTTTCGACTATGCACACAACGTGATGAAACTACCGCATGGAATAATAGCCAAACAGCCAGGAATTTTAACCTGTAGATTGCACAAGTTGAAAGAAAGACACATGTTCCTATTGACCCAAAAAAGGGCGCAGTACGACCCGGAAAAACCGCTCTACGTATCTACCGAGTCATTGATAAGTGATACAGACGCAGAGTTTTGCGCAAACGTAGCTAAAACGCCTGTGGAAACTTTCAACATGTTTTTGAAAACTCGTTAGTAGACGATGGGATAAGAAAACCTGTAACATATTGTGTACAAATAAATATAAAAGAATAGAAAGGAAAATGATCACATGCCGTGTATTTTTATATAATAATGTTATTCGTTTAATTTAAGAAATATTTCACATCCTATAATATAATATATAATATACCTATGTATATCGCTCATCCGTCTTCGCAACGTAAGGTCAAATTTTACACAATACCATAATATCAACATCACACCCTAAACACAGTCGTAATAAAACGCGAATGATTAAATTTTAGCTAAATTTTCCTATCTCAATTTTTCGCTGTATCGCCCTGACCGAGTGGTAAAGAAGTGCGTCAATGATCCCAGCGACTGTGAAAACGCCGCCAACTATAGCGCAAAGATTTGTAGCGAAATGTCCCAAGGATTTTTCCCGCTCTGAGTATTTTACCATCAAGGGACTCAGCTCGTAGCTGAAAAATATACCCGGCATACCCGACTCACCGGTGAACAAAGACACCTGGCGAGTGTGTCTGGTCATTGAAAATTGATTTGTTAATAAGGTGGAACCGTCAGCTCTGACATAGGTCGCAGGAACGATTTTGATGTAGTATTGGTACATCATGGCACCTGGAAAATGAGAAAATAAAATATAATGGACAACTTAGTTCATGGCTGATGGATACTAGCTGGGTATAATCCAGTCGGCAAGGTAGAAAATGCCACCGCGCATGCGCGCGAGATAGTAAAAATTCGATTTTTATCGCTACTTGCGTACGGCAGACGACAGGGAAAACAAGATGGCGTAAGACTGAATCGTTGTAACCAGAACGTTACGGTGGTAAACTGCAGAAAAATCTCTCGAGAGTTTTTGAAAGCCATAAAAAGGGCCCGAAATTAGTGAGTATGAAAATTACTCGGTCGGTATGGGGAGGGTGGATTCACGCCAGGTTTACGGAAAAGGTCGAACGATTGCCAAAGGAAAGACTCGTTTCAATACAACATAACCATAACCACACTTGGCGTAAATCACGTTCACCATATCAGATCGTTAGATGCTACAACAAAAAAATCTTGAAAAAACAAAGAAAGAGCGTTTTTCCTTCTGCGAATGATTATCTCACGATTTTTCTACCCTAGTTTAAATATTAAACAACACGATGCCCGTTGTACCGGGAGGAGCCTATCAACAGGGGGGTCCCTCATGCTGGGACAGAATGAAAATGGGTTTCACGATCGGATTCTGCGTCGGTATGGCGTCCGGTGCACTTTTTGGCGGTTTCTCGGCCCTTAGGTAGAGACAATCAACTGCATGAATATTTATTGACTTTTTCCTCTTTTTTTTTTTTCTTTTCAAAATGAAAAATTTCATATTTTTATTTCGATATGTATTGCAGATACGGTATGCGGGGAAGAGAACTGGTGAATAATGTTGGCAAAGTGATGCTACAGGGTGGAGGAACGTTTGGTACATTTATGGCTATTGGTACCGGAATAAGATGCTAGTACATGTAAATATATAAAAAGAAGAAGAAAAAAGAAAGAAACTATTTTAGAAACAGCGTTGTTCTAGTAATTTGGCTCTGTATAATTTGACTACCTTATCAATATTACTATTATTATTCCTGAAAATGCAACAACTACATCTTAAAACCGCTAATTTGTCAATAAATGATTTGAACTCTAGTTTTAATTCATATTAATGTAATGATCTTTTATAAAACTCAACGCGAAATATTAACATGTCTAGTTTCAGTCTAGATCTATTGTCGTTATCATTAATATCATTATTGTTGTAAATAAATCCTATAATATTGATACTAATGTATTAATGAAATTCGATACATGTATATGTATACATACCCTCGGTAGCCACGACGGTCGTATCGTCGATCGGATTAGTCTTCCCTATAATATTCTTTCCGAAACTTAAGTGACGAATTGTATGCGTTAGGTTGAACTGAGTAGAGGAGTAAGGCTGAACGTCGTGGACTGGAATTAAAACGCGAAAAATTCGGGGATAATTTCGATCGCTAAGATTCTGGTATCGTTATTCATTTTATCTTATCATTTCAGGAACAGAGGCTTAAAATTTTATACGAAAAGGGAAAATGTAAAAATATTATAATTACCGTGAACATGATTCACGGAGAAGCTTTCACCGGGCGCTACGTGAAAACTACCACCGACTCGGTTCACCTCCATGAAACCGTATATGTGGCATCCTTCCGCGAACGCATGTTTCATCTTTTCAACCGATTTGTCATTTTGGCATTGTTTTATCGTTGAAGGATCGGGAAACGCCCATTTACGCATTCTGTAAGCCTCGCGGACTTCCTCGCAACTGTTGCAGCACCTAAAACGTTTTTTTGAGATTAGGAATTTCAGGAATTTTTCGCTATTCATTTTTTTCTGTATCAGTTAGAGATTGTTTAGCATTTTCAGCTACCCTTCAGTTTTCTTAAAACTCACTTTATCCCTAAGGACTCGCTCGCCGCTCCGTAACAATCGCCGCAAATTTCGACCGTCGTATTTTCCGCTGGCTATAAAATGTCAGGAAAATAGAAAAATAAGAAAATAATTGTCAAAAACCCAGATTTTAGGATTCTCTAATTAATAAACTATGATAATCGCGACGCTGTACCCTTTCCCACCTTTTCGGTTGATTTCTCCGGCGATTTTGTAGTCGCTATGTCTGTAAATCACCAAAACCAGATATACACGTTATTTGATTGAATATATTCAGATTTCACTGCATTAATGTCCAATATTCTGGTCAAGGCTGTTCAGGAATGTTTACAAAAAAAAAAAAAAAAGGAGTACAAGTATTTGTTGTACAGCGTAAGACTAAACTGTGTACAGAGTTACACAAAAACTATCAAACCAACTGGGTTTAGATTTGGCATATTTATTCAAAACATACTTACGCACGTGTGAACTACGAATATTAAAATCGATCTGCAAATACTTGCTATATGTGCAAAAATGGGACTGACGAGCGTGATAATTGTGGCAATAGAGTAAATCGTTGAAAAAATGATACTTCCCACGGTTATAATTCAACTTCCGTAATTCACGCGGTAAACATAACTGTCTAAAATATTCATATGAAATTTGGTTCATCGCGGATGACCGGTACCGAAGTAATCAGATACGAATCATTGCGAAAACTAGTTGGTACAAATAATCAATGATAAGCATAGTTAGAGGCATTGTTTCACGAAATTAAACAAAATTATGGACTCTAAGCTCCGAATTTCGATTAGATTCTTCTTTTTCCTCATTTCTTTTTCTTTCTGAACAGTCCCAGTGTACAGAGATGGACATAGAGGACATGCACGATCTAGTTCATCATTAAAAAGTCAAGAATACATTTCTAAGTAGCAAAAAAACAACTTTTTGGGTCATGTGTAAGTTACAACTAAAACATACCAGTTTTCTTAGGATCTTCAATGGGATTACCGTCAAGATCGAGTCTCCTCTTAAATATATTATGATCAATTTGTAAATGCTGTTCCCCCGTGGTGTCCATGGCATCAAGAGAAAGCACTAAAAGATTTTTGGTAATTTCATTTCAAGTTTTTTCTTAACTTATGAGTTTTCAAAGAACATAACATCATGCAGATCAACTCACAGTCACAGGATATAGCTGGTATTATAAAATCCAAGTTTATTTTCAATTTGGAACCCCTGGAGGTATCGACAAACAATTCCTCGCTGAGACTGGGTGTAAGATAGTCCCTCACCTCAGACACGAACAGAACCAGGATAATAATGGTGCTTATTATAGTGACTGAAAATAGAAAGATCAAAAACAAAAATAGATAAAAAAAACCAAAAGAATCAGTTTTTTTTTTTTTTTTTTTTTCTTTTCCTGTTTTTGTTTATAAAATTTGTTGTCCCATCGGATCAAGGCGCCATTTTTAACCGAAATAACAACTACTGGAAAAGAATAGAAGTGTTATCGGCTTTATAGACGCCGTTAATCATCGTTTGAGGTTAGGTTTATCCAAGCAACGTTTTGACACGTATAGATAAGCCTAATCTCTTATAGTGTACAGTGTTACGGATATCGAATAGTCATTGTGTCATAAAAGCTGTTCATAATATGTTTTTCTTTTAATCATAATGTGACGAAATGTCGTCTAGTGCGATAGCACGAGGCGCTAACAGCAGACGATATCTGTGACGATATGATGCATAGGAACATGTTGTACCACACTTGACGTGTTAAATTTTAACCGGTATGAAGTGGGTCCCGAATTAGTCTGTCTTCTTGATTCTTTCATGGTCATATTAATATGGAAAAAGACAGAAGATTGTGGGTGAAACTTCATACCGGTCAGGCATAAATACGTCGAGTAAACACTTGATAGTTTCACACTACTATTACGTGTACAGAAGTTTGACAGATGTTTTTTTTTTTCTCTCTATCTCTCATCTGACTGATAATAACCATTATGAGAGAAACTATCTCTGTGTACAGTCGATCAGAGTTATTTTTATTGTATTATATATTTTTGAATAACAAATATAATAATATATTAAAAGAAATTGGACAAGGGAATTATGAGTTTGTTTTTAATTTATTATAATATTATATTATACCGATAGCACCGCCGAATGTTTTCACGCTAAAGTCTTCCATGGTCTTTGGATAGGCGTCAAATTGACGAAGTTTTTCGGAAATCTTCATGATCGCAGTTTAGGTATTTATTATAATTAACTACCCTGTTATATTCGACTATTTTTAATTCTACTTGTTCTAACGGTTCTTTTATTGATAATAATTCTATCACAGCACGTGCAAACATTAAGCAAAATTCGAAATCCGGTATACATATATCCAGCCCGTATTTTATGTGTGATATTATCCTGATTATGTGTGTTGTGACTCGTGTGCTTGTCGCTCTCCGCGTGCTCGCCGTGCATTCGTCGCCGCTCCCGTTGCTACGTGCTGCCATCTAAGATAAGGAAACTCGCATGCGCGCGCACACGGGACTTGGCAGACGGCAATCTGCCATTGGTCGATATTTGAATTACTTTTTGAACCTGACATTCAGAGAATCTACCTGCTTTGCTATTTCAGTATACGCGATAACTTGTTTTACTTATTACTTTCATCGTATTTGTTTTCTTCTCATCCAAAACTCCGAATTCCAATGAACGCTGCTTCTATTTTCCAGGAGATTGAATAGACGGAAAATACAATACAACACAACAGACGTTGAAACGCTTATATATTGTTAGCCAGCGTTTTATTCATTAATTTCATTGTGGTTTCATTACAATTTCCCGATGATAATTCTATCTAAAAATTCAAAAATATCATTTCGTCTCTATCGCATTCTCTATCTTCTTACCTCTGTTACAACGGTCGGGTTTATACATTTATTTCTAGATAAAATCGAGTAGTTTGATTATCCAGTTATAATTAATGTAATGAATACAAAATTAAAGACTTCTTTTTTGTAAGACGTATGTATGTATGTACAGGTATATATGTTACAGAGGTAAAGACAATAATCGTGGGGGTAATAATTATCTAAAATGAAATAATAAATCGTTAATTATTGTATTGATGATTATAGTACGTAAAATTATTGTTTCATCGTTATATATCATATCTTACATGATTATTATAATGTATAATGTATGTATATGAGAGTACGCGGGTTTCTTAAAAATATTGGACGGCAATCTAATAATAATAATAACAATATATGCTTATATTAAATAAGTTAATATATATGTATATTAATTAATAATATATATTCTATTGTATATAATACGGGCGGTATAGCTGCCTAGGTCTGTATAGTATGTATAGTCAAATTGTATAATCTTGAAACAGAAGATATACAAAAGACGTCTACGTGATAAAAATTGGCTTTTTTGAAAAATACGAGGTCGTCATTAGACGTCTTGAATGCCATTACGCGTCTTAAGGATTTCTAAATATGATAATATGCCTGAAAGACGTCTTATATTAGATTTAAATTGGCTTTGGTTGTCGTGAGCGGGATTTTAGTCGGCGTGATTCAATGATACTGTTATATCCATTATCTTATAGTCATTTGTCAGATAGGATGAGACTTCTTACATGACAATATACATATTGTTTATTTAGTGATAAATACAACAGCTAATTAGTGAGCTACCCTATTAGCTGTTCAAAATCCTTCATGATATCATATTCAGTAAAAAATAATGTTACGCAATATCAATATTAGATCATTACTTAATCTAAAAATCTATCATTTATTATATCTAATATATATAGGGGAGGGCCGGGAAAGACGGAGGGGGGGAGGAATGGGGTACCCCCAAATTTTGTTATAAAAATGAAAAAAAAAAAAAATTCGGAAATTTTTTTGTTATTTACTCTCTTTATATTTAAAAAAAAAAAGAAGATTTAGCATATTTGAATCCCCGAAAACTTAGTATTGTCTTAAGTACCCCGGTTTGGCCCCCCCCCCCCCCCTCCTACTATATCATAATAAAAATGAAACGGATTGTTTTTTCTCTTCTTCTTTGTGTATGTGTGTTTTTTTTTTTTGAACTTGTTCTCGTATGTATTAATTTACATACCTATACCTACGTGTATCATATAATAGTTAGTATTATATCTATCATTCTACTATGTAATATCAGCATATAATAGCATATACATACTTTTTACTTTACTAGTATATCCAGTTAACAGGCACCCACTGGTGTTCTGTGGCCAGTAATTCCATCGCAGCAACAACCTGTCTAAATGTCTGGTCAAAATCCTCGTTCACAATGACCAGGTCAATGTACTTCTCATAAGCTCTTTGAAGAGCTGCTGATTCTTCGAGAGTCGATCTCAGGTCGTCCTCCTAAATTCGCGATAAAAATAAAAATTATAGAAATTAGAAGATCGAAGAGATCGGAGTCAACGTTCATAATGAATAATGTGGTCAACGATTCATAGCTGTGAAGCTCTTCTTCTTCTTCTTCTTTTTTTTTTTTTTTGTTCTTATACGAATTTAAAGGATAATTTTTTAAACACTTCATGCATAGTATTTATTTTGTTTTCTTGTTTTTTTCGTGTACAAACCTCGTATAGGGATGCGAGGGACTCCAGGGTACGTGCTCGCCTTGAGCTAAATCTGATGGAGCTCTGACGGTCAAACTAGCAAAGCCAACATCGAAATACAAAAGTAAAAAATGAGTAAAAAGACAGTCAATTATTTACATATCTTAAAACATACGCATTCGCAAATGATAATATATGGTTTCTCGTTTAATTTTCTTCCAGATAATCATGGTGTGTACAAATCAAATAACTAATACTGCAACATGGGCACGGGCTGACAAACAACAATTCTACTGCGGGAGATAAAGGGAAAACAAAAATTTAAATATTGTCAGGAATTGGAAAATTTTCAATCTATGTTCCAATCAAACGAGATTTTCATTTAATAAACAGGGGAATTTCTTTGTCTACTTATTTTGCTTTGTGCCTAATATACAGTAAGAGTTTTTATTTATTTATTTCATTTTTCTTACTCGGAGGGGAAACAACATTTCGCATTACAAAATATCGCATGCCAAAATCGATTAGCAGAGAAAACTGAATATCGATATACTACACAATGATAAATCAAGCAAAGATATAGTTTTTCGGACTCAAACACTGCCACGAAATTTCGATCAATACTAAAACGATGTACTGAACATTGTCCGATGTTATTCGGAGACTCAATGTAACATAAACGATAACTTATCCTTGCTAGCAATGTAACGAACGGTTTACCGTTAAATTTCTGTTGCTGGCTCCCGTCGATCTGCCAAGATCGTAGAGTGACTTGAGTTGTTCCATTCCGGGAGCAGCGATGAAGATTACATAAGGCATAAACTCAGTGCTGTTGTGGAGTATCTTTAGGGCGGCTGGACTGCAGTCCAATACGCACATCTTTCCAGCCCTGATCAACTCCCGGACTGATTCAAGCCTGGTGCCGTACAAGTGGCCTCCGTGTTCGCCGTGCTCTAGGTAGCGGTGCTCCAGGATGTCAGCTTCCATTGAAACTCTTTCTGTGAACCAGTAGCTTCTCCCGTCTTCTTCCAAAACCCGTGGAGGACGAGATGTGTCTGGTAATCGGAAGAGGGGTCTCATTCGTTTAGTCGTTTGTCTAATTGTTACGCGATTCAACGATGCAGTCAATGACAGTCTAAACTGGTTAAAAACTCTCAAAAATTCGCGAGAAATTTGAAAAACACTTTTGAAGTGTCGAAACTGATCGCAGGTTCCTCTGAATGGTCTAAAACCTGGGTAAAACTATCTAAGCCTGTTGAAAGCTGATCGAAACTGTCAAAGACCCAGAGAAGCTTGAAAATACTTAAAAGCCGTCGAAAACATGCTAAAACTGTGGAGAGACTCTCTAAATCGTCAAGAACTATGGAGGATTACGCAAAACGCTTTGGAATTGCAGAAGAAATCGTTAAGGACGTTCGATGCTGGTCAGAATTTTGTGAACTGTGAAAACCTTCTGTGGAAATCGTTGAGAACATTCAAAAAATCCAGAGGGAACTTTGGAAGAACGAAATAGTCAAGGAATTGGTTGAGAATATTTACTCACAAGGTACGATGGTTCCGAACTTATCGGGATCGCTGTTGATGAGTCTATTCTTGAGTGTTCTTCTTCCAACGCCTCTAGGTCCAACTAGAGCTAGTGTCTTGCGTCTGAAGGGTGGCATTCTGGCGACTTCCTCATACAGCAAAAGTTCAGCCCCATCAAATTCGCCGTTAGATTTCGACTGGTACATCTTCCGCTTCTTTTTCTTCGATATTCTTGTACCGCAGATGCTGATCTTATGGACAAAGTCGGCCTCAGGAGGGACGAACGCCTTTCTACGCTCCTCCAATTCCAGGGAGGGTATCAGACCCGGAGCACCCAGACCGTCACCCTCGACGCGACGGGCTTGCCACCAATTCGGATCTGCCTGATCGACGATCTGTAGTATATCCCCCTTTTGGAATGGCAATCCGATCTCGCGACATGGGACCAGAGTGTCTTCTGACGGATCGTAGTCGAACAAGGCGCGCATGTAGCACTGCGCAGATCGTTGAAATCGAGAGATTAGCGGCATTGGACGTTTTTCAAAACTATATTTATCGAAAACTCTACATACTGTGGATTTCAGAGGCCTTGATCCGTCGTTCGCCAATCCTGGCCCTAGTTTCAGAGTCAGATTATCTTTCGCCTCGTGTATAGCTTGCTGGAGTTCGTCAGGCGTGTGGACGTCCTTTCCGTTAACTTCAAGGACGATTTCACCGATTCGTAAAAGACCCTGACGCGCGGCAGTACCACCGCCCAGAATCCTGGCGATTATCAAGTTGCCTACATCGTCGACTTGCACCGTTAGCCCCTGAAGAAAAGAGCGGTAAAAACCGTTTCATTCAAATTCAAAATTGAATTCAAAATGAAGTTCAGTCGCTTCTGTAGACTTATACCAATGGCTCGTCCGGGTTTCTTCTCAATCCAACAACCCTGACAGCGTCGGCTCTGTCGTCAGCTGGCATTGTGAGAAAGGATTGATCAGGCGTCGACGCAGCGTCTCGACGCTCTGCTACAGCGTCGTGGGTCTCCAAGAGCGCTTTGAGATGTGGTTTTGTCAAAAGCTTTGCTAACTCGTCTGCGTTTTGATCTGCAGACGATTTAAAACTGTGGACGATCTCGTCGGCTATGTCACACGCTTGACAAACGGGACTCGCACCACTGGGAGATTCTTCTAGACGGTCTTGAACCTGTGATGAGAAAGATTGATCGTTTTTTTTATTCTGTTATGTTTCGTTTTGTAGAATTTTATAATTATGACAATTGTTCCATTCGTTTTCAATCCGAACTTCCAACGCAGGTTTGGGTTTGAGAAACGCGATATAGTCTGATAGATCGTACGGTTTATTATTCAAACGCCGGAAACGCCGATCTCGATTGTCAGTTCTCACAATCAAAGTGTGTTTAATGTTTATCTAGTTAGGTGTAAAAACTTAGTTGGCCAGTTTCCCTCCCACGTTTGAGATTATTTACAGAATCTGAACTGCAGAGTAATATGTATATATGTATAGGTGGTTATAATATCATCGATCTCGATTTAGCCTCATAAAGTATCAATTTCCTCTCCTCATCTCATACGTGCAGCTCTTAGAAGCCAAAAAGAATATTCTGTTTATACACATAAACTCGCGGATTGTTCCGGGAGCGGAAATCGTTAATGCATGGCGCAGAACTTTGGAATTATAACTAACTAAACTCTACTCGAACTTAGTAAATCAATCTTTAGTACCACATAATTGTTTGAATTTTCCCCCGCCTAAATTTATCACGTACAAATTTACTGCTCTAACACCACTGTTAGGAGGTTTATTCAACTGCCTCGCCCACGGTCTTTATATTCGCTCTTTAAATCCAACGCATATATAAATTGTAGCTTGATGTTATCCAAGGCCCAATTATTATTCCTTAGTTTAGAAATCAGCAATATTGTTATACGGTTTTGACAAAACAATATGATTGAGCCATAAACGTTAATTGAGAGACGCTATTTCATTTTGAGAAGCAAAAATATCGTCATATCAGTGGCTCGAATGCGATAAACTGAGTGGCGAAATGATGCAAGGATCAGAGGACCTTTTCTGCATGAAAATTTTCAAGCATCTTCAGTCCTCTTGCGAAAATAACAGAGAAAAGATCGTTAATATCATTCTCTAGACCCTTGATCAGGGAAACGCCCATTCTAGACAAGTGCTTGTGTACTATTGATGCCTAAACGCAGTAAAACCGAAAGTTAACGAGCCGAAACCCCGAATAACATGCAAAATACTGTCTAAAAGTTTCCAAAAGCATATCCGACTTGCAGAAATTGTTATCACGATATCCAAGCGTCTCCCTATCGATGCGAACATGCAAAACACGGCAACGTATCGTTGAAAACGCCTGTTGATCGGCAGCCTGCACAACAGCTGCGCACATTGTGCAAGTCGCATGAAGGCTCGGCGTCGTTTAGACGCGATCACTCACCTGTAATAAAAATCGTGAAATTTCCTTACGCAGTGAATAAGCGGAATTTACTACGACCAAATCTTCGATGGATCGTCGATCACAGTTCGAATGAAAGTTTGCGCACTTTTTTAAACAGTTTCAGATGAAAAAAGGCAGTCGTCTCACTTTCTCACCTGTTTTAATATTCGAATTAATATAAAGAAACGCGAAAGCTACGCGGCAGCAAAGACCTCGGGAAAGTCAGTACTGAACACTGAACACTGAGGAGTGCCGCGCCTCCGGGATCACTTCGTTCGTTCTATGTATTCGTTACGTTAACGTTCGAGCTCGACCTGAACCGAGCCCTGAGCTGAGCTGAGAGAGAAGAACAGACTGTTCAGTGAACAGGTGGGGGGCTCAAAGCCACATAGCCACATCGCCGGTATGCGATACTCCGCTACGTTGTGTTCCTCTGGAGATCAGCGATTCTCATTCTAATTTTATCGGCCTGAGAAAGGTGAGGAAAAAAATGGAGATTTTTTTTTTCTTTCCAACGTCGAAAGGGATGAGGAAATATTGAAGCGTTACCTGAGCAGCAAATGTCGCGCCAAATGTCGTTCCATGACTATAGAATGAATTTTAGAAAGGGTTTTCGGAAATTTTATAACGGCTTTAAAGTTCCAGAGGTATTTGTGTTAAATACTTGTATGTAGCTGCTGTTTGATTGCGAAATGCGATACCATCAGCTACTTATAGTGTTTACGTAGTACTATACTGTTGTTTACTTTCAACTACGCATTACCGCTCTGCACGCTACGGTTAACTGTGTAACACGGATTTACGTTTGTTCATTATACTCGAACACGGTGCTAATTATACCCAAGACCACGCTGGCTAGTATCTGATTCGATCGAGTCTGGAAAGTTTCGATATTCGAATCAGGATATGTATGTCTTCGAATCTTTTGAGTCTTTTCACCATTTTTTTTACATACGAGTGGCTTGGGGTTGAAATTACATCGTTATAGGTTCGATCAATGAATGAACACTCATATCTTCACATGGTAATAATAATATAATCCAATAAGGAGACAGGTGTATTGAATTTCGTTCACGGATTTAAGTTACACTAATGTATTACTACTGGATAGAGATCGTTGCAGGAGAGTAGTTCATACTCAGGCTTACGCACGACTTGCTCCTAGTGACCCTGCGACAATTGTGGGTCGCTTAAGGTCGCCCCAATTATATCCAATCCGACAATTACCACCACTGAGAGCCTGCAGTGGAGACTAAAGCGGGGAATCATGAATCATGATTCTTCATGAAATTAACAATTAACGTTAGCACGAGTCAGATATGCCCTCTAGCCTCTGCAGCTTAAGCCATTGATTCCTCCTCCTTTTTTACATCATGCATATCCGTAAGGAATACGTGTGTGTGTCGATAAATCCAATAGCAGGGAAAAGAGGGAATGCAGGTATACTACCTAACTCCCTCCCTCGCCTGATGCATTATTTATTTTTTTCTATCCCTATACTACACGTAACATTACTATTCCGCACGTGTGAGAACGTGCGGTATTTGTATATGTGCATATTTCTATGTATACGTATACATATCACGCGCACTGATCAGTGTCTTTGTGGAAACTGGACGGTCGACGGTGGCGTCATCGCGTACTACTTTTACGGTACTGTAAACACACGTGTGGGTGTCTGCACGAGGCTAGGTAGACACTATGTACTGGGTGATCGTTACGAAGGTGACGATACTGTTATCAGAAAACTAGAATCTTGGAAACTGAAACGATAGTTCTAGAGAGTATCCGAGAATGATGAACTTATTAGACGGTTTTTAATACATTTTGAGGAATTTGAAATAGTGCTTGATATTTTATTTAGCAACAAGCCACAGCTTTCACTTCAGCCTTCGATCCAGGATACAATATCTGTTCTAAAAACTTACGAGCAAGGGTCGTATTCGTATTGCTATTGAAAGCCACAAAGATATCACGTAATCATTGGCACATGGCACCGGAAACATAGTCGACATACATACTATATGATCAATGCATTTCTCAATTCACCAAAGTGAATTATTATATGCATAAAGGTAAAAACTAGGGAACAATTGTTAGGCACATTTACACTTACCTGTTACATATATTAAATGCTCATTAGCACATCTGCACACATATCTAATACTTTCGTTCAAGTAATTATCAATATTATGACACCAATCTGTACGAAGTTCAACAAATTTCGCTTCTTGTTTGTTCAATGAAACGCGATGATAGTATAGTAAAGCGTAAAAAGATACTATAAAAGCTACTATACACACACACATAGATAGGTATATAGTTGGATACTTGCGTGACTGACCATATATACCGCAGGTTTGCAACTTGATTGGATAGTATATACCTGTATATGTGTGTGGTTTATCTACGTTTACGTATGTATGTACCTTGATTAGCGAAGTGACCACCGGACTGTCCAGCAAACCCTTTAGGAACACGAGGTCAGTGTCGTCGGCAACCTTACCAAGTTCCTCGATGTTCTCACGGACGTGCATGAACGCGGCTGGAACAGAACTCTCCATTACTGAACCGAGCTTCCGGCTCTCGAATGGGGATGCCACGGTGTCGCTACAACCGGGTGTGGCTGCGCTGGTGCACCCCCGACCAACCGACCACCCGGGATCAATATATAGCCCCCGAGCTACAGGTGGCCGAATGGTATGGCGCCTCGAACGCATTTCGTACGCATATAGTGTGAATCATAAAATTGTTAGTTTCACAGGGGTTCAATCAACAAGATCAAGAAATTTGCAAGAAGTACAGATCGATTAAGAAGGTTTTTGAAATCTTCGAAGTGTTTAAGATATTTTTGAAAAATTTTGCAGGGTTTATGATAGTTTTTCGTCGTTTTAGAAAATTTTCAACATTTGTTAGCCATTTTAGGTGTCCGTGACAGTTATAGTAGACTGTGATGATCTTCGAATCTCTTTCAGTTTTTCGAAACTAAGCAGAACTTTCGAACGTCTCTTAATCAATTCTTCAAAGTTCTGTAAAGTTTCCCACAGTTACCACTGTCTTCCAAGTTTTTGACCATCATTTGAAAAAGTTTTTAAGAATTGAGGGATGCATACCTATATTCAATGTCTGTTTCAAATATTTCGACTTTATTCACGAGACAAGCTCGCTCAAAACAAATTTATAACTATTTTCGGGACTCCATTTCCTCTTCAACTTTTTTTCTTCCATTTTTTTTTCAACTTATTGTGAAATCACAGTAAGTCAACATGCAACCTTACACGCCTCAAAATCGCTAACTATAGTTCTCTTCGCTCCCTTGGTTGAACACAATACAATACATTCAAACACAGTGCAACTGAAGGATTAGACACAATGGATTAGTATATTAGTAGCTTTAATGAGAGAACAAAAGAAATTACATTGATTATCGTAAGAATAATGTTCCTTGATAATCCTACCATTGTCGATCTGATGATGATGAACTTTTGCACCATTAATTGCGTCCATGCTAGCTAATAGGTGTCTGTCGTCCGCAGGGTGCAGACTTCGTTCCTTACGACGAAAAAGTACCATAGTTGCTTCTCCTGAACAGCAGCTTATAGCTGCTCTTGACGGCTAGGTAGTTACCCTAAGTATTTTTGGCACTTGTTTCTCTTGTTCTTAAAACTATAGAGCTTTGTAAGCGCGTATGTGTTTATCTTTTCTAGATACATGGATATGATTCGTGAATACCTACACTGTGTAGAAGAAAATATTCAACACTGATATGTAAGCCATTTTCTTTTGATATTCTTGACTGAACTGAACTGCACTCCGCAGCTTCACTGACGCAAACATTAATCTTATGAATATCACTGCACTGCATTTCGAAGAAAAATTACTTGTACACAGCAGTGTGTCTGTGCGTGTTTTTAAAATTAACAAAAATCAGTATGAAAACAATAGTGAAAATTGAGGACGGGACTGAAAATAGAAACAAAACAACAAGATGAAAAAGAAAAAACAACTTCTCGCAAGGTTCTCGACTAACTGCAGAGAAGTTGTTATAAGACACACTCACTGACTTCCAATTCACTTCACTCACTCCATGACCCCTGTTCCTTGGCTAGAGAGAAAAAAAAGAGAGACAGATAGAAATGGAAAAGGAAAAAAAAAAACACTAAACTTTCTATACATCGTTTAAGTAAGTGCCAGGTGCTGACTTGCGGTAGCATCCTAAAACCGCTACGCGGTTACACGTATGCAGTGTGCACTACAGTCTGCACGTGAACTTTTGAAAAGTTTAATGGTGTACGAAATTTCGTTCGAAAACGATACTTTAACACTTTTTGAAATATTCGAGAAAAAAAAACTGACTTACGCTATCTTCATTCCTCGTAGGCTGTCTGTTATATTTGAAAAAAGAAAAAGAAACCAACTCGAATATCTTGCTGGATTTCAGGTGTTTTTTTTTTGCTGTTTCTTTTTCTCTTCTTCCCGAATTTGTAGGCATGTATGTTTATGTATACATGAAATACAGACACGAAGTATGTGATTATACAACACGTTTGAAGATTATACAGAACGCGGAACTTGCGAGAGAGAGAGAGTTTTGCTACGGCTCACGATGAGAGTAGCTAGTTGCTGCTCGACTCCGAGCTTGACGATGAGATAACTCTATACCTACTTAACTTTATGCTTGGAGCGGAGCGGTTCTCGCCAGTTTAGAGGGTTGGGTGGGCAGCTACCTACCTATACCTACTCGCTAGCGGACCGAGACTGTAACGGAATACGAATGAAGACGAAGACGAAGACGAGAACGAAAACGAAGAATGAGACTGCAGATCGTGAGAGACTAACTAGCGTAAGAGAAAAACCAGCTGGTCATTTGTTTATCTCTCTAGAACCTCAGGTTTTAGTTTCAAATCAATTATAAGTTCACGAGAAATTGTTTCTCATGATTCATTAGATACTTGTAACACAAAGGTATTATGATCTACTGTAATTGTTTACATTTACATTACATTTTCGTACATAAAAATTTTGTCGACATTCCTGAAAAATTTTATTCATTTTCATTGATGACACATAAATTTATTTAGCATTCTGCTGTTTTTCTTAGAGCACAGTGTCCGGAGATCTAATATATTGATAAGGAATTTCATTTTCTATCCTCAGTCCCACTACAATATTAAAATCTACTAACTCGGAAAATCATATGTAAACAGAGTCAAGACTATACGTACCTAAATTCGAATCACAGACCCGCCCCTCACACAGTCTGTTCCTGCTGCCTCCTATTGCCAGCTGCAGAGATCGGCGCAAGGCCTCGCACCCGCAATTAGTAACATTTGTCGTGTTCATTTTTCTCTCTTCTCTTTTCCTTAAACAACCAATGAATAAATTTTTATTTTTTTTTTTCAATTTTCTGCAATCTTTTTCTTATATATTCATATCTTATCCCGCGGTTTTCGAAATGTTTTTGAACATATCGTTTATTCTATCTTCTTTCTTCTTTTGTTGTACTGGTTTTGGCGCCAGTAATTTGGCGAAACTCAGAAAAGAGAGTTACGTAACGGTCGGTATTTACCCTAAAGAGGTTAGGTTGTGTCACTGTGACGCAATATGAAACAAGAAAACAAAGAGAAACTAAAAACAATGACATTTCTTTACTGTAGTACGCATATACAGGTATATGCACATTATACACACTGATAATACTGTTATATCAGCTCAGATGTGATAATAATGCGGCTGAGAACTTCGAATAGTTACGGATTCTTTCTATTCATAGATTTTCTTGGAGCGGTTACTACAATATTCTGACGTATTGTATAAAGGTATAGATATAGGTGTACGTAGTGTTTCATATTTCGATCAAACATCCGCAACTGAACGCATTACGCGGAATACTACTAGCGTATAGGTATAACATAACATAACCTCGGTGTAAAAATAGGTCAGGAATATGGAGCTGGGTTAATCTCTAGCATGATATGTTTGGTTGAATTACATTTGGTTTTCCGTTGTTTATTTCTTTATCTTTAACCATTTCTTTAAAGTTATACAGTATTATATTTATGTAAGGCAGTAAAGAAAGAAGTCTGATAGCTATTTATTTGTTCAACAATCGAGAAATATTATACATACATATCTAGTATAATCGTTGGTATTATGATATAAGTTATAACCGTTAACAAAAAATCTTTGTAAAACGAGAGGCAGAAGAAACAGAAGAGAGTCAACGAGATCGAGCATCATTAGAACTAGGAATGTGCTTACAAATTATTCTAGTAATTAGCCTTAATCCTAAATCATGACCTTCAAAATGTACAAAAAATGAAAGAATACTATTCATCCTTATCCCGGCCTTGTCCACTTTCAAATCTCCTGCATGGGCCAAGTGTTGTGTTAGATCGCATCTCGCTCGTGGTACGGCGCCACTTGCTTGACGATACGCAAAGTTTTGGTCGATTAAACAAATTTCTTCACATGACAACGATGAAGTCGTAAGGCTGATATTTTGCTATCGAACATTAAAAGTACGGCGATGACTTGACCAGCTCGTCAAGTTTGGATTTGAACAATTCACTTTCGATGGGTTCGTTCAGTTGACAGAGCGGATTTTTTACCACAAACTCTACGTAGATCTGGCTATAAAGTTGTTGCAATAAATTCCTGACGTTCTGTGCCGAGTTGTCGGTGTTCAATACGAACTTCAGGCCCGACGGTGTCTCGAGATAATTCAACGTGTACTTGCTGGTCTTGTAGTGCAGAAAACCGTCTTTAGGATCCAACGGTGATATCTTGTTTATGAATGATTTTATCGAGAACAACATACCGTACATCAATTTAGCCTCCTCCTCTTTTGTTATGCCAGATTTATTCAGTCTGTTCCATTCAGCGTAGTACAACAACGTTCCGTTACGCGAGAATATGTACAAATTATGAACCGTCATTATTGCTACAACTATTTTTGGATCAATCAACGTACTTTCCAATTAATACAACGAATTGGGCTTTGCCACTGTTCTAAGTTTGTAATACGTGGACAGGTTAGAAAACCTAACTGTCAGCCGTTCGATTCTTCGGTCAACAAGGAAGGGATTCTCTGCAACTGTTTTCCCGTCTGTCGTTTGTTTATCGACCAGATTCAAAAGTTTTGAATTTCGAATGAAGGAAATGAATGAGAAAACGTGCTATAAGGATACTTGCGACGGATGAAACGTTTTTTGTAGATTCATCACAGCATGTTAATGTATTTATATTATCAACAACAACAACATCGGTGAATAAAAAAACTAGAAATTCTTGTCTTTCCGCTCATTTACCCAAAAGATACCATCCGCCATTTCCCAACGATTACAGCGCTGCTTCGAGGGATTCTCTAGCGAAACTAACCAAAAAAAAATAGAAGACTATTGCGAAGTTGAAAACTGTTAAAGATGGCGGGTGTTATCGCAAGATGCACTCATCGACTTCCGAGGATACGAATAGGTAATTATCAAATACTTTTACTACCTATGAAACGATTTTGATGTCAATGGTTCGTTGATCAATTGGGCATACTCGAAAACCGTTAGAACATTCGGAATATTCAAACATAAAGTAGAAATCTGTACAACACACATTTCCCCTCAAGGTTATATAAGTAATAATACCTATATGTCAATTCAACATTGAATTTAAGTCACTACTTTCATAAATCGATTGACCTCGATGATTATCATGATTATGATTAAAATTGTAATGATGATGATCAGGTATCTTTGGCGCTGTAGCAAACAACCAACATCAAAAATCTTACGCCAATGCCGCTCCTGAAGGAAAAGTGAGTGAAATAGCCCTAAATATTACTAAGTTGGATCTGAGAAATGAAAAGAACAGAGAAATGATATTCTTTTTTCTTTTTATTCTCCAAAAGAATAATCACCTAACTAGACAAATTTGCTTCAAATAACAGAAAGTTGGAGGAAATTTGTCTGACGAGGACAGGATTTTCACCAATCTATACGGTCGTCATGACTGGAGATTGAAGGGATCCCTACAGCGAGGGGATTGGTACAAGACAAAAGAGATATTGGACAAGGGAGCGGACTGGATTATAAATGAGATCAAAGTTTCTGGTCTGAGGGGTAGAGGCGGGGCTGGTTTTCCTTCCGGAATGAAATGGTCATTCATGAACAAACCTTCCGATGGAAGACCTAAATATCTGGTTGTTAATGCGGATGAAGGAGAGCCTGGAACTTGTAAAGACAGAGAGATCCTTAGGCACGATCCTCACAAGCTTGTCGAAGGGTGTTTGATCGCTGGTAGAGCGATGGGAGCTTGCGCAGCTTACATTTATATCAGAGGAGAGTTTTACAACGAGGCATCAAACCTCCAGGTCGCTATCGCGGAGGCATATCAGGGAGGATTGATTGGGAAGAATTCGTGCGGGTCTGGGTATGATTTCGATATTTTCGTCCAGCGAGGAGCTGGAGCTTATATTTGCGGTGAGGAAACCGCCCTGATTGAATCTATCGAGGGAAAACAGGGGAAACCTAGACTCAAACCACCATTTCCAGCTGATGTTGGGCTCTTCGGATGTCCTACGACTGTTACCAATGTTGAAACTGTGGCTGTTTCACCTGTGAGTAGAGGGGTTTGAAAGTAATTGATGATAGGGATTAGAGGAGTTCAGAATGGGGGAAAATTATAGGAATTTCAAATGTTAGTTAGGAAATAATGAGGCAGAGTTGAGAATAGTAAAATATGAATTGATTTGAACTTAAGAAATAGGAGAAAGGGTAAAATTTGAAGTTTGAAGTTTCAACAATGAGATACATCAAATTTAGGGATAGAAAGACGTAGAGAATTGAACCTTTGGATGAGAGAGAATGAGACAGACTTGAGATTATCAAAGAATATAACAAGTTTGAATCGATATTTAGTGAAAATTGGAGATATTGAACTAACGGAAAAGAAATTTAGGTTGAAAATACGAAAAGAGAAGGTGATTTGATTCGCAAGTAATCGAGATCAGAGAAGATCGAGATCGGAAATTCGAATAGTTATATAAATTGTATTCAGGATTGGAAAAACAGAGAAAATTGACCAGATTATGACTGAAAAAATCGAGAATTAAACTCAGGTATAACTCAGGGAGAAGACTGACTTGAAATTGACCAAGGAATCAATATAATTAAACTTAGGAGTCCGGAAACACGGAAAATCTGCTTCAGGATAGCAAAGAAAGTTAGAGATTGGGCTGAAAAAAAAAACCAAGACTTGAAGTTAAAGGAACTTGAAAATATTACAGACAATCTGTCGCCGAGGTGGAACCTGGTTCGCATCATTCGGTCGTCCACGTAACAGCGGTACAAAATTGTACAACATATCCGGCCATGTGAACAAGCCGTGTACAGTGGAAGAAGAGATGTCGGTCCCGCTTAAAGAATTGATAGAAAAACACGCCGGCGGAGTGATCGGTGGATGGGATAATCTGCTCGGTGTGATTCCCGGAGGATCGTCTACACCGATAATTCCGAAAACGTATGAACCTTGATTAAGTACCCTGACCAGGTTTTATACCGTAAAGTTTAAGTCTGAGGTCTAAGTTGCGGCGACTTCGATCAGCAATCAGGAAAACATGGTACTAAATAGGAATCTCCATCTTCTAGGTCCTGTGACGAGGTGCTAATGGACTTTGACGACCTAGTGAGAGTCCAAAGCTCGTTTGGAACCGCGGCTGTAATAGTAATGAACAAACAAACTGACGTGATAAAGGCGATAGCGCGTTTAATAAGCTTCTACAAGCACGAATCTTGCGGACAATGCACACCGTGCCGAGAGGGTATCAATTGGATGTACAAAATAATGTGGAGGTGAGTTCGTCCCTCGTTTAAAAGACTGGAAGCTGAGTTGTCGTCGAATTGAATCCAAGTCTTTTCAGCAATTTATATTTCAACAAAAAAATTGTTGATCCCTCGATCTATGAAATCATTTTTCCGATCAGGTTTGTCGAAGGAAACGCGGAGGAGCACGAGATCGACATGTTGTGGGAGATTAGCAAGCAAATCGAACTTCACACGATATGTGCATTGGGGGATGGAGCTGCGTGGCCAGTTCAGGGTCTCATAAGGCATTTCAGACCGGAAATAGAGAGTCGTATACAGAAGTTTAAATGCGCGGCGACTAATTGATAGTGAATTTGTTGTTTAAAAATAAACAAATATAATGATAATAATAATAATGATGATGATAATCTTTATGTATATTTATTTCAACAGAATTTATTGTATAGAGTGAAATACGCAGGTAATTCAACCGCTAATGGCGTTTTTGAAGTGAAACGCTGCGGCTGGACGATCGTAGTAATAATTTAACAGTCCGGCTAATAAACTAGACATTCAAAAATAAAATTTAAAATGGTTTACAATATTTTTTGACTATCATTCTTTCACTTTAATTCAAGAGTTCAATGGAGGCAGGGATGGGGCAGGAATATAGTACAGAAGAATGATCGTCTTGACGTAGATAACGTGTTGATTGGAGAAAACAGATTCAATTTATTGCGATGTTTAATCCTGTTCTCTTTACTTCATCCGTTCTTGATTATTTTCTTCTTCATTAGCCTGTAAGATTCCCTGCACATTCCCGCGAGGTTTTCGAAGTCTCGGAATTTCTCGACTCGAAGGTATTTTGATTGAAACTACAATTTCTGACGAAGGAGATGTTCGATGGCAATGAGATTTTTTTTACCAATTTCGTAAATGTAAATATGTTTGAATAAAATTTTGCCGATGCCGAGTCCACAGCGTTTTATTCGGTATGACCCTCAAAGGCGTCAATCATCTGGACTCGACCGAAGATCGACATTTGTTATTTAGAATTTTATTCCTTCAACTTGAGAGAAGCAGAGCCCATCTCTGATCGTGCGGAGATCTAACAGAAATTATCATAGTGATTTTGTCATTTTTCTCCAACATTTTCGGAATTACGATATTCGTGCAAATGGAGGTTTTTGTGCAAGATGATAGGTTCATCCAACATTTTTAAGATCTTGCAAAGTGTCCCGCAGAACTTAGTTCCGATCTATATTATGATCAGCGTTCAGTCGGTCGAGAATTGGCAGTAGCTCCCATTCCCAGCAAATACTTGACTATGTGCTCCTCACCCATTTCGTTAGCTACGTCGAGTGATGTCCAGCCCTCGTTAGTTTGAGAATTAATGTTGCCTCCGTTGTCGAGCAAGTATTTCATTGCATCATATTGGCCGGCAATTACAGCTGTGTGAAGCGGCGTCCATCCCTCGTTCATTTTAAGATTGACGTCGGCTGTCTTGTTGAGTAAATATCTTACTATGTCCAATTTACCTTCTTGAGCAGCCGCGTGCAAAGGCGTCCAACCGTCGTTTGATTCAGAATTGACATTTGCTCCGTTGTCTAGCAAGTATTTCACCATTTTCAATTCACCAGCAAAAGCAGCTGCGTGTAGTAGCGTCCAGCCATCGGTTGATGATTGAGAAATGAAATTGGCTGCCTTGTCAGATAAATCCAACATAACGGCTGAATGATCTTCCCGAGCAACTGTATCAGGCAGCGTAGAGTCATTGCTGGTTTGAGCATCGAGCTCGGCTCCCCTGTCGAGCAAATAGTTGACTACGTCCAATTCACCTTCTTTGGTAGCTAAGCTCAGCGGCGTCGAGCCTTTCTTCGTTTGCAAATTGATATTGGCTCCATTGTTGAGCAAGTACTCAACTATGCCCAATCTACCTTTGGAAGCAGCCACGTGTAGTATCGCCAGGCCATCATTCGTTTGAATATTGACATCGAATCCCTTGTCGAGCAAACACTTGACCACGTCCAATTTACCTTCATGAACAGCCCCGTGTATTGGCATCCAGCCGTCGTCCGATAGGGAATATAAATCGGCGTCCTCGTCGAGCAGATGCTTGGTAATATCCAATTTACCGTCAAAAGCCGCCGTGTGCAGCGGCGTCCAACCATTATTGGTTTTTGAATTGACGTCGGCTCCTTTGTCGATCAAATACCTTACTAGGTCGAGTTGACCGACGTAGACAGCAAGGTACAGAGGCGTCCAGCTCTTATTCGTTCGCAAATTGATATCGGCTTCATTATCAAGCAAATATTCTGCTACGTCCAATGCGCCTTTTTGAATAGCTCCGTGTAACGGCGTCCAGCCATCATTCCTTTGGGAATCGATGTTTGCTCCTTTCGTAAGCAAATACTTGACCATCTCCAATTGGCCGCCCCAGCAAGCAGCGTGTAGCGGCGTCTTGCCATCATTCATTGGCAGATTGACATCGGCTCCCTTCTCGAGAAAATAATCTACTACGCCCAAATTACCTCTACGAGCAGCCCCGTGTAGTGGCGTCCAGCCATCGTTCGTTTGAGAACACACATCGGCTCCCTGGTCCAGCAAATACTTAACCAGGTCCAATTTACTGGTGGCAACAGCCACGTGTAGCGGCGTCCAGCCATCGTTCGTTCGAGAATAGATATCGGCTCCCTTGTCCAGCAAATACTCAACCAGGTTCAATTTATCGGCGGCAACAGCCGCGTGTAATGGTGCCCAGCCATTATCGGTTTGTGAATTGATGTTGGCTCCTTTGTCGAGCAGATACTTCATCAGGTCCAACTGGTCGTCGTCGACAGCAATGTACAGTGGCGTCGAACCATTAGTCATTCTTAAATTAATGTCGGCTCCCTTCTCGATCAAATACTGAACTACGTCGAATTTACCACCTTTGATAGCGGCGTAGAGCGGCGCCCACCCATTCTTCATTTGCAAATTGATATCGGCTCCATTCTTGATCAAATAATCTACTAGCTCCAATTTACCGCCCTTGGCAGCGGCGTACAGCGGCGTCAAGCCCTCGTCCGTTTGCGAATTGATATTGGCTCCCTTCTCGAACAAATATTTCACCACGTTCAATTCACCGAAATTGACCGCGGTGTATAGTGGCGTCGACCCATTCTCCGCCGGCGAATTGATATCAGCATCCTTGTCGAACAGATACTTGATGACGTCCAATTCACCTTTTTGAGCAGCTCCGTGCAGCGGCGTCAAGCCATCGCTGGTCTGAGAATTGACATCAGCTCCCATACTGAGCAAATATTTCACTAGGTCCAATTTACCGTTGTGAGCAGCCAAGTGTAGCGGTGTCGCACCATTGTTTGTTCGACAATTGACATCGGCTTTCTTGTCGAGCAAATACTTTGATGAACCCAATTCACCGGTGATCGCAGCAACGTGCAGTGGCGTCGAGCCGATTTTTGTTTGTGAGTTAATGTTGGCTCCGTTTTCGAGCAAATACTTTAGCACCTTCAATTTACCATTGTAAGCAGCTACGTGTAGTGCTGTCCAGGAATCGTTGTATTCAGAATTGATATCCACTTTTTTGTCGTGTAAATATTTTACCACGTTCAATTCATCGCTACAAGCTGCCACGTGTAGCGGCGTCGCGTTGTTATGAGCCCGAGAATTGATATCGGCTCCCTGGTCGAGCAAATACCCAACTATGTCCAATTTACCTTGGCGAGCAGCAACGTGTAGCGGGGTCGACCCATCGTTCATTCGAGAATCGATGTCCGCTCCATTGTCGAGCAAATACTTGACCAAGTCCAATTCACCTGTTCGAGCAGCTGCGTGTAGCGGCGTCGCGCCTTCGTCGGTGCGAGAATTGATATTGGCTCTCTTCTCGAGCAAATACTCGACTACGCTCAATTCACCTCTCTGAGCAGCCACGTGTAGCGACGTCCAGCCTTTGTCCGTTGCAGAATTGACATCGATTCCTTTGTCGAGCAAACGCTTGACGATTTCCAATTTACCTCCGTAAGCAGCCACGTGTAGCAGCGTCGTGCCATCTTTCTTTCGAGAGTAGACATCGGCTCCCTTGTTGAGCAAATAATGAAAAATCTCGGAGTTAGATTTGCCAGCAGCCACGTGCAGCGGCGTCAAACCGTCTTCTCCTCGCGAATTGATATCGGCTCCCTTGTCGATCAAGTACTTCGATAATTCGATATTATCTTCATGAATTGCCATGTGTAGCGACGTCGAGCCACTGTGCATTGGAGAATCGATATCGGCTCCCTCGTCAAGCAAACACTTTACTATACTGGATTCACCTTCCTTAGCAGCCACGTGTAGCGGCAGCGCGCCATTTTCAGTTCGAGAATTGATGTCGGCCTTTTTCTCTATCAAATATTTCACCACTTCCAATTGACCTCCGCTAGCAGCAGCGTACAACGGCGACACGCCAGTGCTGTCTTGCAATTCGACATTGGCTCCCTTGTCGATGAAATACCTTACTACGTCCAATGTGCCGATGTGAGCGGCTCGGTGGAGAGGTGTGAAACCAGTCGCGTCTGGGCAGTTAATTTCGAAGTCTGTGTCTCCTACTAGCAATTTTATTTTGTCCAAATGCCCGTATTCAACTGCTCGGTACACCACTGACCTGCCAGCAAAGTCTCTGACGTGGATGATGATCTTACGATCTTCCTCGTTTGCACCGAAGCAGTTCAGAAAAATTCTCATAATATGATCATTGCCTTCCGCAGCTGCTAAGTGGAAAATGGTTTCTTTTTTCTGAGATCGATGCTCTTTCACAAAACGTGGCCAAAACTCACCCTCTAGTACATCATGATACTCGTCCGACAATAGCCAATTTATGAAGGCGCGCATAGTCTCGTATTTATCTTCCAGTAAAACGTGGGCCACAAAGACCTTTCCGAACGATTCATCCGGCTCGCGCTTTTTCAATATCTTTGAGAAGAATTTTGCCGCGAAATATTCCGCGTAAGTTCGATGTCCGAAACGTGGCTGACCATCGATGAATTGAGTGATGATGCCATCCCTCTCTATAGGAATATCGAGATGGGTTGAGTCAGGCGACTCGTAGTTCAAATTTCGTTGAGAAAGCAGCAGCTCTTCTCTCTTCTCTTTGTCAAAAAGTGTGTCCAAAGCCAGTGTCTCGTGTTTAGCTATGTACGATTTATACCGCAGCATTTTGTCCTCTAAAACCGCAACGTCGGCGAGGTTTCCACCTCTTTTGTTGAAGAATATTTCAAACTTTTTCCCCACGAAATGTTCGTACAAATAAATGAGATTGATTTTCTCCGGAAACTTTGGCTCTTCGTCCTCTGAGTCGATGAAATCTTTGCACGAATCGAAATTCTCTCGCACCCCTTTGTTGTGACGTTCAAAAATCTCCGCGACTAGCTTCGCCTGTAGCGGAATAGCGGTGAAATTATTCCTCTGATCTTTGATCGAATCGGCAAGTGTCTTCATTATCGCTACAGTATACTTTCTTATACGACCCTCGGCTGTCGGATTCAAATCGTGATCTGAGTCTTCAAACTTAGTCTTCCAGAAGCTGGTCAAAAAGCTCTCTTGATCGTCCGTCGAGAATTGCCGTATCTCGAAAGAGAATGCATTCAACTTAGCTTCCAGTGATCCTCTGGTATGTGGTCTCGTAGCGACTAATAATTTCCTTATACCATAATCTGCGAGTGTTTGCAGTATATCAATCACGGTTTTCTCATACGTAGGACTTATTTCGTCAAATCCGTCGAATATCAGTGCCACCTTGTGATTCCTCTCTATAATTCTTTTGAAAACTTTCCGTGCGAAGTTAGTTTCCCCACTCAATAGTTCCTTCACCAAGAATTGTATAGCTTCATCGATATTACCGAGATCGTACCTTGGCTTCTCCTTTACTTCTGCCAGAGCGGTTGAGTGGTGGTTCAAATTAATTTTTAGCACCAGCATATCAGGTTCGTTCTCCTTTATTTCCGATGCTAAATAAGTCAACATGGTAGACTTTCCCATCCCTGCTGTATCCGAAATAATCACGGGCTCATTATGGGCCGTGAGTTGATCTTCGTTCAGATGTGTCGCACGTGTCCTACCGTTGATGTCGATACTCTCACTATCTTCCCTGTATCGCACCAAATGAGTTATATTTCCATGAGACTTCTTCCATATGTATTTTCCTTGCTCTTTTTCCAACCAATGAACGTTGCGGTCTTTATTCTCTGCGCAAAGAGCGTCGAATTGTTTCTCCTCCCGATTTTTTGCCAGAGTAATAAAGTTCGTTGGACCTTGTGCCGTTGATGGTAGTCCTCCGATTCGCAATAGTCCGTCTGGGATACATCTCTCGATACTGCTCACGCCCGAAGTATCGTTCATATCAGAAGCCCCTTCTATTCGCATCATTTCGCCAGAAAGTATTTCGTCAATGCCGCTAATGGCGAGTAAATCAGGCATTCCTGTGTCTTTCAGAATATCTTCCTTGATGACCACATGTCGGAAAATCGTACGACTTACGTAGTATTCTCCAACATCCTCCAGCCCATCCAGTTTACGACCGATTCGTAGTTCGGCTTCAGAAATGAGCTTGACCAAGTTGTCCGTGTCCATTATGTCTGAGAGATCCTTCAGTTCATCTTTTCTCAGATTATCCCAGTCGGGAATGTCCAACAACTCCGCAAAGTTGGTGTTGTTGTCCGTTCCCTGAAACTCTGTGACCCGTTTCCCTAACAATTTCTTCTGTGATTCATTGGTGAGATTTCCGAAGCTGTGCTCGGTATTGTTCACGCGACAAATTTCACGGTCGAGATAACATTCAGAACCCAAATCTTTACCTGCCTGAGTGATGAGAATCATTCTTTTGTCGCCGTCCTTCGCCATAATGTCACGTATTGGATTCCACAATGTCTGCAAATGTTGTTTGGCACTGATTGACTCACAGTCGACGATTAACAAATTCTGATCTGCCGACCATTCGAAAGCCCGTAACACTAGCTGAGATATTTTTTGTCTCGACAATGTTTTTAGACGTACGAAGGTGGAGATTTCATTTTTATACAATTTTTGTCTTTGCGCGAGAGTTTGGCAGACCCGCAAAGCTGTCAACAACGTTTGTTTCGGAGAAATTATTTCCAACAACTGTTTCGAACCATCAGTCGGGCGGCTTATGAAGTTCTGTATTATCGTGCTGACGCCGTTGAACCGAATGCCAAGTTCTTCAAGCTTCTCCATATGATCCAAGCCCACAGCCATGGTTTTTATGGCGTCAAGTTTACCTTTCATTTTATTGAAGAATTCGTCGGCATCCACATCGGTCAGAAATGTGCCGTGTTTCGTTTTGAACCAATCCAGAATTTCTATTTGAAACGAGTCCCTAACGATGCCGGCATCGAGTCGATTGAACTCAGTGCCAATGTCGCGTTCTATAATTTCGCCAAGTTCTATTTCGTTGGGTTGGTTCACGGCCAGAATAAATTTGTCCAGAAAGCGGGCGATTTCATCATCGGTAACCTTGCCCCCGGATCTTGATTTCAACATTTTCCACATGCCAGACGGATTCTCTATCAGAAGCTTGTAGCGTCGCGGCTGCTTCTTTTTATTCGTTACATTTCTCAGATTCAGAAGATTGTCGGTTTCCGTTTCTTCTACGACAGTGATATTCCTTTTTTCCAGATCGTCTACTTTAACGCCGATATTAGTGCACAGTATGAAGTCCTTCGACTTACTCCCAGCGAAAATCGGATTTCCTTCAATTTTACGCCAAGAAACGAAATACTTCACCAAGCTGAAGTCCCCATTTTTAATATCCGTCAGATCCTTGGCGCTGATCGCTTTATCTTCGTCCTGTTTATGTTTGGCTTGTAGGAATCGATACATTTCGTCTCCGTTACTATCCCTATAACGCAGAACTACATCGTCGAATTTCTCAGCCGTGTCCATTTCCGTCGCCAACCGAAACGAGTAGTTCAACTCCCGTGCACGATGCATAATGAGCATCAGATGCTTCAATTGATAAACCGTTCCGTGAAGAGATCTCTTGAGGCCGGATGCACCGTATGTCTCTCTTTCGGCTGTCAATGTCATTTTCCGTAGTCTTTTAGTGTGTTCGACAAGTTCATCATCAGCGGTACGTTTCTTATTCGATCTCTGCTCATCCGACACAACGTTACGTTGGGGATCAGCTTGTGAAGTATTGACCGATCTTATTTTGCTGAGGCTTCCATCGAAGCTGCTATCTTGAGCAGCAGCAGTACGTTTTCGAATCGTACTGCTCAGAGAAGGATTCAGTGAAGAATTGTGACTAGACAGATCACTATTCCGCGAAGTGGAAGGTTCGTTTAAGGTACACATGATCTCTTGTTTGCCAAGATCCCTAGCCAACGATATTGCCGTCTGACCGTTACGATTGGGAATATCAGTCCGAGCTCCAGCTTTCCGGAGGAATTCAGCAACCATCTGGTAGCCCCTCTTGACTGCCACGTGTAAAGCAGTATTCCCATTTCCGTCCACGGTATCAATATCTGCATCTTCGTCCAGACACTCCTGTATTTGCTTGATTCTGTCTTGCTCGGATATCGTCTTCGTTTTTCCCTGCTTCTTACTCACAGCAGCTAGCAATTCCTTGTTCCATCCTGAATCACTGTCACTGTCGGATGTAGGCATTTTCAAACTTCTCACCCTGCGGCATACAGAGTTATCTTCAACTGCCAATCATAGAAGGTGCTCTGTAATAAATCGGTCATTGGTTAATCATCTCGATTTGACCCTGTGATATAATCAGGTGCATCAATGTCCACAGAACAAGGCATTCAGAATTATTCCAAGTTTTCATTTGCACTCACCTTTGCTAATTACAAATGATTCTATCTCTCTTGGAGTTTTTATCGACGGTCGGTTCTCCGCGCTTGACACCGGAAGTACTTGAATCCTGAAACAACCACAGAGACTGAATGAACTATTACAAAGAGACTGGCATGTCCACCACTCAGGTGAATTTGAACACATGTGGAGAAAGATTAGACCCAGTGATACTTAAGTTTTGATTTTCTATCAGTCGTGACTTCTACGATTTCTAATGAATTACCTTTCAAAGAAACCCACCCAGAAACCCCAGTCTCATCACGTTTGAAATGAAATCCTGGATTTTCGCCAAAAGTAGAAGAATACCAGTATTCTTCATCATCGTCGACCTATGTAGCTACTCCAGCAATGCAGCTCTTATCTCCTCACGACAATTCTCTCTGATAAACGGTTACCACACCCAATATGACGTGACATGCTGTACTGAATAATCGTTATTTCAACGATATTATTCTTAGAATGATGTTGTTGGCGAACGATACTTTCTTTCCAGGAAAAATATTCCACGAATAAACTCCGAGCCAGGAAAAAACGAGATTTACATTCTTCCGTCGTGAGTTGGGAGACTTTCCAACCACAGGTCGTGATGAACATGCTACTCTTCGAGTGGAAAAAGATCACTGATCTAGAGATTTCTTTCAACGTTTTTTTCCTTTTCAAATACATACCTTGTCAACGTTCGAGTCTCTGCGTGTAACCACTTAACGCGGATGTTTGCCGGTAGCGCTATCACCCGTTTGACTCACAACACTTCTGCAATAGTGTGAATCACTCGCCTCACGCGGCAGCTTGATAATCTAATTCCGCGCAATCAATGCAGAGGGAGACCTTAGGCGACCAGCTTAACCAGTCGTAGCTCACCGCGCATAACAAACAGCGATTGATCGATGCAGCGCAGCGCCTTAGATCATTTCGTCGATAAAACAGCACCGTATCTTGCCGGTAAGATAGAACACACACTACTTACCGTGGGATGAATGGAACGAATGGAAAGTTCGGATCTTCAGTACGTTTTATCGACAGATATCGCTTGCGCTATTTTACGCCTTGGTATTATACCAATTCTAGTTCGTAAAAATATATCACGTAATATTGTAATTTATAATAATTGTCGCAAAAAACTTTATTGATGATAGAAAATAAACGAACAGACAAAGAAATCAAATAAAATTATACAAATAGAAAAATTAATCGATACTAATATTTTTACATGTTTAATTTTTCAGCTATTGTCGTATATGGACACAGATTTTTCTTCCACCAAATTTCTCTCACGTTGGATCATCGATATTTATTTATTTATTAATTGATTGATTTATCAGTTATTTACTTCTTATACGTGCTGCATTGGTAGATGAAGTCCTTTTTTCGTAAATCGTGCTGAAATCATATCGAAATGAATTTTATATTCTATCAATATTTTGCGGTCGATCATAAATTCGAAATTTACCAATCATTGTCACTCACCACTCTCTCCTTCGGCGATCCATTCATCAATTCCATTTCGAGGTTCTTCACCATCTTTCTCTGCTGCTCTAACAATATTCTAAAAAAAAAAAAAAGAAACGAAATGAAAATGAAAAAAAGGGGGACGAAAATCAAGAACACAAATCTATCGAATTTGTGTATCGATTATCAAATTTTCTGATCACTAATAATTCATAAATATTGTTTGCATTTTTTTTCTAAACTTTCATATTTTTGATACGCAAAAATCCTGTCAATTTTTCTCCCTCTCTGAGTCTCCTGATTTATTTTTCACTCATTTTTTCTCATTTTCTATACAACAATTTTCTCTTTTTTACCCATAATTTTCCACGCGATCTTGATCATAGGCCGAACGTCGACGCAGTATGTCGTTCTCATTCTCACTAAAATCCACAGCAGCGGACGAGGGGCTGTTATTTTTTTCAAAATTCGTTCTTGTATTTTCTCCGTTTTTGGTGGATAACAAAATTAGCCGGTTCTCCAATTCCGCGTTTTTCTCTTTCTCCATCTTCATCATCGCTTTATATTCCTGCGATCTATTTTTCTCCTGATCGATAGCTGTCTCAAGCTCGTAGACTGCCAAATTTCGAATGATATTATTAATTTGAGGAAAATTTTTCGGTTCAATTTTCAACTTTGCAAATTTTTTTCTCCTCTCGTCATATTTTTTTGCTATCGAAATGAACCAAATCGTGAAATACGGACCCTTTTGTCGCGCTTCTTGTTCCCTCTGAACAATCTGGTTCTCAAGATTGGCAACTTTCCTGTTCAGTTGGTGTTTTTCATTGACATCCTGCTGCTGACGACGCTGCAGACTTGTAATCGACAGAGATGAATTATGGTCTGAATTATTATCAGACTGTTGTTCATTGGAAATATTCAGCGAGCATGATGTAGGAGCAGCCATGCATATCCGGTCGTGGAGATCCGCGATCTCTTTTAAATTCAGGGACTGGAGAAGTTATGGAAATTTATATTCGTCGACGATTCGGATGAGTTAATTAAGCCGATAAGATTCGTCAATTAATTATCTGCAAATCAATTCGTCACACAAACCCGTAGCCAGCTCTCAGAGTCGAAATAATCACTGTCCTTTATCGCCTCCTCGTATTGCGCCTGGAGCCTGGCAACACTCTTGTTATGGTTTTCGTACATGACTTTGAGGCATCCTTCGTAGCTGGTTTTAACAGCTTGGAGTCTCTTGCTGTTCTGAATCTCCTTTTCCTGATTAAAAAATACAATGAAAGTAGAGAAACGATCAAAAAATTGTAAAAAATAAGTATTTTCACTGAAAAACTGAGCAACAAAAGAGGGGGGCAATTTTTACCCTGATTCTTTCGTTCAGCGCGTCCCTCTCCTGGCTCAGAGCCTTCGTCTCTTCTCTGAGAGAATTTATTTCCGAATTTTTTGACTTCAAGTCACACTGGAGTTTGTGAATTTCTGTTTTACGCTGCTTGTTTTCGTTCTCTGAGTGGTTTAATCTGCACATTATTTCCGCAACTGTATAAGAACCGTCAGGGTTATCGTTATCCGAAATATTCTTTGAAATTTCGTCAAATTTTCTCGTCTTATTATCTTCTAGCTTTTCATTTTCCATCTTTTTAAACCTGACACTCAGCTCCTTCAAATCCTCTATCCGCAGATTTAATTCTGCCTTTAATTCATTGTTCGATTTTTCAAGCACTGATATTTTCTCGTCACGAATGCATGACTGAAAAAATAAATGCAGTGACGTGTTTTATGGAGTGAAGCACGTTCACGAATTTATCTTACCTGTTCATCATGGAACTTATTGACCCGTTGAAGTTCGCGAATCAGGATATCGTCGTCGTCGCATTTTGCCTGAAGTTCCTCGACCCTGTTTCTCAGTTCCTGAAGAACATTCCCAGCTCTTTCTTCCGTATTTTTGAGTCTTTCCTTCAGGCCAGCAATGTCCTTGTTCAATTTATCAGGGAGTATACTGAGCTGTTCCTTCGCAGAAACTTCTCCAACGAGTTCAGACGACATCCTGACATTCTCACTTCCCAAATTCTGAATCTCCTTCTTCATTGATTCATTTTCACTTAGAATACGGTTCAGATTGTCCTCAAGCTTCTCGTTCGACGTCTCTAGAGAAAGAAGCTGTGTCCTAAAGCCTCGCAGCTCGCCCTCCAACTTACGCTTGTCTTTAGTCAGCCTCAGGATTTCACGCTGTAAGTTTGATATCTGTTCCAGTTTCGCACGTTCAGCATCAAAGTCTGATATCAAACCGTTCAAGTCACTGATCTTTCCCTCAGCCTCCAGCAGCTTTGCAGTCAATGTCTTGTTCGCTCTGAACACTCTATCGAACTCCTTCTGTCGTTTGGTTAACTCGTTTTCGTACGAGTAAGAATTTTTGGAAACGGCTTCCAGGTTCCTAGCCCTTTCGTCTACCAATGAGATAATCTCCTCGTTTCGTTCAGACAAAACATTCTTCAGAGTTGCCACCTCGCCTGTTAGCCTCTCGTTTTCAGTTTGCAGAGCGATTAGTCTTAAGAATAGAAGAAATTTGGTAAAATTTGTTCTAGAAGTCAGCCGAAACGTTTCAAATTTCGAGGCTAGATTCTTCGACGTAATCTAGGACTAAAGTTCCTTTAGAAAAACTTCGTGGGATCAATGGTCTCCGAGTTATCGAAGGTTTACACAGATTGGACCCGCCCACTTATCGCTGATTGGTCAACTTGCACGTTTCGTATCTCGAAAACTATCCATCCCTCAAAGTTCTGGTAAAGGAACTTTCAGCTTGGATTTCGCAGAGGAATCCATCTGCTGGAATAAAATACCCAAAAAACCGAACTATATTGGAAAAAACTCACCTCGGGTTCATTTCACCGATCTGTCTTTCTACCTCTTTAAAATCGGACAGTATCTTAGCTGAGGAGTCGAGTTTTTTGATCAAAGAATCGACTTCCTTATTCTTCGACTCTAGTTCTTCGGATTTCCTATCAAAGTCAATAGCCAGTTTGTTTTTCTCCTGTTCGACGATTTTTATTCTGCGTGTAAGCGAGATTTGCTCCTGAGTCGATCCCAGCATTTGGAACTCGAGCGACTGTAGCCGGTCTTCCAGCTCCTGTATCAATCCTGTCTTCAGGTCGAGCTGTCTTCTGGCTTCTGCAAGCTCCTGCAGACCCTCTTCCGCGCGGTCTCCTTCACCATGCCTCTTCACGGACTCCATTATCATCTGCTTTCTCAGTCCCACTATCTCCACGTTCCTTGCCTCGATTTCTTCCTGTTGCTTCGCCATTTCCTTGACGATCTCCGTCCGCTCATCATCCACCTCTGCAAACACGATTAAAAATGTGATGTGGCGATGGTTTTTATAGTTTCTTTCTTTCTTTCCAGACCTTTCATCTCCTTGGAGATGTTCTCCACTTTCTCAATCGACTTTTTTACATGGATAGCCAGAGCTTCGTCGATTCTAGAATCTGCACCAGCTTCCCTCATTGCCTCGCGCAGTTTTAGCCTCAGAGTTTTCACACCTGCGCAGCTGGACGTGTTTTCCGCCTCTTCTAACTTGCTCTGCAAACTCTTGATCTCTTCATCGTATGCTGAACGCTCCTTTTCATTCTCTAGACGCAAATCGTAGAGACGTTGCTTCAGCAATGTCACTCCTGTGGATTCATGGAGATATGAATACCTGGAGAAAACCAAGAACGCGATTCTCAATACCTTTGCAGCTCGCAGCGGACTGAGAGTCCTTCAAAGCCTCAGTTAGGTTGCGGATCTGTTTGCGCATCGTTTCACGTTCTGCTTGGTACTGTTTCAGCTCATTAAAAAGCTGGCCCAATTTAGCCAGTGAATTTGACGCCTGGTCGACTATCCGTCTTTCCACGTTCTCCCCACCGCCTTCCTCACTTCCGGTCAGTGTCGATATTTGAATTTTTAAACGCTCGATGGTATCCTTCATGCTCGCCTGAAAACGGAGTCGATTTTTATCAAATTTGGCAGAAAATCTTAGTTTTTTCTCACTTTTTCACACTCCCAGGTGTCTAGATCGAGCATCGCGGTGTTCAGGCGATTTATGGTCTGCTTAGCTGATGCAACGACGTCTAACTGCTCATCGAACACCTTCTTATCCCGGTTATCACCTCCCATACGATTTGAAAGCTCCTTCTCCAACTCTTCGAGGTCCTCTTGAAGCATGCACTTTCGTTTTCGAATATCCAAAGTGGGGATGTCGGTCAATTTGATATCGTAGTTTGCTGGAAGTTCACCTATATCACCATAACCGAAAGTTAAAAGAAGCAAGATAATGAAATTGTTATTATTCATCTAGAGGCGAAAACTGTCATCCTACGAAAAAAAGTATAAAACTTTTTTTGCAGAGAATTTGATCCTCTATATTTTTGGATTCCACAACTTTTTGCGTGAGAGTTACCGTTCACGAGATATAAGTGAAGCATTGATTTTTCGTACCGTGTTGCAAATAACAAACCATTTTTGTTGTATTTTCCTTCCGGGTTCTGGCCACAACAAAATCTCTTCGGTTTTTTGTCGTTGTATTGAATCTGATTCTTCATCTCTTCGATTTGTCGCAAGAGATTCTCCCTCTCAAATTTATACTCCTTAAGCTCGACCATGGTGAGGTTCAATTTGCACAGAGCGTTTTTTGCCTGTGAGTAAATGTCCCTGTCCAGATCCGCGCAGTTGCAAGCGTCTTGATAGGCCACTTTGAAATCGTCCATACTGTTCAAACTGTTTTTTAACTTAATGTTCAAGCAACCGACTTCTTTCTCCATTGATGAAAGCTGCTCCTCGCACTGGCATATCTTGCTGTTCTTCTCCACGATCTCCACCCTCATGGTTTCCATCGCCCCTTTCATCCTCAGCTGATACAGAAAAATAGTTTTCGACGCTTTTTCCTCAAACGGGTAGAAAATGATCCTAGTATTCAAGATTCTATCAAAATGCATGCGGGACCGATTGGGAACTCACTTTTTTATGGACTAGCTGCAATGGACTTATCTGTAAGGTTGACAAAGTCAGTGACTACATCCATTTTGATAAAATCTCGCGCAGGAATTGTTAATTATTAAAAATTATGATGTACAGTGGAGGTCAGCGACGCGGATGAGGGTTCGCACCGACCTATCAAATGGAAAAGGTTCAAAAATCATTGATTTTAAATAGAACAAGAAGTTAGAACCTCACCTGACGGCCTTCATACTTCGCGGAGAGACGTTTGAACAGTAAAAGCAGTCGCTTTATTTCGTCCTCTTGGTCGGCTAGTAGACAACTTTGCTCACGGTTTTGGCACCGCAATTCGTCCCGCTCCCTCAAGGCAGATTTCATCTCTGTTAAAGCCCGCGCGCACTTCTCTGCATCCACCAGGAGGTCGCCCATCTCGTTGACCTTTCGCTGGAATGAAAAAAATTCGACAAACTATACCATTGAAGATTTTTCCGCAAAATCACCCGCTCATATTTCTCATTTGGAGAGCTCATTCCTCGTGAAAAACTGAGACGATTTTTCCTTAACGAGAAATTCGAGGGTCTTATGGTTGACAAACTGCAGAGAGTTTAAGTTCTCCAATCCGGAGGCTTCGCGTCAGAACGACCGTTACTATTATCCGAGCAGTGATTGGTGGTCGTCTTAGAATCTATCTCATTTGAAAACTGTTAGACCCTTGAAATTTTCGCTGATACATTATCGTCTCAGTTTTTCACAAGGAATACGCCCACCAAAGGAGAAAGTATGGGTGATTCTGGCAGAGTATAATTTCTAAAAATATTTTTTTAATTTTTCAATTAATCATTGGAGACTGAAGTTGTCGAGATTCTTACCGCTAATGAGTCTCTCTCTACTCGCAATAACTCTGCCTCTTTCACTCTGAAACGTAAGTCTTCGATCTCGTGTGCTTGAGCTCTGCATATCGAAGCTTTCTCTTTCAAATCTCCTTTAAGCTCTGATATCGCGCATTCGCAGGCGCCAATCTTGATACAGAAACAAGAGATTAGGACAGTTTTGTATTGTGCCTAAAAATAATTCACACAGTAACAATCAGACATTTGTTTTAATTAGGTTTCACCTGTTTCTTCAACCTCTCAGATTCGTACAGTATCTCATCTCCCACTCCGGCTAACTGCTGTTCTGAAATCTGTAGCAGAAAATGATGTGCGAAGATGATCAAACTTTTTTGAACAATAAACAAAATCCAGTCCAAACCTTCATCAGGTTTCCTTTCAGGAACTGGATACCCTCGTCTTTTTCGATCAACGTTTTTTCAAGCAGTCTATTCACGTCCCTCAGTTCCTCGATCTCCGCTTCCTTGGCCTGACGACAAAAAAATGAACACATTTTCAAAATTGACATTGATAAAAATGAAAAGATAAAAAGAGAGACTTAAAATTGGTATAAAAATTACTCCGAGTTCGTTTTTCAAAGCGATTATTTCAGAATCCTTCTGGATGATCGTAGCCTTGTTAGTTTCGTCATCAGTATCGTAATCCGTTCCTGAAACGGTTCCAGTTCCACTTCCAGTTCCAGTTCCAGTTCCAGTCCTGTCCGGGGTTCCGGATGTCGATTTCTCGGGGGTCGACCACTTCGCTTCTAAATTCTGTCGGTTTTCATTTCTCTCCACTTCTTCTTCTTCCTCTTCGTCGTTATCGTACTCATCCGCAGTGTACTCGTCCGAAGTCGATTCGATCGACGCGAAATCTCGATCCTGAGTAAAAAAGGGAAAAATATATATTTCCAGAGATTTATTCGTCCGGTATTTTCGTTTATAAAAATTTGTTCAATCCCAGAGGAGCTTTCTAAAAAATTTGTAAAATCCGAAGATCGTAAAGTTTTGGAGAAATATTTGACAAAAATTTGTAAAATCTCCACAATCCTGGACAAATTTTTGATAAACTAGGAAAATATTGATAAAAATATCCCGATGAATGAGAATTCACCTTTCCTGATCGGGACTCAGTTTCGTTTGAAAAATTCGTCGTCTCAGGATGATCTGCAGGATTAGCTTCAACATTATGGTAGATAGTGTCAGACCTGATTTCTTCAGAACCTCCAATTTCCAGAATCTGATACTCCGGTAATCGGATCGCAGAAGTTCCCTGCGATTTTAGAACCTTATCAGGTTTATACTCTGATTCTGTCTGCAACGATTTATCGGCTCGTGCATTTAGCCTTGGAGATCTACCAGGGGAGGCTGAATACGATCGTACTGTTGCCCCGAATTCGGATTTTTGAGATACCGTCTCTGTCGGTTTGGAACGAGACCTCTTCGTCCCCGCGGGAGGCTCGGGCACCTTCTCGAAAAAATAATTAAAAAAAAAAAGAAAAGTTGAATAGACGATTTCGGAAATCAATGAATTTTTTTTTTGCAAATTTCTAGACTTTCAAAATTATCTGAAAAACGTGTTTTGTAATGGACTGATATACCCACAGCTAGTTGTAGTTGGTGGTTTTGTTCGGGTGTCAATACGAGGCTTTTGTACTTTCGAAGCTCTCTTCTGCATGAAATCAGCTCGTTTTGGGTTTGCGCACCGAGACCAATCACGTTATCGATAACGACGTCCAATGGGACAATTTTACCCGGCTGTTAAGTGAAATGAAAGTAATATAAACTAAGAAGAAGAAGAAGAAGAAGAAGAAGGGTTGAAAAAATAGAAAAATTTCTAAAAACTAAATAAATTGAGTTCCCCTACCGTTTTGGCATGTTCAGAAAGTTCACGAATGTATTTTGAATTGTCCAATGTATTTTGGCTCCAGGCCCTGATATCCGTGCAAGATTCATAGGCCTTTAATCGTCCCTCAGATCTCTTCCTCGGTAATAGGTAATCGCCGTAAACGAGGGGATGGCTATTTTTCCCTCCTCGAGAAGGGCTATTTCTATCATTATTTCTATTTTTATTTTTATTGTTATCACCGGCCAAAAATATACGCGGACCATGTTCAACGTAGGACATGTTATTTTGGTTTTGAGAAGATTTTTACCTCCTCCCCGCGACGGATGGAAAAATAAAATTTATTGTTCAAATTACTCGGTGAGAATTGGTTAAAAAAAAAAGTGAGAAGAAAAAAAATAAATAAATAAATAAAATAAAAAATCAAACAAAATACTAAAAATACATGCGGAAAAAAAATAGGAAATTAGAAAAGCTATTTTCCAAAATTCACGACTATTTTTTACCCCCGCGAAATTGTATCGATTATGTCTCGCGATATTTCTACGTGCCCACGATCGGCCATATTGCTTTTACTATGACGACAATAACGATTCTCGATTTTTATTCTTTTTTTTGTGTATTACCGATTCATATCTATATGAGTATGCTACATGTGACGCATAAATAGCGATAAATAAACTATTGAAATTTTTTTCACCTAATTATGTGAATATATATGTAGAGGAAGTAAGGTTATATTTCATGAGCAGTAAGCTGCAGCAGCAGTCTAGTAACTTTCTGAATTTTTCTAGTAAAATCACGAGAAATCACTAGAAAAATTTATTAAGTTACTAGACTGCTGCTGCTGGTTGCTGCCAATGAAATAGCACCCTTATGTGTATACGTATTATACGTAATGAAAAGACGAGATAATTTTATCTTTTTATCATCATTTTATAAAAAAGCATACAAATTTTTTTTTTTTTTTTTTAAATTATATATCATTATATTATCATCATATTGTTATTATAATATATATTGTAAAAACTAGTTACAAAAATAATAGGTACATTTCTTAACACTTCGCTTTGAAGAGAGAACAAAAAAAAAATTATAAAAACAAAAATTACTATTACGCTAAGAACAATTTCATATACTACTTTCTCCGGATATTTAGTAGTACTATACCTTGATATACTGTGTGCAGGGGCGTTCGAAAGAAATTTGAAAAATCAAAAAAAAAAAAAAAAACCAACGAAAAAGGAATATATAAAAACAGACAAATTTTCTTAAATAAAATTGAGAAAAGAAAAAAAGAAAATCGTGTACATGAATCTAGAGGATTTCCAAAATTTGTTTGAATTTTAGAATGACCGAACAGAAACTAGAAAGAATAAAAAAAAAAAAAATTACAGTACGATAGTTTTGATTTTTTCTTTTTTTTTTTTTTTCGTTTTTTTACGTTGAATATATTCAGATATTGTTTCACCACCATTTTCTCGGATACACATATAATATCGGTAATCCGTAAAGTAGACAATTTTATACATAAATTATTACACACATTATATATGTATATAATTTTTTTTTTTTACGTATAATAATATATAATTTAAAGATATATATATATATAATTAACGCTTGCAGCGAGGGATCAGGATCGATATAGTATAATATATCTGTGCATAATAAATTACCACTAAATATTAATAATAATAATAATAATAATAATAATAAGCTGAAATTATTGGTTCTTAATTATATTACCATCGTTATTATAATTATTATTTTTTTACGAAACAAACACTGTACACCAGGTTTCTATAATAATTGTTAGTAAGCATTTCTAAAGTAAGAAAAATAATTATCTACTTAATTATCTAGTGTTCTTTTTTTTTTTTTATTATTTTCTTTTTTTTTTCTTGTATCATTATTATTATTTTTATTTATCCATCCACAATCCGTAAATATATCTATAATCTGCAGCTGGCTTATTATTATTATTATGTGTGATAATAATTAATTAACGCTTGTATAACGATCGATATATTCATTTATTTATTTAATTTCATCGTATTTTGGTGATCCATTTTCTACATATATATGTATATAATATAGTATATATGTATACTATATACCTACTACAATCTACGTAAAAATTATATTAATTCTCTTTTCTGTTTCATTTTTTATTCTATTTTTTTTTCTTCTATTTAATAATAATCATAATAATCATTTTCATCGTAATATTAATAATAATTATTATAAAAAATAACGATTTATATTATGCATGTATATAGGGATTTTTCCCTCTTCATAAAACACATATCTACAGTTATTATTTTTGACATAATTTATCTCATTCGCTTCAATGTTCTCTTTTCTATTGACAGCTTACTGAAATTTATTCACTCTTCGGAAAGGAAGAGAAAAGTTATAGGATCACTCAAAGTGAACAAGAAATTGATGAAAATCTAATCGTCAAGTATACAGCGACAACAATACAAGGAGAAATTCTCGTTGCGAGAAGAGGAGGTTAAAAAATGCGAGACCGCGCTCGCTCGACGCTCCGTAAGCGACTGACGCTCGTGTTACCCCCACTCCTCCGACCTAGAGGCATTACCCCACGCTCGCACGTATCAGGAGATATTTAATAGCGTGTAGATTCAGAATATGGGGACAATAGGTAATTACGTACGTTATAATAATGTGCGGTAATCAATATAGGTAATTAATAAAATAGGTACGACGTATGTAGGTACGACGTGAATTTCTACGGCAATTAGAAGAAGAAGAAAAAATATAACGTGCAATTATACAGAATATATAGTATTTGTTTATTTATATTATCATATTCATATATATATATATATATATATATACTATATACTTCGTCAATTGTAGTTTATTATCTTGTGAAAGAACAGGTATCTCTTCAATTGATTCAATTATTTACACAATAATAATAATAATAATAATAATAATAATAACAATAATAACAATATTTACGATATTTTTTTTCTTCTTTTTTTTATTCTTTCGCTATAAAAATTATCTGGTTTGTACTGGATAGGCCGTTGTATTCATTTGTTATAATATATATACAGGGCGGTCCATTTCGAGGTTAAGAAAAATAAAACATAACAAAGACAAATAGAAAAATCGGCAATATAATATATTGAGAACGATTAGAAATGTGAAAGAGACATATTATTATTTTTTTTTCTTTTTGGCTGTCGCATATATCGGGGGTAAATAAATGAGCCACCCTGTACGTGTGTGTGTATAATATCATAGATGTATATAAATAGATAGATAGAGAAATTATTAAAATTCAATTTTTGTTCATCTTTATTCGATATTAATTATCATCATCATCATCATCATCATCATCATCATCATCATTATTATATTAAATATATGTATATAATATTTTATCTGGTATTTTTTTTTTTTTTATTCAATTTTTTTTTTCATCTTTATTTTTTCCGGCTGTTGGCTTCATTTTATTTTGACTCTACTGTATGATAAGTGTATACAGTATAACAAGCCATTGAGTATTATCAATCGAGATATTTATTTCTTTATTTTCAATTTGTTATTTTATTTATTTATTTATTTATTTATTTATTTATTATAATAGTTTATTATCAAATACAATTATTACCTACTTTAACTATATATACTATATATATACTATACAACTAATACAAGAATTTTATAAATATCATAACAATTAAAACTCATCGTTATAATATGTTATATGAATATGTATATGTATATATATATATATAAAATATTAATTTGCTAAATAATCATTATAGTAGTTTTACTAAATAAAGGCTAAATAAAAATGTATAAATAAATTAAAAAAAAAAAAAAAAATAATAATAATAATGATAATAATCAAATAAAATAAAAGACACAATGATAGTGGAATATAAATTGAGTATTTTTTAGCAACTTGAGTACACGATATAATACATACTATATATATATATATATATAGTATATATTCAGCAACTATTCATTACGATCCGTATAAATAGTTACCATATATTTAGACAATCGTGATGTTGGTGTAATACATAATATTAAATCTCATTAAATAGTAGACTCTTGGTTTTATAATAGTTGATCGTAGATAATAATAATAATAATAATAATAATGATAATAATAATAATAATAATAATAATAATAATAATAATCACTACGATCAAAGACTATTGAGAAAATAAAAATAAAACAGAAGTAGACAACACATATGAATGGTTATAAATAGTATTAAAATACAATTAAATTACGTATTACTATTATTACCATTATTATTGTTGTTACACATAAATATCTTGTATGCATTATTCTTGGACGTATATAGTATATATATCTATATGGAATTATATTGGCAAGAGGTCCTGCAGAATAGTTATACACATACTTGCAGGTGTTTAGATTCTTTTTTTTTTTTTTTTACTTTTTTTTTTCAATTTTTTTTCAATTTTTTTTTCATTTTATTTATTATTTTCATTTTTGTTCCAATCAATATTATCTTCATCCTCGACACGATTTGATATGGTGGAACGCGACGCATGTAGCGTGTATGTATGTACGTATGTATGCAAATGCAAATGCAGATATAGTATTATATTAGTTATAGTACAAATTTATTACAGTATGTGGTTCATACCTTTCGCACTTTTCACTATTTATATGTATCTAGTATAATCACTCGTTGAGTATGTATCTAAATCACAGCTCATGCTACTAATTATTTATATATTCATTATATAAAATTATTATATTATATATATATATATATATGTATGTATGGTATAGATAAAAAATATACGAAAATAAAAGAGAAGGAAAAAAAAAAAAAAAAAAAAAAATACAAAATATACGTTAAACAACAAAAAAATATGATATTAATTTCTTCTTCGTCACACGGAAAACGCGGTTTCTTATTATTTATTTTTTTCTCTTCATATATATATATATGTATAATTAGTTATTCATTTTCATTATAATTATCATTATTATTTATTGAATTGTTTTTATTTTTACTGTCATTGTGTTATTCTATATATTATAATGTAATAGTTACAATTGTAAAAAAAAAATTGTACATATCGATGGGCTAATGCCTAAGGGGTGTAAACGGCATTTGCAGCGACGTTGCAGTTACGCCCTTTTGGTGCTTACGCCCCTTTGGCATTAGTCCATTGATATAATTACTACAACCGATTCATTATTGCCACGTTATGATAGTAACGTGATAATAGTTGTTCTTTCATTTTCTGTTTCTTTCTTTTTCTTTATTTTTTGTTGTTGTTGTTCTTTTCGTAGTTACAATATTATCATCGTTAAATTACACCGTCAGATCTTATTATAGGAACAAAAAATTTGTTAAAAAAAATACATATATATATATATATATATTTTCTTAACTCTCAATTTAACGAATAATAATAAGACAAGGGTAAATAGTTTTATCGGTAACTAAGTGAGTGCGAAACCCACACAGACTTGCATTTACGTCCAAATTTGGTGAGAGAAAGGATTTTGTAGAAAAAAAAAAAAAAAAAAACAACTAATCTATGGGGTAATGATGAAAAATAGTCGGCAGCTAGTTGAAATACTAATCCATTCAGAATATAGTAAAAACGCGTGAAATAAAAAAAATTGAATAATACTAATCAATCCAAAAAGTTGTGGAAGCATTTATACATGTGTTAACCCATATTGTTTAGTTGTGAATAAACGTGATCAACTAAAATGAAAATTAGAAATAGTTTATTCGAATAATAAATCAGTTTGTTTGATTCAACTAATCCTTTCTCTACGTTTAACCATAAGTTTACAGCCAGCATTGGCTAGTCACTTATCCAAAAGCACTATGCTATAGTAGTTTTAGGTACTTTTTCAAACCTCTTGCCTCAGTTTCGAAACTATACAACCCCTGAAAAGTCGATCCATTTGCACATTATAATCCTTTTTATAACAACTATTTAAATTTATCAATCCCCGATTTTTAAAACCCTGTGAATTTTGAGCTCGCAAATCATCCTAATACCCACAGGTGAATCGTAGACCTGTCTTACTAATCGAATATCCCCTCTCGGCGGCTAACTAGTTGTCGCATTACAACTAGTTGCTTGGTCAGCACCGGTGTGTGTCTGGTTGCGTGGTGCAGGCGTAGTAGCATTCTCCTGGCTACTGTTCCCGTTCGTTGGTGTCGCCTGAACAGTATTAGTAGTTTGAACTGCGGGTACAGTGGCGCCACCAGCAACGGTCGTAGGTTTTTGTGCCACATGTGTCTGATAGTGTTTAGCGAGGTGTGCTTTTTGGCGGAAACTTTTACCGCACAAAGAACAAGCGAAGGGTTTTTCACCGGTGTGTGTCCTGATATGAACATTTACGCTGTACTTGTCCTTGAATCCCTTACTACAAATACTGCAGTAATGGAGAGATCTTTCCTTCCTCTGTACACTACCGGGAGAACCACCGCTACCCTGATTCTGGCCACCATTAGTGTTTCCATTTCCCCCTCCTCCACCACCGCCGTTATTCCCGTTCCTGTTTACCCGCCTGATGTATTTCTTCGCTGGTTTCGTACTGGCAACTGCCACTGCCCTCGGTGGTGTTATCTGGATCTGGCTAGGCGCCGTTTCCGCCTCTTGTCTAACCGCCCCTTGGCTCAATACTGACTCCTGCTGTCCGGCTGTGACGACCGTCACTGTACTGACCTGGCTGAGATCAGCGGGAAGGGTAATGGTCCCCAAACTCCCACTGGCAGGGTCCAAAGTGTACATCACTGTCGTGGTAGCAGAAACGTTACACACTGGTTCAAGACTGCAGTACGACTCGACCACCTCGTTAGCTATGCTCTTAAGCTTCTCATAATCTCCTGGACGGTACGTGGTAGCGTCCAGCTGTGATAGAAGAAGGTCTTCTTCGGTGCACGGGTGCATTGGCTCGTCTGTTTGATGATCTGTTATGATCTGAACGTGGGGCTGGTTGCCCGTTGGATTTTGGAGCGCCAGGCTCGACGTCTGAGAAGTGTTTGACGACGAGGAAGAAACGACCTGCGCTGTTGTACCGGAATATAGTTTACCCTGAAGAGCACTTCGCAGTAAACTCTCCGCAGAGTCTCCTCCGGGTGTTGGACTGTTGTCAGTAAGGTGATTTTGGTCCGACAGTTTCCAGTCGTTGTTATTATCGCCCGATCCAGGTGTCTGCGAATTTCTAACGCACATTTCCTTGCTTTCTACAAAGCCACTGTCGTCGGTTGAGTAAGAGCCCATAGTGGCCACTGGTAAGACGTGGAACCTCTCGTTTCTGGACGTTTCAGGGACAGAATCATGGTCGTGGTCTCCGGTCGGGTCTAAACTCAGAATAGCATCCAGGTCAAGGTTTGGTCTCAAAGACCAAGAGTCTGTCGAAGGTGGTGCTGGGCTTTTGCAGCAGTCTAAAGCGTCCATCGAATTAGCGTCATTGTTCAATACTGTAAGGGTGTAAATTGCTCCGTCGGTATTCTGTCTGGCTGATCCGGCGCATCCTCTAGCTGTCGTTTCACCTTGGACAATATTGTCGCTACTGTGGCTCTGGGATGGTGAATTGGTGGTTGTCGACCAACAGTATTTGCTCAGGTCTTCAAGGAGTATGCTGCACGTTTGTTCCTTTCCTTCATCACCCCAGTAATCACAGTCCGGTTGTCCCATTGGGACTTCTTGGTTCTGGACTGCGCATACATGGTTACGGTGGTGATGGTGGTGGTGATGATGGTGGGTCAGCGAACCAGTAATAGTTGAAACGGGAGGAAGGGCTGTTAAGGTGTTGTTGTTGGCCTCTTTCACGAAAGACGACGAATGAATGTCGTGCCTAGAGTCATGGGAGTCCTGTCTCGAGTCTTGGAGGAAACTGACGCCGATACTCCGGCAGGATGTACGATGTAGGAAGCCTTCCTCGTCCGACACAGCGTCTCCAGAGGCACCGTGTGGGGCTGGTGAAACTACGAAGTCGAAGAAGTCGGTCTTTGCTAGATCCTCATTTCCACCACCAGGCGCAAACGCCTCAGTTATGTCCATGGCGACTTGTTTAGGTCGACGATTTGGTGTTTTCTTCAACTCTGTGCTATCGATTGAAGTGGCAATGATGGGAATAGAGTTTTAGGCGGCTTCCCTCTTGTCGAGGGTGCTTTTCGATCAGGATAGTTCGAAGCTCTTACGGATTAGTGGCCTCTCGCGCATCCTACCGCGCAGCTATTGAGCCTCAGCAGATCTGCAACAAATATGGGAACAGTGTTTGAGATTCGGGGTTATAAAATCGGCGATTGGTTACTTTGACTGTGATCAATCGGTAACTGGGGCACGATGGTTACGTGACTATTGCCCATCCGGTCTTCGCCATTAATTACCGGGTCTATGTATGCATGCCCCATATTTTATGCACGTTGCGCATTGCGCATTGCTCAGAGTTGGAGGAGGTTATGGGTATGTGTAGACACTGTACGGTCTAAGGATGCTGGATATAGGCGAGTATTGCACTGGGTCGAAGACCAGCTCGACATAGTCTAGGCGTGGGAACGCAATATGACCGGGTATAAATTCAGTATATGTATAACCAGCAGCAGCAAAGGAGCCAACGAAGTCGAGGAGACACCGAGCTAAGTGCAAGTTGCGCAACTCCATGAGCAATTCCGTGCCTATACTATATAGCTGTATATATAAATACACACATGCTTGTGTATGTATTTTTTTCTTCGACTCAAACGATCGCTGTGCACAATTACGTATCACACTACCACATCATATAATATTATACATGGTATACACGAATCGGTTTCCAATAAATCGGCGAATATCTATTAGTTAGCGGTTCTTTACACAGACATAAGTATATGTGTATGAGGAGGAGACATAATAATAATTTTTGGTTATTAATCGGTACGATAAATCGGTTGATCGGTAATCCGGGAGAAATTTTTCAGATCCATCTGTTATTTTTTTTTTAAGTGGATGATAAACGGCATCGATTAGTTCCTCTTTTAGTTTATGTCCATATATTATTATTATGTTATATACATTTTCATACATGTTTTAAAATTGAGAATCGGTAAAGCTTAATGGCCAGTTTCATTACACGTTTTAATGATATGGCAGACCGTATTATATCTTCTAAGATGGCTTATCGGTTAATTAGCTGAGCAATTTCACCAGTGTTTCACTTATGTATCTTTTTTGTTTTTCCTCCGTTTCTCTGACTTTGTTCAAGCCTCCGGCCACATCGTGGCCTCATCGTCCGCCTCGGTATAATCGATAGGCTCAGAAATATCGCTGAAGAAACGAAAGAAAGCAATAAATCGGCAACATCAATGAGATCGGTGATAGTAAAAATAAGTCGCGGAAGAAATATCGGTAATAGCAAAAGAAATTAATATTGCAGCAGAAGAACATTTTCAAATACAGGATGATCGGTAATAATATAGGAGATCGGTAGTAAATTAACATTAGCATTGCAAAAAGTTAGATTGCCAACGCGAAAATGATCGGATAAAAGAAGAAAATCGTTAATATAAGGCGATGATCGGTAATGAAAAACATCCGTATTGTTAAAAAAAAAAAAAAAAATAATTTCTAATACAGAGAAGCGATCGTCGAGGAAAAAAAAAAAACGAAAATAAGAAAAGAAAATAATATCCTTTATCAAAAAGATCGGCAATGAAAAAAGACAGCCTCCTTTGTTTGGTGTGGTTAACTAAAAGAGTTTCAAGGAGTAGTGTAGCGGGCCGGATGGTCGGTGCCCGAAGCGGTCAGGTTCCCCGGCCCCGATCTCCGGTCTCTGGTCTCCGGTCTCCGTAGGTACGTACGTTCGGACGCGTAAAATAACAGAGATCGAGGTGCGCAGTGCCGCACTTTCTCTATCTACGACGTGCAGCAGTAAGCACCGAGCAAGGTAACCGGCACTATGCTGCTCGGTATTGGGTCTAGTAGTAGTGGGGGTTAGCTGCGGCCGGGCCCCAGGGGGCTCATTTATCGATACCTACAATAACTAAATTAAACTTCCTGCCTATTATATACCGATTTCGCCGTACGAAACAATCGAAGACTATAACGGCCACGAAGATATCTACCGATTTTTTTGTTATTTCTTATTTTTTAATCAAACTTGTTAACCAACTGACACTATTATAGTATTATTATACGGTGTAGGTGTACACACTATGAAACAACTAGACAAAGAAGATCGAGAATCACAAGCCAATTATAAAGCCACACAGTGTGTGCAGAAAATGTCTATACGATATTCTTTTTTTTTCTTATCTTTGTTGCTAATCTAGTTTTTTTTTTTTTTTTTTCTCGTTTACGTTGTTTATCGTGAAAATCAGGTTTTGTAATGAAAAAAAAAAAAAAAAAAAAAAAAAAAAAAAAATGACAAAAACTGACATTCCCAGTAGATTTTTTGCTTGATTCGAGCCTGACCACCCAGTATAATGTATCTATCCATACAGATTACATACACACGTATATGTATAGGTACAAATGACTCAGCCTAGAAGAAGGAGGTAAAATATAAGTAAAACATAGCCAGTGTGCTAGAGATGATGGTGAAGGGAAGGGATGGGAAGAGAAGGGGTTGAGGGGTAGGGGTATGTATGTAGTTCCTTGTTGATAGGTTGCTCTGAGGTTAGATTATACGCCTGGATACAAGGCTGTTCCGAAGGTCTAGGTAGTGTCTGTCTTACTGACTGCCTCTATATACCTAGGTTTGAATTTAGACCAGGATGTTGCGCCGGACTTTTAGATTTTTATTCAGTCAGGCATCAGTACCTCACTGTCAAGTCTTGTTCTGACGCAGAGGTATAGAGGGACGAGAAATAGCAAAGGAAAAAAAAAAGGAAAAAAAAAAAAAATAGAAAAAAAAAACTTTGTTCTCTCTCACCTAAATATGTTTCTTAAAATCGCTTCTCGTCGACGATTTCCGGATAAAAAAAAAAAAAGTTATCCATCTAGATAATTTTATCTTACGACTAGATAATCATCTCGCAACTAGATTTTCACTTCTCATATTGTTCAGATCTTGCAGTGGATGAAATTTCTCATAATCGTCATCTTTTCTCAGTCATAAAGATCAGATTATATACGATAAAGATAAGATAACCCAAAAAATTGTCATCTCATCTTTATCTAGATAATGATAGTCAATATATAATGAGAATCTCAACATTTATTGAGATAATTTCACAGATAATTTCATCTATAAGATAATTATCTCATCTCATCTTATCTTAGATAATATACATCATCTTTAAGAAAAACTGAAGACAGAATCTAAAATCGTCTTCTTTGGTGATGAATCGATATAAGTTAATCTTCAAGATTATCTAGATTAATTTCCGATAAGATTATCTGACTTTTCATTCAGATAAAAAGTCATGAGAACTCCTTTACATCGCTTTTATTATAGAGGAGTGTTAAATTTATTGAAATTACAAGGTGCTCCAGGTACCGTTCTATGCTGCACAACGTTTCACAATTCGCACTATCTATCTACTCAGTAGATCTAAACCCAATACTCATACGAACACGTATTTGTGTCTAGTTCTGAGAGTGGAACATAGGATAGATAAGATAGGAGACAAAATATACTCGAGTCATTTATCTCCAAAATTATCATCGTTGTTGCAAAATTGCTAATATTTATTTGTCTTTTTCTTTCCTCGATATTCGTTGATCCTAGTTTAATGTAGCGCAACGTAGTGTGATATATTGTGTATTATGTGCCAATACACAAACCCCCGTAAGTAAAATACATATTATATATATATATATATATATCTGCGCGGGTATAGCATAAACACGAAACGTTATGCAATTATTTATACCAGGTTGGTGCAATATCTACTCCACGACAAGTCGGTGGCAACTAGCAAGTGCAATGGAGTACAGTACAGTGCAGTACGGTGCTAGTACCTATCCTATATATTTATTATACTTTAACTTAAGTAAGATCGAATATTGATACACAATATACCGAACCAACTACAGCTACAGCTACAGGATTTAATAGTGATGCAAGTTTTCCACAGCGTGTACATAAATCCTTTAGCTATTATATTATATACCATATTTAACGTTTACTTTGCGAGCCGATATAGCACACAGATAAAGATATATATATGTATATATAATTATTCAGATAATAATTATACACAACGATATTTTCAATCGTGGATTTTTTTCAATTAATATCATCAACAATTATTCGAAGCTAGTTATCGAAAATCAAAATTTTATTGACTTTTATAACAAGATTATCCTACCGAAGAAAAATTAATGATAAATAATTAAACGGATTTTTAGGACAGGGTAACGATGATCATAATTATATACAAAGCCGTTTCATACACACACACACACACACACACAGATATTTCGTGAGTTGAAATTTACGATGGAAAAAGACGAAGAGAGAGAGACGGAAAGTCGGGTCCTTATACTTTGTAGGAATATAAAGTGTGGTAAGGTAAGAAGTAGCAGAGCCACCACCCACATCCGGTTGGGGTATAAATCTGCGGTCTAAGTTACCGCGGGCGTCGTTAGATTATAGCTTATTAAAGAATAGGTACGAAGTTAGATAGCTTCTAGCCTGTATTGGACTTTAGATATTCTTAAGACACATAGATACACGCATATACGGGGTGTGACAGAACTACCGCCTACGGACACAACGCGGCTATATTCCTCGGCAAAAATGGGACCGATATTTCCTTTACCGTTTTTCTCTACGACCTATAGATTCCGCGTAATGACTAATCGAACTACCGCCTATCAGGCAGCTGTCCGTTAAGCGCATGCGCGCGAGATGCACTCGCCAACACGCTGCAATTGATTGGCTAGTGTTCGACTAACGATTAGACGAGACCTGAAGCAGATAGAAAAAAATCGTAAAGGAAATATCGGTCCCATTTTCAACTAGGAATAACCCTGTCGTGTTAATAGGCCTGATTTTGATGCCCGGTATATAAGACAGTGCATGTCGAGTCAACAGTCTCGGTATGCGTTGATATACGTGTACAAGAAAATGAATAATAAATGTCTACAGTGACAAGTAATAAACTTGCGACTGTGGAATTTTTTATTTTATTTTTTTCTATCATTCTGGATAATCTATCTATATCTATTAACATGTTACATGCAACAGGATTTATAGGATATATAATTTTATTTTTCATATATATGCGTATGATCTAGCTTACTCACTAGTCGATAGTCTGGTCTAATCTAGTCTAAAGCAAGATATATCTATGCCTATACATAACGTAACGTGTAGCATGTATCCAGAGGCTGCTGATCACTGGCAGAGACCGATACGCGTCACGGATATCCGGAACGGTCGATAATTAACATAGCTAACACACATAGATCTACACATACGTGTATGTGGGGAATTCGCTAAGGGTATAGCACGGTATAGGTTCGGGATAACAGCGATCAGATATTTATACAGCAGGTCATACTTGTGTACATATAAATATATTAATAAAAACAATATAATACAGATCTATTGCGCATGCGCAGCTACGCATTTTATACATTTTATACTCGAATAGCCACTAGAGACGGACGTACCGGACATACATACATATATATATTTATATTTTTGTAAATATACATAGTTTATACCGTAGTTAAGTTATTTACATTATAGACGAGAAGAAATATTATATCGACTCCAATCCTCACACGTAATTAAATGATTTTATAATATCCAATAGAAATTTGAAAAAATTTAAATAAACGATGCAGCCTATGTGAAGAAAAAAGATTATTTCATATTTCTGATTCAATTTTTTTTTTTTTTTTCTTTCTTTCTTTCTTTCTTTCTTTATTTTTTTTTCAACACCGAAAATTTCTCATATTAATTTTACTTCATTACTATAATCCTACATACCCAAATACATATATAATTGTATGAATATGAAAATAGGACTACTGTACAGTATATACACTCTGATAAATTAACGAGCAGGAAATACGACGGGGACGAGCGTTAATCCCAATTAATTAAACAACTGTTACCATTGAATCAAACGAAGTGAAATATATGCACAATAATAATGATCATAACGATTTTTTCGAGAAGTCTAGTTATGCCCACGAGATAGATAGGAGAAAAGAATAACTGATGCTAGCCTGGAGTGGCCGAAGCCACCTGCCCGCTTCGGTCAAGATTTCAGATCCTCTACACCAGCAACTCTGCATAGGTAGGTAGGAAGGCAGGATAGGTATACATTGTACGTACATATGGAAACGTAGATATAGATGTAGAGAAGATTGAGATGAGTTGGTTGGCCTAGAAAACCGGAGCTAAACCAGCCGGACAGAGTTGTGGAGACCTAATTACTAATTAGTGGGCAGAGTCAGGCAGCAGCCAGGTATAAGCCAGGTTGAGGTACTTCTGTCTGTCCGTCTGTCTGTCTGTCTTCTTACAGTACGTACGTATAATGAGTAGGACTCAGTGCACACAGTGGGTAGGATAAAATTTATCTGACCGACGGTTCGACCTACATATTATAACAAATTTTTCAGCAAATGAACGAAGGGTGTTACGCCGAAGCCGGCCAAGTCCACTTTCTGCTATGGAAGAACGAGAAGACAACATATTTCTGTCTTCTTTTATTAACAAAATGATATTAAATTTAGAGAGAAACTTTTTCACTTTCCGTAATACGGTTTCTAATTAGTCACACGCTGCACTATGGTCACGAATTATTTTTCAACGGTATTTGTTGAGAATATTTCTTTTCGGGTACCTACTCCATTTATGCCACACTCTTCCCTCTTACCACCACAGATGTCGCCAGGCCCTTTAGGACGCATGGCGTAATCCTCGTTTATTTTTAGAACTACTCGGTCGATTTGAGTGAAATTTTGGCTTTAGTAGTTTTTTCAGATTCTCTAACTAAATTTTTTGATAAGAATTGCATCGGTGTTCACGAATTTGAGGTAAACTCAATTTATGGTCGTTCACTGCGATCTCTAAATGAGTTTTGGAGGATAAGTAGGAGGTACTTTTTACGAAAAGTTGGAGAAACATAATAGAGACATAGAATCGATACGAGGAAGGATAAAAATGATAATCGTAGCTCTTGCAATAAATAATGAAGAAAGTTTCTGCTCGTTCTATAATGTGTATTGCGGTACTCCACGGTTTTTGTATCAACTATTCAATGTGATTGTTGGACTACATTAATTGCTAGAAACTAGAGCCATTGCTACATAAGCTGTAATATCTTACCCCCGTACTGAGGGCTTTTCCGTCTTAATAAGCCTTTGAAGAAAAAGAAAGAAATTAAAAAAAGAAAACGTGACGAATGATGAGGAACAGAGAGGAATAAGAATTAGGATTAGAAGCAGAATCGAGTTTTACATGTATGTGGGTTCGAACAAGCAAACAAAAATGAAATAACTTTGTAATATACACACCAAAAAGTAAAACATAAAAAAAAAAAAAGTAAAAGCATGTGTATACCTCCGTGTATGTACTCGGTTTCAAGAAACGCGAAGTGAATTTAAATAATTCTTTAGTCGTATGGTTACAGCTAGGTATAGGGACGTCCACATCCGTTCCTTGGAGTTATCTGTTCTGTGTGCAGGCGATTCACAATGGAATATAAAAAAAAAAAAAAAAAAAAGAAAAGAAAATAAATAAATAAAAAATAATTCAACTCTAAAGGTACATATTCGGCATACAAAATATAATTTTGTACTTGCTGTGCTGCAGCAGCGCTATGACGATGCAGACCAACACAAACTTTTATTTGTCCTCCATCTTTCTTACATAGGGATACGTGCAAGAACGCAGGACAATGATGATTCTGATGCAGGTGCACTGCCTTAACATATTTTATTCGGTAGTTTCAATCAGACGCTTGGATATTGTCGAGAGAAAAATAAAACGAAAAATTATTATCAATTTTGCCTCTAATTAACCCTTTTTGTTTTTTTTTTTTTTTCTACCAGAAAGATTCAAATTTTGGTCAAAATTAAAGACAGAATCGTTATATCTAGCGAGAATTTTGATTCAAGTAGAAAAATCGTAAGCATTTCAGATACAATCAAATTTTAGTTCAATAATGGCTGCATAACCATTTTTAAGCGGAGAAAAAATTGTTCAATTTAAATATAGACCTTCACTCGATACTTTCCACACGATTCTGTCCTAAAAACCGAAGATTTTAAGACCATTTTGAAGATCTGGTTCGATCGGGTTCGGAAGTTATGATAAAAAATGTTTTCAAATATGTAGAAAGACAAGCCTAACCTAACTTCTCGTTCTTCCACGCGACATTAGATTGGTTGTATCGAATATCGAGAATTCATATAGATCCAGTTCCAACCAATTGCGACGTATCTGCGCAGGTAGGCAATTAGGTAATTGTGCACCGAGTAAGACTGGCCACTATCGTTGCAATAGCGGGAAGGATATAAAACTAATTGTAATTAGACTTCCAGGTAGTCTGAAAGGCCAGACTCTGACACACCTTTCGAGATATTACACATTTGAATACTATATCCACGTGTGCACGTTCTATTGTTATGTAAATTACGCTGCTTTTCCCTACTTTAGACAATAATTTTTACAACCATATAGCCATTATTTTTGTTCATTCTTTTTATTTTTCTTCCAACTTTGGAATTAGACGGTTATAAAAGAAAAAAAAAAAAAAAATCCGCTCGCTCATTACAATTACTCGACAATTAGCCGTGTATCAATTATTATTCATTTACATATCTATGTAATAGGTCTCCTTTCAATTTAAAGACTCTTCTTATGTTTCTTTTACTCGTATGTTGATTTGATTTTTATTTTTATTTTCTTACAATGGAAAAAAAAAAAAAAAAAAATTCAACGATTAGTCGATTACAATGCAACACACATATGCTGTTCAAATATCGTCGTCCACGCATCATACATCAAACACGCCAAAGGAGCAGTTGTTTTTTTTTTTTTTCTGCTAAAAAAAAAGAAAATTTTCGAATTGATTTCATTCGGATTTCACCCGCGCGATTTCATTGAAACTTTTCCGTAAGATTTTTACAAGACTTTCACAAAGATTTCTTCTTCAATTCGACGAAATTTCACAATAAATATATTTAATATAATTTGACTGTAGATCGCATCGAAAATTTGGTCAAGTTTTTTTGATTTTTTGATTTCTTTTTTTTCGACTTCTTTAACATTAGGTGAAATTTGATAGAATTTTGCCTCTTATCCGTCTTATAAATCGATGGTCACACTGTATCGTGCGCCTGAATTCAGGCAACTGACGCCACCGGAAGTCCGATAGTTCGCAAAGTGTTTTCCGAAGGGTTTTTCAGGGGTAAGAAAAACAATATTTTATAATTGTTTGAATAAAGATTAATTAATACACAATTACGTTGAGTAAATACAAACAGGAGCATATACATATGTAAACGTCTGTTTATACATACTATTCATAATATCCGAAGAACTTTAACAAATGAGAAATTCAATCGTACACACAAACAAACACAACACACACATAGGCATATATAGGTATATACATGCATATACCTATATTTATATACTATATACATATTTTATAGGTATTCGTAGACATTAACTCGCGTTCATTTCTCTGAAGAGAAATCTGTTTTGATGATATATAGAGAGACGATCGAATGATACATACATATGTACTACACATACACATGTGTATATATAATACACACCTAAGTAGTGTAGGAAAGATGCTATGGCCAGGTTACTGGACTCGATCATCACGCACAATTACATATATGTGTATTTAATAAATACTTATATGCATGTACCTAAGCATATAAATCATAAATAAATATATATGTATAATGTATATGAATGTATTTATAAAAACCACCGTGGTTTAGATTATGCTGTATAGTTGTATATTAATTATCACAGAGTAGATTGAGAAAACCGCGATCGATATACTATATACGTATGTACAATGTTAAAATTAAAAGCTCAAATTTTAGAGTGATTTTTTTGAAATTTGACATCGATTAGGATAAATAAGAACCACCTTGATGGATATACCGTGAGGGAACGTGAAAAGAGCCTGGTCTAAGCGCGCAGGCGCTGACTTATTCGAATATCATTGGCCGGCAGAATCGCGCCAGCAACTCCACCAACTTTTCAGTAATATCCCTAGTTCTGTTGTCTGCCGCGATTTGTATATTTGACAACAATCGAAAACAAATAGCAGACGAATACTAGGGATTTTCGTGGCAAGTCTGAAATTGGCGTGCCTTGTAATATTCGAATAAATCAGCGCCTGCGCGCTTGTACCGGGCTCTTCCACGTTTCCTCACGGTATATACCGTGAGTATTCGTGGAAACGCTTTATAGGAAAGTGAAAACACCTGCATACAGGCAACTCAGGAGTAAAGCGATTAGGTCTTATTTCGCATATCGCGTGCCCATTGGCTACGTGGGAACAAAACCCAATCGCTTGATGTTTGAGTTGCCTGTGTGCAGGCGTCGTATGAAGCATTTCCACTAATACTCCCGGTATACATGTGTGTATAGTATATTGTGAAATAATTAATGATCAGCGATCAACCTCTTACGTATAGGTATGTATATATATATATATATATATATATTTATAATGAGGTATCTAGATGGATTGAAAACATTCAACAGCGACACTTTTGGCCATACGAATACTACCAAGACGAAAATATTATCCAAAACGCCTAGAGGCGTTTAGTTTTGCAATTCAGTAGAAATCTCGAGTTAAGAGGTGAGTTGAGTCAGTCGTGCGCGACGACTCGACCACCACATCATGTTATTTAAGTATGTGGATAGTATAGGGAGTTTTAGAGTAGTATAGTATATGTTATATACATATGTACGTATATTATAATACATATGTACAGGCAGGCGAAGAAAAATAATTTACGAACACCAGAATCTCATTATATGTAGTATATGAATATCAATTTTTCAATATATCTCATGAAGTCGTCCATATAGGTAGCATGAAATTAAATTTCTTTTTTTCTTTTCTTTTAACTCATATGATCAGATCCAAATATTTTTATAATATTTTCTTTCTTTTTGTTGTTTTTTTTCTTGTTTTTTTTTTTTTTTCTTTTTCTTATCTTTCTAACAAATTTCATTTCCTGATTCGAATCTACCGTCGAGGTCGGTGTCAATTCGCCGAAATTTTTCAAGGAAGAAATTTTTGCAGTCACGTACATGCATATATCTGTAGTAAAGTATGTATATCAACTAATCCTTGGCTGATCGTAATTCTAGTCCGCCTCCTCAGTCCTCGAGATCCTTGAGGTTGAATAGTCCTTGCCATTCGTTATACCTGGTATTTTGATACGTGAATAAAGGAATCATGTCTACTAATCCCAGTTTCGATGTACAATATACTAAATATATAGTATATATATGTATATATAGATGTTGAAGAAAATAGAAAAACTATATCATTCTTTTTGCCATTATTGGACAACGATATAACTACGTAGACGGCGACGATCTGTAGAACAGCGCTGCCCCTCGTTCAAACAAAAAACTTCAGTGTCAAATAGTAGTCGATAGCTATACAGTGCTAGCAGCAGTAGCACCACTAGTCCTCGACATTATCATTGTCATTTAATGACCTCGCACTGAACCAGGGCCACGTCAGACATTCATTCGTCGCGGAAGAACGAAGACTGCAGGCCATAGATCAGAGGACATTTATATTGTCGAAAAAAGAAAAAAAAAAAAAAAGAAGAAATTAGACGCCGATTTTTTACCGATTTTTTCCAAACTAATCTGAAAAAACAGACTTTTGGAGGATGATTAACGACCGTTTCATCGTGAATTGATTCTTGAATCGATGTCTTACCGATTTCTTACCGATCGTACTCATTTTTTGTTATCCATTATATCTAAATTATTCCCAACTTATTCGGTTTGGATTGTGTCAATCGATTTTTATCATTTTTCATACCGATTCCTTCTGCCGATTCATTGTTAAAATTGATGCTTGGAAGAAGAAATGTAACGTGTTGCATGGATGAGGCCGGTAATGATGATCGGCTCGAGTTCCCGAAGATCGTATCCTATTGTATATATAGGTATATATTTTGAAATCGTTGCAAAGTAACTAGTTGGCAATAGGTTGTATCTCGATAGTATAACAGCCTGGGTAACCGATTGCCGTGAGTTGGGTGGCTAGCTAACTGACTCGGGCAACTCGAACAACGCGTTAAGGTATAACCTATTTACTTAATAACCGACAGAACGATACTAGGCACAGCTTGGTCCGACGAATGTTGCGCAAGGCGGCAAGTCCGCCTACATAGCCCCGAGCTGTCATGACTCTTAGTCTTAAGTCTTAACGGGCGTTCTTACGATCTGTACGTATATAATACATATATGTATTATAACAACGTACTACGTATACTGTAACGCATTACGTATCTTATGTCCACACGCTTAGGGATATACATAGTTAGCTACTTATACGTAGTACATACCTATATATTATGTATCTAGATGGATATATAGCCATGTGGATAAATTCGATTGCGTTATAGAGCAGCATACCTAGCGTTACATACTTATATATATGTATAGGCACATATATCCACCCAGACGGTTGTAAGTGGCATTGAGATCGACTTGAAATATTTTTCGCTCTGTCCGATACCATTGCCCCGGTGATCGGAATCGACTTGCATGTTGAAAATCGGTAAATAGATCATTGAGAAAACACTTGCAATATAGTTGATAGAGAATTGTCGTAAAAATCGTAAAGTCCAAGAAGCGAGCGGAATCGGTAAGAAGGGATAAAAAATCGGCAGAAGATCGGCAAAAAAATTATCACTAAACTGCAGCTTACGATATAATTCGGCGACAGATCGTCGTGAGAATCATATCTAATATCTTTCCGACAAATCGGTAAAAAAATCGGTTGAAAATCGCCGATTTTTTCACCAAAGGAAACGCGTATCCGTTTTTATCAACGTTTCTCTGTGGCGGGATGAAAATCGGAAATTTCGTGACACACGTTCGTGATTTTCGAAGAGCATACTGCGTTTACTGTAGTAATTATTACGTGGATAGAGTATCGAGTAGGGTTAACGCGCTAGCAGCGCAGCCGTTCACGTGACAATTATTAGTGACTTCATCATCATCGTGGCCTACAGATACCTGACTTACGCGCATACCGCAAGGCGATATTTATTCAGTAGATAGTTATGCACACAAAAAAAAAATGAATGTTTTTTTTCTCAAACCGCATGGTACAAAATCACTAGACCTACCTAGTTTGAATTTAGGATTACGGATTTAGGCAGTATATGAGCAAACTAACAGAACATATATATATATATATATATATAACATATCAGGAACTCGCACGCTGTTTTTTTAAAAGGCCGTCGAGTTATTTTTAGCGAATTAGTTAATCCGTAAGCTTATAGCCGCAGCAGCGCATTCTGCGCTTCTCTCTTGTACGATTAGTTATCTGGGGAGGTGTGTAGTACCTGCTACATACATACATTCATATACATAAGTGTTTGTCTTTTAACGGCGTTTTTTATTACAAAAAAAGTAAATGAATATATTTTTACAACCACCCACTATATGCTTAATGATCTACGATCGATACGCCGCAGTGACGATCGAGCAGGCTAATTAACACTTCCCGTCATTTTTCCGCATCGGGTTTAAATGATTATGATTATTTTTCGCTATTTTAATTTACGTCGAATAATTTACCAGCTTTCGCTATACCTAAAGTTTTCTTGAATCATTTCGAGGATTTTACTTATGATTTTTCCGGAATAATTCTCACAGAGTTTCAAAGATTCCATGAATTTCTTTGAATGGTATTTATTTATTTATTTTTCTATAAAACTTGAAAATTATTAACATTTCTTTGCGAAATTTCGTCGATATTTTTTTCGATCGATGTACCTTTTCGATTTCATGGATTTTATTACATCCTATGTACATAATTTATTTTTAATTTTATTTAAAATTGATGAATTACTTTCAGAAAGCATATATACAGGGTGAGTTTTATCCGGGGTCCGGAGAGGGTGTGGCTTAAATCGGCTGAGACTCCGCCTTCTTCTATTCATACTTGTAATTTTGCAGAATAACAATTTTCACTCGTAGTCAGCAACTATTTATTCGGCTCTAGCCGCGTTATCTATTGGCAGACAAAAATTCATGTAGCCTTGTCAAATCAAAGAGACACTATACTATTTACCCTAATTTCTGAATGGATTGATTTTAACAAGTATGAATAGGAGAAGGAGGCGGAGTCTTAGCCGACTCAAGCCACACCCTCTCCGGACCCCGAAGAAAACTTACCCTGTATATTTACTCTTATATGCATAGATTCTCGTTTGAATTTACAAAATTCTTTCCGCCATCCACGATTTTCGAGAGTGGCTGGTCTACAAGGCGATCTGAAGTCTCGTGTTTTTGGAATCAGAAGATCTTCAAAAAAGGAGCCGAACCGAAGGATAAAAAAATTAGAATAAACGAGTAAATAAATGAGTAAATAATCAACATAGAAATGTTTAGTTTTATTCACTATCAATATATGCGCGACATACCTGCCGCGTGTATGTATGCATATATCGGAGTGAGATTGAACCGAAGAGAAACTGAGTAGTCCACGTTTGCAGGAATGACTAGATATCCTATTTCATGAAAATTACTGTAATTTCTCTACCCACAACTTTGTTGCATACTATATATTATACGTACACGTACAACATATTCTACTAAACGCGGCAATAAAAAAACTATGTGTATTAATATATCGGTATCAAGTTATTTATTATACCACAATCATTGCTCACATCTAACATATTGCTGCGTTGCTACTGAAAACTAATGAAAAATTATTTTCATTTCATAATATTTTTGTAAAATAATCAATTTTTCAAAGATCTATTACAATACTTCACATATCCTATAGTATATAAATATAATTAGACATAAAATTATCATCAATTTAATTATAGTACTACACATCTTAATTTTATCTTTGATTCGCAAATCCTGCTTTGGGAATGAAAAATTTTTCATTCTTTTTTTTCATCTCATAATTTGAATCAATTTTGTTTTTCTTTTCAATTTTCTTCTCTCAACATTGTGATTCTTTGCTCACTCAGATCAGATGATGTGACTGACTGTCATCATTTCGAGCATGCAGCAATAGCAAGCATAAGGAGGCAGAGCAGTGGGTTCGCGTCGTAATTCGATATCTTCGGCGAAGTCGGTGCACGACGACGCATCTCAAATTCCCATCTAGTTGGGTATATACGTATAATAGGTATATGGGTGTATATAGATTTGTGTGGGTATATAATATTCTCAGATCGAGAACTCACTCGGTATATACCTATGTATATTATATAAAGATGATGTGTATATGAGATAAAGAGAAAGAAGTAGCGCGAGAAACAAGAAAACGAAAAAGAGCAGAAAAAAAATTAAAAAATAATTGACCGAAAAAAAAAAACAAAAAAAAAACCAAAACCAAAACCGTCTCTTCCACCTCGCTGCCTCAGCCGCGGCGCGGGGCACCCAATGGCGGCAACAACAGCAGACATAGCGTTGCAGGTGACCCGCTCCTCGTTTACCTGGGTAACCTAAATACCGTGGAGTTTCCGTATGTATGTATCTCCGTATATCATTTGACACACTTGTTCAATCGATGGAAGATAGGTGGGCTGGGTAAGGATTGGTTGGAACGGAATGAACGAAGAAATGGAAAATAAAAAAAAATGAAAAGGAAAAGACGTCTTCCAGACCGTAACATTTTTAAGAGACGCTCAAATACTTACGAAGAATTAAATAATTCTTCTTCGAGACCTGTGCACCAAGAATTTCTTCAAAAGGTTTTAGATTCTTCAAGATATGTCGTCGAATTGGTAGAGGAACGTTTTAGGACGTCTGAAAGTCGTCTTCAAACGGGTTTAGACGACTCAGAAATGACTTAAATGGAAATGACTGAAAATGAGTCGAAACTTTTTGAAAATGACTCTAGACGTCTTAAAAGTGGTTGTACCGTGTTAATATGGATTTGGATACACCGAAGACGTCTGAAAACGGATTAGGAGGTCTCGAAATGGTTGGAAACGTGCTGGAGAAACGTTTTCGGATGTCAAAAGTCGTCTTGAAATGGACTTAGACGACGCAGAAATGACTAAGGACGTATTGAAAATGAGTTAAAACTTTTTGAAAATGATTCAAGACGTCTTAAAAGTGGTTAGAGCGTGTTGATATGGATTTGGGTATTGTGAAGAGGTCTGAAAACGGATTAGGAGGTCTTAAAATGGTTGAAAGTGTCTTGCAAACGCCCAAATCTGTTCACAGAGGTACTTCGACGCTTTGAAAATGATTTTAAACAGGGTTAAAAAGAGTCGAGACCTTCTGAAAGTAGCTCAATACGTCTTACAATATTACGTTTTAAAGACGACTCAAAACATCTTAGAACCTGCTTGAACGTCTTAAAGCGTTTAATTGATTTATTTTTGAGACGTCTAAAGCCCTTCTGAGGAACTTGAACGGAACGTCTGACGAAAACGGCTAACAGATTCTTGGGTATATCTTTAGACGACTTAAAAACCGGATAAGTCCTATCCTATCGGACGTCTAAGATACAAATTATCAGTTTTATTTCATTATTTTAATAAATTTTGAGTTTAGGCTAATGAAAGGATGCGAAGATCAAGATAAAAAAAAAAAAAAGGAGAGCTTTTCTGTACATCCATATCTAATTGATAACTATATATGTATATAACTATGACGTATAGCTATAGTATTTATTATACACGGAAGCTGTAGTAACTAGATCAAGAATGAATTAAAAAATTCTCCTCTGTGATCGGAGCAAAAAAAAAAAATGTCAAAATTTCACATTTGCAGCATATATGGATGGAGGCAGGTCGACGATGTGGACATAATTTCCTCAATATACAACATACCTATAGTCTCAAGTATATAACTATACCATACCTATGTATACATATATATAGATCTATAATATATCCATGCTGCTGGATGCGGGCTGCGTTATCCACATACATCCAATATATACACGGTATATATACTTCCATGCACATAGGTATATACTTTAGATATTTAAATACACGTCAATGACGTGTTTATATAATATATGATATAATAACTAAAATTAGCGAGGAATGTACAGTATATATGTATATTATATACATAATACATAAGGTATATAAATCGTTATCATTATTGTTGTTATTATTTAATTACGTGGATATACATATAGGTACACATCTTCTTCCATATGTACATGCATATGTATATGTATATGTATATATTTATGTACAAATATATATCATCATAGGACCAGACGAAGACTGCAGACTGGGTCAGGATACTGGGTCCTTGTCCAGCCAGAGTCAGTGCAAGATAAAGTGACGCGGGCATTAAAGTATATAGTTGTTGTATCAGATCAAAAGTTATAAACTAGCTATGTGGCTAGAGGTCTGTATAGTACATACCTCCATCTCTATCCCTCCCTACCTATCCCCCCTCTTGCCCCTACCCCTCCATATTTCCTTCCTTCATCAGGATTTCTCTTGGTGTTGATGCCTGCCGGCTGTAGACCTGTTTGCCAATACGGTATATACACGCGTATTACGTATACATACATATATACATACTTTTTCGAGAATCAAAAGACGTCTAGGTATCAGTAAAAATACAGTGTCGGTTCGATAGTGAAGTTGAGAATACATTTTCGAGACTGAAAATAATTTTTTAGGCAACTATAGGCGAATTGTCGAGTAATAGCTGTAGGTAATTTTTTTTTTTACAAGCAAAAGACGTCTTTGAGGCAACAGAAAAACTTCCTTTTGTATAGTTATAGACAATAGTAGCTCGTAAGACTTCTTGAAATTAAAAATTTGTCTCTGGATCAAAAATACTGTCTTATAGAAAGAAAGAAAAAAATTATTGCCACATTAAATTTATTTTTTTTGCGGAAAAGAAGTCTCAAAGTCCAAAATAATGTCGTTTTGAAGAGAAATAGTTGTTCGAAAGACGTCTCGATGTTGAAAAAACATGTGAAATTTTGAAATAGTTGCATCTCATGCAACACGAACGAGCATCTAAAAGTCTTCTTTCATTAAAACCAAGTGGCTTTGGTATAAAAAAGGCAAAATTAGTCGTGCACAAGTCGTTTTTGGATTTAGGAGAAGTTCTAAATCCTATAGTAACTATAGTCTGAACTACGTATCTTGAGTTGAGGTGTGAAGAACCTTCGTCTAAAAGACTTCCAACAATCGAAGAGTGTCCTTAAACTGAAAAAAACTAACATTTAAGTAGCATGATCAGCACGACTACTATTGCAACTATTTCAGGGTCAATAAAATCCATGTATAGTAGCATGTTGAGGATGAGAATAGTGTGTTTGTAATTTATAATTTAGATTGACGATAGAACAAACAAACAAAGAATCTAGTCGCCTGAATAGCAAAACAAAAATATAGTTTTTGTTCTTTTTTCGTTTTTAGTAAAATAGTATATCTGTGTACAGTGTAATAATGGAGGGGGGCAGAAGGGGGAAAGGGGGCTCATTGTAGAATCGGGAACGCGTACTCGCGGAGCGGTGAATAAATAATTGTCGGGCGTTTGTGTTTGCTGCCCTGGTGCAGGTTGCTCCGTGGCGAATAGAAAATAGCAGGAAGTTCGCCCGGACCCTGCCGTAGCCAGGGCAAAACAAAAGAAAGCTCCGAAATGAGAAAGATATGCATCTTATACTGGCGTGGGAGCTGCCTTGGTACACGCTTCTATCTACATATAGCCAGCCAGAGTCCGGACAAACTCTTTGTAACATACATAAATATGAATATACGATATATATGTATAATTAACAACTATAGCTCTCTGCTCGTTCCTCTGAGAGGATTTTTTTATATTTCATTCATTCGGATAGATTATAGCTGTACATTTGTACAGCAACTATTGAAGCATAGTTGGAAAGGGTAAGAGATACAAAGAGCTGGATAAAGAACTACTAAACACTGTCTGAAAAAGCATATAGTACATTTGTACGGCAACTATTGAAGCATAGTTGGCAAAGACAAAGAAATAAAGACAATTTAATAAACAACTACTGAACAATGTCGGGAAAGCATATAGTTGGTTAGTTGAGTAAAAAACTACTAAACTGTGTAAGGAATAGGGGAAATAACATTGAAAGATAGTTGGAAAAGAATGAAAGGACACAAAATTATATGGAAATTGAATTGAAAACTACTAGTCTATTTTGAAGATAGGAAATAGTTGTTTAGTTGAGTGATAAGAAGTACTAAACGCGATGAGGAATAGGAGAAATAATAGAATACATAACTATGCACTAGTCGAGATAGTCGGAAAAGAATATAGTGATTATCATAGTTGAATGACTCGATGATTGACTGCGAAATGAAATATTGGACTACTAGGGAAATAGATCGTTAATGACAGAGTTGAACAAAAAGCTATAATAGTTGAGAAGAATGATAGTACATGGGTGTGAAAGTCTGCGTAGACACTAATAAGCAAAATGAAGATAGAAAATCAAAGAAAATTCGAAATGATAGCGTGTATAATAATCGTATAGAAAATTGAGGAAAAACCACTAAACATGATGAAAATGTGAAACAACTATCGAACAAAATCGGGACAATATTACCAGCGATTAGAAATTTGTATGAAAACCAATTAAAAACAATGAGGAATTGTTGGAATATGAATATTAGTAAAATGAAGTGAAAAACTACTAAACGAGATAAACAAAAAAAAACAATAGCTAGAGTTTCTTCAAACAGAATGGGAAATGACGAAAAACTAGGGTGAAAATGGATTGAAAAACTACTAATCGATATTATAAATCAACTAATGGAAAATTGAAGGCAATTAAACAACGAGAAGCAAGACAAGTGAGAATAAAAAAAAGTCGATTTCAAAACTACTAAACAAGGTATGATAAATAATTGAACTAACTATAGGCAAGAAAATTGACTGAAAAAACTACTAAACAAGAAAAAATAAAATAAAGAAGAATACATCGATCAAATTGAATTCTTCGAGGTTCGAAGAACCGAGATAGGTATACCTATAACTAACTACTATTATAGTTGTCGGTTGCTGCAGTTGGCACGGAGGCCATCATCATTTTCCGTTTTCGCAATAGTTTCGCGTGCTTACTTACATCTAATATAGTATATAAATACATACATAGGTATAGAAAACTGTGCCTACATAAACATACAACTATATATTTATCACGCTGCATCTATAAACTAATGTAACCCGTCACTATGCTGTACTATATGCTGCTAGATGTATATACTATATATATATCATCATGTATATGTATAGTTAATATATAATTATATATATATATACATGTTTGATGTTTCTTTGGTACCACATCAGCACAGCAGCAACTAGGTTCTAAACCCGTGTGGGTCGCTCGGTGCTGGCCTAGCCTAGCCGATCTGACTGGATGGCTAGATGGCTAGGCTGTGCGGTGCGGTGGGACAGGTTCTCGTGCGCGGCTGGCTGGCTAGATGCAGGATACTCTGACATTTGCCGGGTCGATTCAACTACCGCAGCTTTACTTGACTTGATGCTAGCCTAGCTCTAGCCTCAAGTCTGAATCTCCTACCTAGCAGACAACCAACGAACCAAACGAAACCAACCAACCGCGTACTATGGGTATAGACTCCCTATAGATAATTGTATCGAAACCGTGGGACGCGAATATCAAACTATACTATAATAATATACGATAGACCGAATCTAAGAATATCAAGAATTAGATAGATTCACTCATTGTCAATAGAAATACAAAAACTATGCATTAGAGTCAAGAACAGAAATGTTCAGTCCTGCGATTACATCTGACGATTCAGTCAATAGAGGATCAGGATGATCGGTGATTCTTTGAAAATTCATATCCAGAGATCTGTGCTGGTTAAAAATTTGAAGAGAAAAAAGAAGAAAAAAAAATACCGAATACTCATCAAGACTCAATGAATGTAGAAAAAAAATTGACTACAATAAGGTGCGAAGAAGGCGTCTGCATAATTCTGCAGTTATACAGTATTACATATGTATATAGCTATATCATACTATACTATACGTATGGTTTCAAAGTATAGTAGCCAGTTTTCTTCCAGACGTACTATTTACGCGGGCGAGTGAACCGCTCGCTGCAGGTAGTATAATAAACTTGTATACGTCTGTTCATAGTCACTAGTCGTCACAGTCGTCTCGGCCAGTGCGTCAACGCGGTTGGCGACACCCCCTATCCAAGTAGTAAGTTAGGTTGGGTTGGTTGGTAGGACCTGGATCTTTGAACGAATGATTACGGAGGTGCGTGACCGACCTCGAACGACATCGAGGTGTACATACGACGAGGAGATATATGTTTATATTATATATACATACGTCGTGTATATAAAATATATACTAACGTAAGGACATTAATTAGCGCATTGAATCGCTCTATATATATATATATATTGGCTTCAGTAGCACGCGTGTTATTATGTCCAACTAGTGATTAGCGATTAGATGTACATATTAATAAACGGTATAACTATATACCCTAGTATGCGTGCGCATAGACGTATCTAGGTATGTGCCGATACGGGAACGAATCAGTGCTGCCGCTGTTGCTACTGCGAGTTTTATTATATAGACTGTACACTTTCACTACTTAATGCATGCGCGACAATTAACTAATTTAATAATAATTTAGTAATTTTTTTTTCTTCTTCTTCTTGCGTTAACTGCGGTAAATTATTCTAGATTGAACGTATTTAATGATTTAATGACAATATTGTACAATTAGATACGACTATGCGTCTGAAAGACATCTTAAATACGATTTTTTAAGGAAAAAGACGTATATAAATACGTCTACGCGTCTTGAATACGGTTCGGTTTAACCACGTCGTATCAGATATAATTTTACATCGAAAATACGCCTTGAATACTTCCATACGTGTGGAAGTCATCCTAAATACGATTGTACGTCTGAAAGTCGCTTACACTACGACTTCGCGTGTGAAAGATTTCCTAAAATTTTTCTTTTTTTAATATATTTTATTCATTCATATCTTAATTACATTTTCTTTTCTCATTTTTTTCATTCTTATTCCATTGATGTTCAAAGGCTTATACAGACACTGCATACATACGTGATGTATATCGATATATACGCAGATCTATAAGAAATTCCTGATATGCAAATTATCCATAGGCAACAGGTAGAATAGAGGCATATAGACACGTAGACTCAGTGTGTATAAGTATAATATAGTACCTGCAGTGATTCTGATATTAATTACTGTGCACCGTTCCCCAGTGTAGCTATATGGGCTCATGGACACTAGGAATTTAAGCCAATTATATTTATGCCCCCCTGCACTCGGATCCGTGCCTTATACCTGCCTGCCTACCAGCCAACTGCAATAGGACCAATTTCCTATACATTAATTTATTATAGATCGCCAGATAATAAGCTTTTATTACGCCGCGTTGCGGTACTCGGCGTAGTCATCATCTCAATTAGAAAATTCGTAGCTCGAAAATCATTTTCGAAAAAAAATTATAATTTCGGAACCGGGAATCCAGTGACAAAGATGATGAATAATAATGCAGTCGTATTTAGTCTAGTCTACCTATGCAAGGAGCTTGAATGGTGATACATGTGTCCACAGTAATGAAAAAACACTGTCGTATCGTATGAAAATAGTCAAATTTTTGGAGCATGTGTAGGCAAAGCATGTCGTATGAGACGAGAAAACGTCTATTAATGAAAAATTCTGACCTATGAGAGGAGAATAGTCGTTTGAAATATGCTGGCTAGTCTGATAAACTGTCATACACTGAGAGAATGGTGGAAATTTTGGCGTATTTTAGTCGAAGATTGTCGCATGTGACAAAGGCGTGAGAAAAAGCTGTCGTATGCCGGAAAAATATAAAAATTATTCAACCATTCGGTCAAAGACTGTCCTAATCGCATCATGAACGTTTTTCAGTCTGAAAAATCTGTCGTATGCAAGAAAATAATTATTTTGGAAGCTCTCTTAGATCGATCGATAGATCGTCAAATTCGACAAGACTGGTTAATTTTTGTAACTTTTCAATAAAAGAAAAAAAAACTGTCGTATGTGACAACAATTGTCGTATTAGATACCTTCATCGGTCAGAAAACCGTCGTATGCAAGGAAAATATTGGTTTAAGACTCCCGACCGATTCCGGAAGATACATTCTAGTGTAGGCTATAGTCGTATTTGGGGAAACTAGTAAAAATGTTCAACTATCGAGTCAGAAACTGTCGTATGCAATAATATCAGTGTTTTAGAACAGTATTTCTACTCCAAAAGTCGTATCCAGCTTCAAAATCAGTCGTATGCGAGTAGATTAGTCGTTTTGGTATGCGAAAATTAGTTTTCCACTTCGATGTCCGCATGGGCTAGTTTTCGCTACATCCTAACTGTTTCCTTCAACGTATATCAGATCGTAATTATACCGCGTACGCCTTTGAATATTAAAATACGCCTTTAATGATGAAAATTAATCCTTGAGCACGCGAGGGTGAAGTGAACGAACCACCTGACACATCACATAGGAAGTATTAAATACCCTCGGTTTTCATTCGCCCGTTAACTCAGTGTCGGGTGCGCGTTTAGTTTCGTATTAACCGCGAGAATATGGGTTAAGGGGTAAACCAACCTTAAAAACCGGTTGATGATATCAGAAGTAGAAGGTGATGGTAGATGGTGCAGTACGGCGTCTTGTCTTCTCTTAAACCGGCGAAGAATCCTCCGGCTCCAGGTTATAGCTGTTCTCCAACTATACGTACTATGTACTGTACTGTACTGTACTGTACTGTACTGTACTGTATTGTGCTGTACTATACTGTACTGTACTGTACTTTAATGATTGCGCACCCACCACTTTCTTCCTCTCCTATTCAACTATTTTCTAATGTCAACAGGCTTATATTATATTATAACGATTTTAATAGTTGAATAGTTTAATAGTCGCAGATCCTAGACTACTAAACCCGCCATGATGGTAATCGTTGTCGTCACGATCACGACCATAATATATACGACCACAAAAAACCCGGAACTATTACCAAAACTAAACACACAAACACACTATTTTCTCAGAACCACCACTATTTTAAATACTATCCACTAAACCATGATAATGATCATCATCAAAGAAGTCGTCTTCCATACGGCAGTAGTACCGTACCGTACCGTTTGAGTAAAATGATCCAGCTGTATAAATGTAACATAAAACCCCTCTCGAGATGATTAACCGTTGTGGCGCTATAGTATAGTTGCTATTTGTTTATTTGATTAAACATTAAACATTGGTGAGTAAATGGTGGTAAGGGTGAAGACTCAGTGCGCATAATGGTATCACTGATAACAGGACCCTTCTTCCATCCCCAGCTGGATACGACGCTTAATCCCTTACGACCATATCACTAGTCCGTGAATAAACAACTACACCTAATACGACTTTCAAACGCACTTTTTCTTTACCAAATACCATCAGCTGGATAAACTCTTCGATGATCCAGCTGTTCGTCGAGCTTAGTAGTTGGACAAATTCTTCGGCTGTTTTAATTTATTATTTATTCATTCACCTAATTACTAATCTGTGTACTAATTCAGTTGATTTATCACAAATACATGAATTTAAGAAAATGACAGTAATGGTTTGTACACATCCTCTTCCCTCCTGCATCAATAGTTACATATTTACACATATATAGTAATATAACAAAAAAAGAAACGGTAATAATGATATTGATTTGAAAAAAAAAACAAAAAATCCCCTTATCACACTGCGGAGCACACTGATATCATAATTTATTGATTTGATCAAATCTTTTTCCTAAAATCACTTTATTTTATTAATTTAAATTCGTTTATTCGCGTACTACGATTATATATTGGGTCCGCGTCGGAGGCCGTCGGCCACGAGAGTGCCAGCCGGTCGGGGGCCTAGCAGCCGAAGACAAAGTTGACTCTCCGCTACCCGACAGAGTCGGACTACACCAGGACGACGACGACGACCGTTGCTCGGTACTGTGTGTAGGTAGTGGGTTGTACATAAGTAACTATACTCTACAGTAAAGTAAAGACTACAGTATACAGTACAGTAGATTAGTATAAATTAACTATAGTGTGTGTGTGTGTAGCCGTTTCCCGGGCCCAACGCGCAACGGCTTGGCCAATACTACAATAAACGGACAGTCAAGACTGTCTTGTGTTAGCTGCAAGGTAGGTTCTGGGTAGGTAGGTAGGTTGGTATTTCGCCGCCGGGCACCTCCAACGCGTAGCGGTACTTCGGGCTGGCTGGATGGTTGGATGGCTGGCTGTAGTCCCCACCATGTAGTAAGCAGCCACCTTCTCACTCCCGTGAGTCGGGGACTCACTCGCCTGCCGTCCTGCCCCCCTCGCGGGCCTCTCTTCGCGCCGATCTACCGCGCAACTTTATGGGCCCAGAAACTTCGCCTTCCTTCTTTACCGGCGCGGGTATACATGCGCACGGATACAGGCTGGGTTTAACCGCTCGCACCGCACTGTGCATCTCTCCTTGTTCAAGGAGCGAAGAGTGAGGAGCGCGGAGAATTGTATGTATGTGTTCGTGGATCTTTATGGGTATGTGTATCTCTTAGGCTTCTGTGAAACTCTGTGTGTGTGTGTGTGTGTGTGTGTGCGTGTGTGCTTGGCCACTTGTGGTTGCACACAACTTTGATATATACAGGTATACAAGAGTTACGGTGCGTGGTGTGACGATCCTCAGGAGTAGAGAGCTTTCTTCATTGTCAGAAACTCGGGTTATTGTCTTTTCTTTTTGTTTTCCGTATAATTTTCATTCTTTTTTGATTTTTTATCATTCGTTTCATTGATTCTCCGGCATTCTATGGGTTTGAGTTTCGTGTTAGGACAAAAAAAAAAAAATAGACAATAACAAAAAGAATAACGTTTTGCTTTTTTCCAAGTTTGGCGAGTTTTTTTACTAGAAATGTACAAGACTCTATATATATAAAAAAGGAACGATGAACTTTGCTTTTACAACGAGTTTTTTTTTTTCAGAAATTCAAAAAAAGATCATCTGGTGATTGATTATGGCAAGAAAAAAATTAATAAAATCACAAAAATACATTGATAGACGTACATATTATAATCCATACCCACTGATATACAGAATTTTTAGATCTCTTCGTGTGTAGATTATAACACATTGATATATATCAGTGTATGAGAGATGATGACGAGGATGATGATCCTCTTTGTCTGTGGCACTGCAGAAGCGACACAAAGTCCCGAGTAGTTTTATAGTATATATGTAAAGGTATATACATAGAATTGTGAAAAAAACAAATAAATAAATAAAATATAAAAAAATAATACAAAATGATCAATTACATTTCATTTTTTTTTTTTTTCAAACTTCTTTAGACTCCAATCTTTACAAGCATAGGTACAATGCAGGGTACATACGATCAAGATTATATATACCTTGAAAACTTTTATCGTCTGGAAAAAATCTGAAAAAAAAACCTCTGATTTCGGACTTATGAGGGTTCGAAATCAACCATCTGACTTTATAATACAGATGTATAATACACATTACATCTTCGCACACATAAATTAATCTTATATGTCTCTCTCTCTCTCTCGTCTTTTTTCTTATATAGGATTTCTTTTTTTTCTTCTCCTTCTGCTTCCTTATTTTTCTAATACAAGCTGTATACCTGTATCCTTGTGTATTTTCTCTCTCTCTCTCTCTCTCTCTCCGTGTGGTATGAGACGTATATGTATGTATCGTGTTTATATATATATATATATACACGTATATAAAATATAGTATAAATGCAGTAACCAATCAGACTTCGAGACCTACATTTGCCCCTTCCATGAGGCCACCAGCATCAGGCATAAGGCATCGCAGCATCGCGCAGGTGAACACCGCCGGTTCTACAAGAGTTCCGGTACATACCGTTATAACAAACCAAATCTAACCACCGAAAGAACTTTTTATAAACAAAAATTACTATATATTTATCTATAATAAATATATATGTATATATCTGTATAATAAATAAAATAATACGTATACAGGATGTATAACAAAATTTCTTAATATGGATGACGATCGTCACAGTTCATTATAATAAATTTAAAAAAAAAACTATACCTGGGTTCAGATATATGTTATGTATTTTTCAGAAAAAATTGAAACTTCTGCTGTCATTTTGTTCGCAAAAAATATTATAGTTTTTTTTTTTTTTTTTTATCTATTTCTAGATCGATCGACAAAATCTACTATTTTTTAATACTCACTATTACTTATGCTAATACTATTATTTATACAATTTTATGCCACATGCATATAGGTATATCATAATTGTACATAAACGTATAGTAGGAATAAACTATAAATGTCTGACTGACTGACTGACTGACTGACTGACTGACTGAGGCTCTGTTGATAATGCAGAAAGATAGAGAGAGAAAGAGAAAGAGATAGAGAGGATTGTTACTCACGTCTGCAGGTAGGTATATACTGTATATAACACCGCATACCGTCACATTTACTTTATACTTACTTACGTTAGTACTTCTTCTTCTTCTTCTTCTTCTTCTTCTACTACTTCTTCTTTGCCACGTGAGATTATATTGTCAAGGTCGAATCGCGCAAAGACGTCGTTGTAGATATCTCTTCGTATTTACTTGTACGTATACATATGTCTATATATATAATGATCTATACGTACTCCTGCCTTTAAATATTGCCGTTATAGAGAAAGAGAGAGAGAGAGAGATAAATGGAAGTACATAATTATATGCTTAGTAATATTGTATCTATAGATTTTAAGATTCTATTTACGAATATGTTATGTCTACCTTGTATTAATTATCCTCTATCATAATAATTGAGTATATCTATACAGGTGGTTCAGGTCATAGGTGGTAAAATTTTGAGGGTAGATTCCTCGTCGAATTACGAGCCTAAATTTCATTTACCAAAAAACCGTGGGACTAATGGTTTCCGAGTTATGTAAGAGACCTTGGTTGACCGATCGCATAACTTATAGCGTGACGCAGCGAGGGCTGATAACGAGTGCGAGTTGCGCAGTCATCCCGTCTATGCTATCTATACGCCCTGCGATTGGTCGACTAAGATCTACCGTAACTCCGAAACTATTGGTACCTCGAATTTTTGACAAAGTAAATTTAGTCTTTGATTTTCACGGGGAATCTATCTGTATGATTTCTAAGTTTCTAATCACGTTTTTTCAAAACTAATTCATATTTAGTTTGTATCTTTTTAGTTTTTGGATTTTAGTCACTAAATTTTTCACCACAATTAATGTAATTGCCGTAAGGCACGCTTATGGTGTATCGATCGGTATAACTATACAGTTTCTTTTCATACGTATATATAATATACCAATATAGATATAGTGGAAAGGTTTGGTCATTAGCGATCGCCCGAAGGATATATTTATATACATAGTATACATGTGTATATTCAGAAGTGATTTTGGTACAGGTATATCGTTTCTGTGTATTATACTTATATATATATATATAGTATATTCTATATAGGTGGATTTTTGTGTATGGTTATGATAATGATAATAATAAAGCTATAACAAAAGTACCGACTAATTTACTGACTAATTATTCTAAGTATTTAATATTTATATTTGAGTAATATAATCACTTTTATACATACCGTAGGTATAATTTGAGAAAAACAGTGTGAAAATTTTCAGAGAATTCCCAAATTATAATTTCCACAAAGTGCAACATCCTGTATGTATTTACCTAAACATTTATATACATGGGGAAATAGGAAAAGCTCGTATTTAATAATACACGAAGAATTACCTGATCCATAAAGGGGGGGGGGGGGGGGGGGCAATACGGGGGTACTTGAGGAAATACTAAGTTTTCGGGGATTCAAATATGCTAAATCTTCTTTTTTTTTCAAATGTAATCAAAGTAAATAACAAAAAAAAAAAAAAAATTTTCAGGTGTTCGGAAAAAATAATTTTTTTGGTTTTTTTTTTGAATTTTTAAATAATTCATAAATAAAAATGATAATTAATAAAAAAAGAAAATTGGTATATCATATACTTTGCTGTTTCGTTGCACATGCGTTTCCAACCCATTAAAAACGTATTTACATACAGTACTCGTAATTTGAAGTGAGGCAAAATATTTTTGCGAAAATTGGACCGATTTCGAAAAATCAAAAAAGTACATTCTAGGAAATTTAATAATCTTTTGAATGAGACTAGTTTTATACCGATCGATTGAGAATTGGCCGATTGCCGGAGGACTTTGTAAATTGGTGATAATCGGGGTTTCGCGAACGACCCGTAAAATGATAGTGGATGTTATCGTACCCCTTGGTACCTCGTACCAATTGAAAGGGCAGCTCTTGACGTGCAAAAAACACCCCTTATGTGTCGCAATCGGATAACTCGTCGAGGAGTTATGCGTCCAGGAAGTTAGAATCGTTTATCGGCGATAACTCTGGAACGCCTTGCTCGATTCGACTGAAATTTGTTGTAGAGTCGTATTTTATTACGCCCTCAGACCTCACCTTAGTGTTATCGCGATAATTTCCCTCGCAGACAAGATCCAGGTACTTCCTGAGCGCGGGGTTTCGTTTATCGACATTTTTCGCATTGAAAGACTTCGAATCAGGGACTAAAAGTTATTGATTGTTGAAGGGGAAGTTCCAACGATTGAAATGCGTGGTCATTAAATATCGGGAATGACCCCCATCAGCAGCGGGAAGTTGTTATTTAGTTTTATTAAAGTATAACTTCCTTCACACGAACACCACATGTCTTATGCCAACACCAAGCATTGATGTCTCCGTCTATCAATGCGGAGATTTCAGCGCATTGAGACACCTTCACGAACTCAATATGCACAGCCCAGACTTTAACGAGTTCAAGTATATATAATATGTAAATATATATATTAATTAACAAAATTGTTTAGTTTAATTATTTTTTTTACTTATTTTATCTCATTGCCCTCTTTCTTTTTTTTTTTCTTTCTTTTTTTGTCTATGACTTTTTTGGTTTTCTTCTATAAAATTATATTCATACCTCATCATTATTATTATTATTATTATTATATATTTATTAACACTTAGATACATACCTTGAATTATAAAGACGTTTTGGGCATTTCTACTGCCCCCAGCTCTTATATACAGCTGTTGGCTTATACTGCTTCAAAGCATAGGTAGGTACGGTTGAAATTATATTTTTTAATGTACTAATTGGCCCGATTATACCTGATGAATATTTATGATCGCTTATTTACCTGCTAAGTACTATATATATATATATATATTGAAGTATAACTTAGGTAGGTATTACATATGTACGTATATAAGGAACGTGAATATTTCATTAATTAATTATACATCCTCTCGCGTCTATATGGCTGTATAGTACCTACTCAACTCTTAGCATAGGTATAAGGTATATAGATTCATCTATAACTACCTATATACCTATATATCGCGAGTACATAGCCGTATATCACAGATATATAGATTTTTTTGTCTTCTTTATTTTTTATTTTTTATTTTTCGTGTCTTTTGGTAATTCAGTGATAATACGTTCATCGATTTTTGAATTTCTCTTCAAACTGGGTATAATGTATATCCTAAAACCGATTGAACAGCTGATATGAATAATATAGTATACACATATATATATATGTAGAAATTGAGGAAATATTGAAATTCTCATTTTTTCTTATGTCTCTTATTTTTTATATATATATATATATATATATATTTTTTTTTTATTCAGTTTTGAGGATCTTTTTTTTTTTTCTTTTTTAATCATTTTATTACAGAATATACATTACCTCTATAGCCATAGGATCTTATACTTATCGTTGGGTTATGTATAGTATATCGAGGTAACAAGATACGGGACTAATATACCTACCTACCTGCCCAGGTAGATTTCCCACCTGCGCTAATTCCGACTGCTACATAACATCACCTCGTTTGACCCCTATATTCCTCCTCCACTTACGTTTACCTCTATATATTATATATATGCACATATACCTATGTATATATTATTTTTTATATATCTATATATATATATATATATATATGACCGGTGCACTAGCCGCGGACCACGAGATATCACGTATTATATACCGATACATATACAGGGTGTGCCAGAAATAAATGCAGAAAATTAAGCGGGTAATAGAGGGGGTCAAGCCGAGTAAATCAACCTATAGAACACGTGGTCTCCGAAGTACCGGTCGCGAGATACGGGCGTTTAAAAAATCGCGCTCGGCGCCGGCATGTAGGCAACCAACTACACACCAGATATCAGTCCAGCCGTCCAATTGACAAGCGCGCTCGACCGTTGACGCGAGTCATAACGCTTTTGAATTCGAAAATTTCGAGCAAAAATACTTTTGATATCAAATTTTTTTACGGAAACAAGTGATGTGTTGTGTATGGCGATAATTCAACGTCGAAATTGTTTTCGTTCGAAATTCTCGACTCCTGAAGCGTTGTGAATGGAGCGCCTAACCGATGCCAGCTGTGTAGTCGGTTGCCTACATGCCGGCGCCCAGAGCGATTTTTTAAGAGCGATAATTCTCTCTCATAATAATCATACTGCAGTTTTGCAATTTTTTTTTCCTTCTCTTTTTGCTTTGCGATTTTGGTTTTTCATTTTTCCGGACCGTTATAGTACCACCAAATTATTCACATACATATATGTGTATATATATACATGCGGTGATGCATATACCATATGTAGATACCTACAAAATATATAAACGCGAATACCCGCGGGCGAACATCACGGGCAGACAGGATATTCGCTTCGATGAACCCCCGCGACTGTTGCTACTACGTTATACCGCCTCATTCTGTACTGCCTACTAGTATTTTTATACCAGCTGTCTCACACATTACCACAATATCTATTATGCTAGATACTAACGAGGATTGAACCCAAAATACACTCGAGACGTTCGATTAATTTTTAATTTTTTCTTTTTTATCTCCTAAAATTTGTACTTTTTCGCAGATCTCTATACAGGGCGAGTCATCGAACTGGTATCGAATGAGGGAGGGGCTTATCATCGCACACGCTCCGCCCCTTTCTATTCATACTTGTTATCGTCGTTTCGGGAAACCCGGCATGTGAAAATAAAAGTGGGGTTTCTCGGTACGGCGATAACAATTATGATAATAGAAAGAGGCGGGGCGTCTGCGATGATAAGCCCCTCCCTCATTCGATACCAGGGATGACTCGCCCTGTATATGGATACGAATTTACAAACGTGATTCTGCGAGGCTTGCGATTTTGGTAGACCAATTTTTTTTTTTTTTACGACGAAGAAGAAATAGAAAGAAAAAAAAAAACGAAATCGGAACAAGAATGAGAAAAAAAGTAATAAGCATCATGAAGAAAATCGTTGTATAGAAGAAAAACGTAATTATATATCTATAACGATCTTTATCTACCCAGAACTTATGGCTAGTATATATATACACCGATAACCCACGATTTCCGGAACGAATCGACGCGTGATCCAATTATTTCAAAGATCTTGATCCGTGTGCAAGATTACTCGACTAATACATACACCTACACCTACACATGAATCATGAATGTCTATAAAATGGATAAATATAGGTATATACGTTCCTATGTGACCTTCGACATTGTTCTAGATTTTATATGTATATATATAGAGATATTTTGTATATATTATAGTATATATAATGTATATGTATATATATATATATATATACACGCGAATATAATGGCTCGTCAATTTTCCTTGGTAGGTATTACAGCGATCATTCCCACCAATTTCGAACTCTCTCTCTTTCGCTAACGCGCCTCGTTGTTCTATAATAATCGAAGACCAAACCGCATTGAAGTAACAGAAAAAAAAAAAAACGTGATAAAAAAGATATTGCATTTTATATTCAAGAAGAAGAAGAAGAAGAAGAAAAAAAAAAGAACACAGCAATTTTTAAATTCTGTAAAAATCAAAAAAAAACAAATACATGAATGCAAACATTAACTTGTATTTTGAATTTTGGATTCTCGACATTTTTAATAACGAGCATTTGGATGTATGGAAAAAAAATGCAAGATCTATTTTTTTCACGAATTTTTTAGCGCCTATGACTCGGCTATTTCCCTAATCGCAAACTAATCAGTTCGTGAATAGGCGAGGTATCGGTTTTCCCGCCAATTTACAACCGTCGAACGGTAGCTGGTGTCTGAAAGACCGATTACCTGCACGTATGGATAGTTTGTTGAGTTAGGTTTATAGGTTAGGTGTAAGTATAACTGCCGCCAATGAACCCGATCGGCGCACCGCGACCGCGCGCTGCTACACCGGTTGCATCGTTTCCTCGTTCCCCGTTCGGCTACCGCAGCATGAGTTCAATTGATCCATTTATTTTAAAGTGGTTTGCAGCAGCAGCAGCAATCGGCTCCTTGCTTTATCCTTATTTCATATACATAGGTGTATATATGTAATACCGATATATAAATGAAAATATATAATATATTTATATATAACTCTCTTATACCGAGCGTCTGGTGATTATTATTATTATACTTGCCTTGTACCCACCTACCTATCACCTACCTGTCATCCTGTCCAAGATAATTTGGAGGCTTTTACCTGTAACGAGAATTGAGACCGATCTCAATGGGAGGGGCGAGGGGCGAGCTGAGCGACTGACTCGCGAAACTGTATAACGTAGTCAGGGAATCGCGATCGCAAAATGAGATGCTAAATACGTGATCAGAGCCGTTCCACATATACCGATATGCGCTTATACGCACCTCCACACTTACAGACGGAATCGGCCATCTGCGCAGGATTCTTTTTCACAGTACATGCATGCGGACTATTATTTACAGATGAGATTAACGTGAAACTGAATTAGATGATTATAGGTAATGACCGTCGGGGAGAATGATTTTATAGAGACGGAAATCATTATACTTATTAGAAATCGGTTTCCATAAGGATTATAGATTTCAGAAGAGAGATAAGGTGAAAGGCAGAAAAATTTGTAGGTTTTTTTCTTTTTCATCCGAAGATCGGTATGCTCTTTGAAGATTCTCGTAATCTTTCGACAATCGGTGTTCTGTCGTCGAGAATCGCTCTGTTTTAATGTGAAATCGGTTTCTTTTTTAAACGATACATTTGTAGATATCGGTACCTTCCGATCTCTATGCCCCGTGTCGGTACTGTTACAATGAAATTCGGTCTTTCCTATTGAGACCAGTATCTCGTGTCTGTCACTCGGATTCTTTTCGAAACCACAATTATTGTTTTGAAGATCACGGTATTTGTTTCAATTGGTATACATTAGGTGAGCATCGGTAATTGTTCTGATCGACAATTTCTAAAAACACATTAACCATTTCTTTTAATACCTATCATTTCTTACAAATCGGTATTTTGTATCGACCGGTATAATGTTTTTCAAAGATCGGTATCTCATCTCAATCAATTTTTCTCTAAAGATCGACATTTCTTGCGAATAGTATTCTCTAGAGAATTCTCGATATTCGTTCCAGTCGAGACTTTTTAAAGATCGGTATTTCATTTCGTATGGAATTTTTTTTTCCTAAAAAATCGCTAACTCTTTCAACTATTAGTATTCGTTTGAAAATCAGCATACATATATCCATCCACTGGTTTTATTTACGACTTTTCAGAAAAAAAAATCGGTATGAGAAAAGGGGTAAAAAAATGGATTCTGGTAACGTTAGAAAATTTGCAAATTTGTTTGCGTTCATTAAACGCATATATGGACATTGATTAGGGTTTATATCGGTAGTTAACCACAGTCGGCGTGCTCGTTCCACCGGAGATAATTATACCTACCGATAAGAGATATATACTCTTATATACAAATAAATAAACACATATATGCTCAGAGAAATCGGTAGCGATTAGTCAAGTGCCTATAAGTACATAATAACTTACTTGCTACCTCGGGACTCAATACTAACATCGTTCAGTATATATATATAATATATGTACATATACATGTATCAGGTGTATGTATATAGGTGTATGGTGATAAGATTTCATTCACAGGATTTCCTGACCTTGTCACTACATACATCGGTCCCTCCTTTACAGAATATACCGAGTGTTTTCGGTGAGACTTGACGGCCCCCTCCCCGCGGCAGAACCAACACAGGCGCACACCGCGTGCGTGAGGCTCGTTCGGGAGGGGATAGGCAGTGCTACTGGCACCTTATCCCCTCCCGAACGAGTCTCACGCACGCGGTACACGCCTGTGTTGGTTTTGCCGTAGGAAGGGGGCCGTCGAATCTCGCCGAAAACACTCGGTATGTATGTCGATACACATACGTATGTATTAATTTATACTACCGCCTAGAGTCATGAGCCATTGTTTTCAATGCTCGCTGCAATTACTTATATACATGTAGGTATATATACAGAGCGATTCTGTGGATAGTGGTCAGTCTAATGGCGGCGCACTATTTTTTTCGTTGATGACAAGGCTGTCAGACGACCACGGACAAGCGATCTACTGATATCTTATATTCCTATGACTGATATCTTCAGACGACGTAGCGGTAGCTGTCACGTCGTAGGTTCTAATGAACTGTCATATTACAGTATTGTGTAATTAAATTGTAATATCGTTCATAATACAACGGTATACGATACTATCCCATGGACAAGTAGTGATGAATTGTTGGATTGATTGCAGATGCTAATTTCTGTTTATTTCAAACATTATTAGGTTCTAAATAACTGTCTTGGTGAAATTTACGCATCTCGTGGTAATAAAGTTGATAAGTCAATGTCGGTTTGAAATACTGAATTACAACAATTAAAAACCAATTTATACCCCTAGGGCTGTCGAGACGCGAGATACGAGCCGAGAAAGAGACTCCGGTCTCGAAATCGACCTCAAACGGACGCGAGATCCCTCGAATGCCCGTAACTTTGACTCGGATGGACGAAAAGTATCGATGTGGGGTCTTTTCTTGAAGGTCGTGAGACGCTCGACCCCCTCGGTGCCTCTTTTTGACCCCTTCGGTGCGTCATTTCTGTATGTGAATGCAAGTGTATCCTCGACTAAATTTCCATTCGATTTCTTTCCCAAGCTTTAAACTTCAGAATTCAATTTTTTTACTTTGATTTCTATCAAAGAAAGACAAAATTCTGAAATTGAAAATGTCGAATACTCCAAAAAGAAGAAGAAGAAGAAAAAAAAAAAAAAAAAAACCTCTAAATGTTGACAAAATTTTTCGGGTTTTTTTTTTTCATTTCAATTTCTGTACGGCCACAATTATACAATTTATACAATGCAAGGATCTATTAAACACGTTGGATCGCCGGAGGGATTATTCGCGAACGTATGTATGTTACGTATGTATACAGATATACATACGTGCTAATACGTAACACGTCCTCGGGGTTATTCGAGGCGCGAGCCACTCTGCAGGGCATGTTTTACTGTAACTGGTATTATAAATAACGATATATATCTCCGTTATACGAAAGATGTGTGTTATAGGTATGTAGTACCCAACTATCTACCTACCTACCTACCTACCTACCTACCTACCTACCTACCTAGTCTAACTATCTACCTATCTACAAGTTATACCGCTCGCGAAGGCTATCACTTTCAAATTTCACGACCTACGACAAAAATTCACATTTCTCGTTCGTCTCCGCCGCTTAAACATATATATTATATATCTGCATATAATACTGGAAACATTAGTGAGAAAAAGAAAAAAAAAAAACCTCAAAAAGATGAAGAAAAACTGACGCAAGAAAGACTGAAAATTTTTTTCATCATCATCTAGATAAAGATAAGATGATATTCTGGCAGTAATTTATCTAGATAAGATGAAAGGTGAATTTTTTTCTTCTTTGAAACAATGTGTCGAAGAGATGAGATTACAACTGTCTGAATATTGCTCATCTAGATGAAGCAGTATATTTTTATCTAGGAGATTATAGATCGAGCTGGTTTATCTTAAGATGAGATGATCATCGTAGATGTAATGATAATTTTTGTAATTTGTTTTCACCCTTTTATTTTTATTGTTATTAATTTTCTGCGGATTGGATGCGGATGAAATGTAATCTAGATAATGTGACACGTTGATTATCTAGGATAAAAAAAAAAAAAAATTATCTAGATAACGTAAAATACGCGTTTTAATTATTCGAGAATTGGATGTTGGAAATCGGTATACGACATGACATGGCATAAGATGATTCGATTCGGTTCGCCGCAGTAAGTAACGCGAAGCTGTGACAGTGCTGTTTTTCTTATAATATCGTAGTTAAGGTACCGATAGCCGGTATATAGGTATAGATATAGGTATATAGGTGTATTCTAGCTGTGATTCGATCCGATTGTTCATTTCACGATTAAATATCTATCCCTGGTTATAATGTGCCTTACGTTATATATCGAGAATGCTTTGGCCGATTCTTGGTTGGCCCGGATATGGTATAAACCAACCATCATATGTATATATAGGTGTACAGTACATACCTCATTTCATACAATGGCCGATCTTATGTGTATCTAGCTATTATTATTTTATATACCGATGATGTATAGTTAATGTGAAAAAAATAGTCACCATCTTAAATATACAAGCAAATAGATAAATAAATGTATCTGTGATCTATATATCTAGATATATGCATATACAGGGTGCCTATTTCTCTTGTGTCTCTCATGTCCGATGATTAACATTTTTTTTCATCGTTTAAGTCAAGTGGGACAAATTGTTTTTTTATTTTCATTTTTTTTTTCCGTTTTCTCCTTTTTCACCTCTTTTACCTAATTCTTAATTCGTTTCTTTTTCTCGTTTTTTTCGCTCTCAATGAATTCTTAATCCACTTTTTTTTTTGTGCGCCCAGCGCCTGGGTATCCAACGGTATAGGTAAAACCACTTTTTGATGGACATACTTGGACCAACGAGCTATATACCTAAATCGTATATATATATATGATAAGGAGATAATGTTTCGTTCAATTTTGAATACTGTTATATACAAGAGAAGAAAAAAAATAAAAAAATAGAGAAAGAAAAATTGCAGTACGGTATCGAATATATAGCTTTATCTTTTTTTCTCTCTCTTGCTTCAATTCGTTTAATTTATTGATTTTTTTTTCCAAAAATTTGTATCACTACTTCAGTGGGGATTTTGAAAAAAGGATCTTAAAAAAAAAGGCGTTCGTCGTGTAGAAATTTTCTGTTTTACAGATTTGAAAAATTTTTGAAAAGAAGACGAGAAATACCCAAGAAAGAAGACACCCCTTATGTATACCACAGCATTTGATATCTCTTACAGTACATAGGTAGGCAGTACATATACATAACAAGATATATATATAGTTATCTACTAAACAACAGAAATCGCGATTCCTTACCTCTTTACCTCCTCCTCATGGAGGTACTAGAACCTTCAGCTATACGTTTGTTATAACTGTCCGATTATCTCCAGGCGTGGCTGAACAAACACAAAGAGTTATGAAAAAATATTATTCTCCTTTTTATTGTTGTTATTATTATTTTTCTTATTTTCTCCATCTTATTCTATTCTATGTTCTCCCTAGTCCGCACAATCAGAACTCCTTATGGTTCAACGAAGAAATACAAGACCTTTCCTAGCCGGCTTGGTACATGGCCTCATGCCTGCCTGCTTGCCTGAATGCCTGCATACCCTGCAGCAGCTATGCCGTGACGTAAATAACAATACCTATGTATAAATTCATTATATATACACAGATATTTACACATAGTTTGAATAAATGATAAAACATTTGTATATACATACGGAATCGGGATCTCGGATACTCTTTTCGTGATTTATAAAACATGTTGGAAACAAAACCGGCTGTAACATGTTCGAAAGAACTAAATGCAAGCTAGAAGAGACGAAAAACTGATTTGAGAACATGTTCAACAAACGAACCTGTTGAATAACACAGAAAATGAATAACAAGAACATGTCAAATTTGTTTCAATAAAAACAAAAACATTTTTGAATCAACAAAAATCGAACGATAACATGTCGGTGAAAACAATAAAATCGTCTAAAACATGTCGATAAAACAAGGATCGAACAAGAACATGTCAGTGAAAACAATAAAATTGTCTGAAACATGTCGACAAAACGAAGATCGAACGAGAACATGTCGGTGAAAACAATAAAATCATCTAAAACATGTCGATAAAACAAAGATAGAACAAGAACATGTTGGCGGATAACAAAAACTAGTTAAACATGTTTGAAAACTAAGATGGGATGAAAACATGCTAGGTAAAACAAAAACTAGTTACAACATGTTGAAAAACCAAAGATCGAATACGAACATGTTGGCGGATAACAAAAACTAGTTAAACATCTTTGAAAACTAAGATAGGATGAAAACATGCTAGGGAAAACAAAAACTAGTTACAACATGTTGAAAAACCAAAGATCGAATACGAACATGTTAGGGAAAACAAGAGCTGTAGCTACATTCTGGAAAACAAAGATTGAATGAGAACATTTTGGCGGATAAAAAAACTAGTTGAACCATTTTTGAAAACAAGGATGGAACGAGAGCGTGTTAGCTAAAACGAAAATGAACTGTTGCATGTTTAAAAAAATACCACGAGGCTGACAGGAACATGTTTTTTTGAAAAAAAAGAAAAACAAATCGGCAACGTTCCTTGTCGTTTTTGAATGACTATTTTTTTTCCTATCCTTCTACAATTGAATCCATACGAATTCAAGGACCACTGCAAGATAATACTATATATATATATAAAATAAATGATGTGATATGGTATGAAATAAACAGCGGTCAATTTTATAGGAATTCGTTAATCACGCGTTCCTTTAGGTAAAAGTAGTAGTAACAGTATTTAGTAGTAGTAATCGCAGCCCGTGGATGGTCAGCAACAGCAGCAGCAACACCAGAGTGATCGCGACTTACTTTAGCGAGAACAACGGTTAACAGCATACCTAGTAGATAGTTCGATTTTTTCGAACTGCTCCAATTTACCGTCTATATACTTACACATACATACATTTTAACATTTGTACATACCTTATGTATGTAATATATATACATATACATATACATAAGGCACTCTGGTTCATTCCGCCACTCGAGCTATACATCTCCCTTATTCTCATATATATATATATATATATATATATATATATACCGTATAGGTACTTATTATACTATATCCATTTAGTACATAAAATAGTTGACTACAAAAGGCCTAGATATCCATTATACTACACGAGAATGAATATCACATATACACATACACATAGATACCGCGTCTATACACAAGCTAATGTGTCACCACTCCGTATATTGCTATGTTTCCACCCGTAAATTAACATTTCACGGAATAATATATATGTACACGGTATACAGTATGCAGTATACATAAACATGTATATCTATAGCCATCTTCTCTCTGCGGTATTGAAGCCTTGTTCTTATTGTTATTTTTATTTTCATTCTTACATATATACCGTGACATTTCGTAGATGCGGTACAGCAGGGGTACCAACCAAAAAAGGGTGCTATTCATGGGCAATAAGCTGCAGCAGCAGTTCAGTAACTCACTAGATGTTTCTATTGAAATCACTAGAAATCCATTGATTTCAAAAGATCTAGTTCTAAATCTGGTGATCTGAATCTAGTGATTTAAAGAAATCTAGTGATTTCTAGTGAGTTTACTAGAAAAATCTAGTAAGTTACTAAAATGCTGCTGCAGCTTATTGCCCACGAAATAGCACCCATTTTTGGGTTGGTACCCCTGCTGTGCCGCATCCACGAAATGTCACGGTATATATAGGGCATTTGATACCGAATCGATCTGGGCTTGACGGATTAGGTTCACGAATTTTCAAGTCATCGAGCAAACTCTATAAAGGACTGAAAATATTGTCTCACCGAATCAGACAATTCTTAAAAAATTTTTAAGGAAAAAAAAAAACATCCGAGTCATTTTCGGAGTTCGGACCACAGCATAAAAAATCGTGAACCGAATCCAAAAGGTCGAGGGTCAGATCCAGGTCGATTCGGTATATAAAATGCCCCATATATACACACACACGTGTGTTTGCGTGTATAATCGCACGGTTTCGCTTCGGCGACGAGAAACGATCAGGAGGTCTACCCCCACGCCTCTTTCCTTTTTCCTTTATCCTTATTTTCGCTTCTACGTTTTCCCTGTTTTTTTTCTTTCTTTCTTATTTAAACAACGTATGTACACATGGGTGTACGTATATAAGGCACTTGTCGAGAGATTCCATTAACGTCTTATTTGCCCCCCCCCCCCCCTCCACCCGCGGAACCCCTTGATTCCTTGATTATTTTCCGCGACGTTCGGTTTCTTCCTTATTTTCTTTTTTTTTTTCCAATCCTTTCTTTCTCTTGAAATTGTTTTTTTTTTTTCTTTTCCTTTCTTTATCTCTTTCTTTACTTCCTTTTATCTTTCTCTTCACGCGATATGTTTCCGATCCTCCAGCGACCTTTACGACGAGATATAGGTGTATATATCTGGATTTCACTGTCTGCACAGATTGTGAGACCTACTTAACGGACGGGGCGGTGGCCCCATGTACATATATATACACATATATATACACACTCATATATCCAGACTATATAAAATTTTTTAACCCCTGTATATACTGACGTACTACCTGCAGAGCAACACATGATCCTCTCCGATGGATGGGTAGATATATGTAATTTATTTTCATGTTTAAGAAGACAAAAAAGGGAAAAAAGAAGCAAATAAAAAAAAAAAAAAAATAGAAATACAATACAAAAACGTTTCCCGTATCATCTATCATTCTCATATCTCATATCTGAGAAAATGAACGGTAAATAGTGTAGATCAGTCAAGATGTTCATTATGGTTTACTTTTGCAAAAATTACTCGAAGTCAGTTTTTCGATTATATCTCGCAAACCATTGACGATATCGAGATAAAGGTGAATATCAAAATTAAAGCTGATGAAATTTCCCGTGGAAAAGATTGAATATACTTTTTTCGTATCTTCATTCCTTTCGATGTATTCTGACCCCGAAATTTCAGAAGGGCCTGGGTGACGAGATGCACATTGCACGATGAAATACAGCGAAACCAATGATGATACGGAAAACATGTGTACTACCTTTTTGATAGACAATTTGAAAAACTTCATTTTTGATTCGTAACTCAATTCGGATAACATCAACGGTTTTCGAGATATCATCGAAAAACCAGCTTCGAACACGTTTCTCCAATATGGAGGTTCGAGCTCGTTGTTCTAAGTACCGAATTTTCAGTACCGAATCGAATTTTGAAAAGTTCAGAATTTCCACACGGTCTAAATAGAGGTGAAAAAAAAAAATGGTGAAACCAAAATCGTTCATATACCCATCTTTAGGTACGGAAACGAATACATACATCATACCTTCATCGACAAAATGAAACCAAACGAAATCAAAGCTGAGTTGTGACTACCTGCTGTAAATTTCCCCCACGAATATCATCTCTGTAGGTATATGTACCGTTATTTTGTCTGTCGGATTGAATTCGCACTAGTCTGACTCTGTTACAGGACCTCGCGGACACTTATATATATAAATATATATATCCACAGGTATATGTATACTTGTAGATATAATATATAGGTATAATGTTAAATGTGCATGTGTATATAGTATATGTATATATGGTAAGCGACCATGGACAGGTTCGAAGCGCAGCTTCTCCATTTCCGTAAAATCTTTACATTATATTCCCCGCTCCGCGTCCCTGATTTTGCATAATTTGCAGAAGAAGAAAAAAATCGAGAGATTTATGGCGGAACGGGGTTGCAAACTAGTTTTCAACAAGATCGTCAATTTTTTTTCAATTTCCAACCGCCATCTTACTTTTTGTATCAAATCTGTAACCGCCGATCCAAAAGACGTCTGGAAATAAATTTTCGCCAAAATATCGTGGCTTTTTGATCCTCTGTCGATCCATCCCTCCGCCATGTCCGATCTGCTCTTTTCGATTCCGCAATTTTTACCCGAAATTTGGTAAGAGGTCCTTGAAAACCGACTGGAGCCAAAATTCCGCGAAAATCGATCGGTCGGTTTGAAAAATGGAAGAGAATGACGCCGTGCCTCTCAAAGGACTGAGAGACATGCGTGGGGGAGGGCGGGGCAGAATGGGATACCCAAACAACATTTTTGCAGGATAGCTAGAGAAAAAGGAACTTTCCGATTCTCTGGAATCCTGACGAATTCCGTTGAAAAAAAATTCACGATTACAGCGCGACGTGTGGCTAATTAAAAAGCGTATTACCGGAAATGAAAGATCTGCTCTGAGTTCGATGATAAAATTATTGTCAAAACGGGAAAAATGAAAACGGGACGAGGCCCCTGAGCGTGTCAACCGCTCGATAAAGAAACTCGAAGAACCCCTAAGCGGGGTGATAGATTCTCAAAAAATCTTCTCCATCGATGGCTAAATAATCTCCCATAGCAAAGGAGTGCAGGAGTGTTATTTCACTGATAAAAAGACGCGGGGATACGGTAGTACCGTTTCTCTATAGAATATGTGCGGGAGAATTTGAGACAACGAAAAATCTGATTGATATTAACTAATTAGTCATTATAACTTCGTTTCCTCGGTTTATACGGTCAATTAAATACTCCGCAGGACAACCGAGACTGCAATTCCCCGTTTCCCGGTGGTCCCTAGTTAGGTCCGCACTCAATCGAGAGCGTGAGGGCATGCAACGCATGCGTGCATGCGGAGGACGTTGAAACCGCTGCAGCATTACGCCGGACTGCCATGCCGCAACGTCTCGCGTCTTTAATTGACGCATCGAGTTTCTCTTTCGTGTTCGATTATTGAGGCGTTTCTCGTTTCTCGTTTCTCGTTCATACACCTATACAATATTGTTTTTATTTTATTTTATTCTCATGAGATATCTTCTTTCCGCATCTTTACCTCATCTCGTTCTCCTTAAAAAAAAAAAGAAGAAAAAAATAAAGCATTTCCAACCGTCTGAATTACTGCCCTATATATTTATTACAGCTCATTAATTTTAACGAAACCGCATTCGTTAAATTGCTTTATAATATTATATTTATTTTTACTCTTATCCACTTATGTACAAAAATATAGCAAACACATCATATTGAGCGTAATTCACGTCCTGATCGATAAGATCGGGCGACGTGAATTTAACGCTTTTTCCAAATTGGTTCTGCGTATCCTTGTAGTACATATATACCTCCGTGAATATATAAAATATATACTTTACAGTAATGGATCAGGTGCATTATGTCCAGGTACTTAAAAAGTAACTAGCCGAAAGTTCTCCCTATCCTAATGTCGTTAGGTTGGCTCGCCTGGAAGTCTGGTTTATTACCCAGATTATAATCATCCAGGATTATAACCTAAACCAGCTAACGGTATAATGATATAACGTAAAGTACCTAAAAACGATTAAAGCGTGAATTAGAATTTGGCGTTGTGTACATGATCATTATTTATTTTTACTGAATTAATAGTACTGTTCAGATTGTTAAACAAAGAAAAAGAAAAAATAAACAAGAAAGGTAGTTGAGCGTAAGAATAACAATAAAAGTCCCCACAGAAAAAAGTAACCAGAAATATAATAAAAACAAAAGATAAAGGATAAAGAATTAGGTGGCTATGTTCAATTAATCGAGTACACGCGTTGCAGCACACCCAGCGATTCTATACTACAATAACCCGATAGAATTATTTCTGCTTTATTTTTAATGGTTTCTTTTTTATCTGGGGGTTTTTTCTTTATTATTATATTTTTTTTTTTTTCTACTTCGCAGACAATGAGGTACCGGCAACAGTCTACTGTCGATTCGTTTTATGCCTTATATCCATCCGCCCATCCATCCCCATTATCTGTACTCTACTGTACATACATACATACATACATACATACTGTAGACATGATGCTAGGTATGTCCCGCAACGTTGGGTATATAAGTAATTAGGGATTTAAGTAGGACGCTGTTCAGTTGGTACCTATACGTCCTCGTCCTCGTAGTCTTATAGATATAATACATATATATAGGTATATATAGAATGATAAATTCCGAGTTCAACTGATCGTACACAAAAAAATTGAAAAGAAAAAAAAAACCTTATGGCAATTACAGAATGACCGTAGTAAATATAATTGAATCTGAAACCTGCAACTATTCGTTATACATATACATATATAGACTAGAATATTATAGAGGTAAATTTTTTAGTCTTTGTATTTTATTTATATGCGTAAAAAGAAAATGCTTCTATACGGAGTGTTTTTTCCTTTTTTTTTTTTGCTTTCAATCAGGACTAACTCCTCAAGTTCTTGTAGGTATTATAATCGGTTATAGTCTTACATAGAAAAGCCAATTATAGTTTTTTTTTTATTTTTTTGTGATTTTCTATTATTACCAAAGGATGATAGCAAGAAATTGTTCAATTCAATATCCAGGAATTCGAATTCATTTTCCCTTTAGTTGCCGAGAGAAAAAAAACAAAAACTTTCACTTCAGTTCATCGGACAATAGAATTCTAAATGAATCGATATGAAACTCTGGAATTGATCCGAGAAAATTTTCTTCCAACAGAATCTGCAACTGTTTTGACATTCGCAAAACAGTTTTGACAAGTCAAAGTCGAGTCGAATTAGATACATCGCACGATCTATCGTGTGTAAATTCATATTTCCGATGGTTGGCCCGCCCTGGAGACCCAACGTGCGCACGGGAATCTGCGCATGCTCGCTTGGTACTCGCCTGTCTACCCCTGTCTACCCATTAGGAATTTACTCTGTATATAGTATATACAGCTGCCAATTGTAATTCTTGATTGATGATATCAAATCAAATCACAACATTGAATATATATGTATATACTATATAACACAGTATAAATTTTGAGTTATTAACGAGGTGTATAATGATCTTGGTCATGGATTAGAACCCACTGAAAAGCTGTCCACGAATAGCAACAACTAATTCTATCTTGCAGTATATAGTATATATACATATATGATTTATAATACTTATCTTGTTCGAGATTTTTTTCTTTATATGTATTTGTAGAGGTATATATGTGTATAATAGGTGAAAAAAATAAATGAATTGAGATGAAACGAAACGAAACGAAATGGTCTGTGTATCTACCGTTAATGAACGAATGTATCAAATCCAGTGAAAGCCTCTAATCCATTAGAATTCATCCGCGGTAATTAGACTCGTCAAATATTACACAGCACCTATATACATATACATATATACCTTACCTTATGCTCTTGAATTTTTAGTATTCTATCTCATCTCATCTCGTCTCGTCTAGTAGAATTTCTCATCTTCCCACTCCTTCTTCTTCCTCTTCTTCTTCTTCTCCTTCTTCTGGACTATACAACGTCAATCATTAACACAGACACAGGCACATTAGAACGGTGTACATATATACAGATATATATATTCAAAGCACGAACCAATATCTATATAGTGCAGATAAATTAACGAGATAGTAAATATCTGGTCTAATGAGACGTGGCTTGGCATAATTAATGACTAAATTTCAAAATTTCATCCTATCCACTTCAACTTCGCCGTGAAAATAAGATAAAATCTGCAAAAAAAAGAAAAAAAAAAGACATGCAACAGTTAGAAAACTATCTAATTTATTTATATTTTCTTTGCAGTATGTATGTATGTGAAAAAAAGAAGATGGATTTTTCGTTTTTTTTTTTCACTTTTTCTCCTGCATGTAAAATCCGCGATTACTTATTCTGATTTGAAGATTGATCGATGGGATGTTGATTTTTGTTCGGTAGGTAATATTCGTTGATTGAAAGACAAACGAGATGAAGAAAAAAAAAAAAAAAAAAGAAAAAATTACGAAGACAGTACTATACTTACAGTAACAGTAACGGACGTGTTGGCACAAGAAAGATTGAGTGAAGTAGTATCAGCGAAGCTATTTATGCATTAAGGTTTTAAGTGTACCTAGAAATTCAGGTGACGAGTAAGAAATGATCGAGTGAACGAATCTCTCCTTAACTTAGCCATCCGACTATATACATAGACATTTTTTATAACACATGGATAGATAAAATATGTATCTATTCGACTATACATATATTTCGTTTCGTTTCGTTTCGTTTATTTTATTTTCTTTTATTTTCTTTTCTTCGTACATCGCGTGCGGGCAGGCACGAATATCAACTGCAGACATGTATGTGCGGGGTTCGGTTAGCCAATAGAGTAAACAGAGATGGATTTAGTGAGCAAGTAAGCAAGTAAGTATATAGAGAAAAAAAAATGTAGGTCCCATCAGACACTAAAATGGGCCCAACACCGGAGTGGCTACCATATCCGCAAATATAGTATAGCTGTGCGCATGTATGGGTGATTTTTACAATTATTTACCAAATTTTGGGCCTCGTCGTCCCAAATACTCTTCTGACTTCAGACGATTTTTTTCTTAACCCTTCGCAGCCCGAACTCAAATTTGTACTTTTTTTTTTGAAAATTGATTCCTAGAATGATTTTTGCACAATTTTCGAACGGAGCGAAAAAAAAAAAAAATCCAAAGCGAGGGTGCGTTTTTCATGAAAAAAAAATCACCGCTATTTTGGATAAAAATAGAAAACAGTAACTTTTCAAAAAAAAAATAAACAAAAATTTTTAGAAATATAGTCGAAGATATGAGAGGCACCGAGCTCTGTTAATAATTGGCATAATCACCCATGTATATAATTACTAGCTGATATTTAAGCGGAAAAAATTATACCTATTAGGCAGATATTAAATCTTATAGTATGCCTAATAGTTGAATGAATTTTATAATAAAATAAAATTGATTTCGTTTTTGTTTTTTTTTTTTTTTGAAAGTTTTTAATCACCATTCATGATGAACGTGTGAATAATTTTCTCGTACCTGTGTTATTTTTATTTTGTAATTTCTAATTCGTGTTTGAACGTTTTTTGTTTTTTTTTTTTTGTTTTAACAGACAGAGTTATAATAAAAATATACGTCAGCTAATATTAACAATTTTAATTACCAACTACTAATCGTTTTTATTGCGCAGCTATTCAATCTGTGTAGTAGAATTTAACATGCATGTTCAGCTGCTGTGAGATCGAGAAAATGATTATATTCATTTATAATGGGGTAGGGCTGAAAATTTCGAGAGTTCAAAACACAGGTAATGATCGGTATCGGTACGAATATCCCCCGAAATCGAACGTTCGAAATATAGTATATTAGATTTTGAGTGTTCAATTCCTGTTTTCGAAATAATGTTCCTGTTTGGTTTATCGGTTATTAATTTAATGTTGGTCGATCTTTCAGATTTTCATTGAACATTCGAACGGAACTCAGTTCCACCTAGATTCGAGTCTGTGAAATCCCTGCGTTCACTTTACATTGTATTTATAACTGTCACCGCAATTTTAATAATTGATTATCGCGTTGGCCCCGAATTAAACAGTCCATGACGGCTGCAAGGTCGATTATAGTACATATATGTGTACGTATACATCTCCGGTTTAAAAAGTTGATAGTAAAACGAAGAACACTCATTGCAAACTAGTTCCCATCAAGATCGTCAAATTTTTTTTCAATTACCGACCGCCATCTTACTTTTTGTATCAAATCTGTAATCGCCGATCCAAAAGACGTCTGGAAATAAATTTTCGCCAAAATATCGTGGCCTTTTGATCCTCTGTCGATCCATCCCTCCGCCATGTCCGATCTGCTCTTTTCGATTCCGCAATTTTTACCCGAAATTTGGTAAGAGGTCCTCGAAAACCGACTGGAGCCAAAATTCCGCGAAAATCGATCGGTCGGTTTGAAAAATGAAAGAGAATAACGCCGTGCCTCTCAAAGGACTGAGAGACATGCGTGGGGGAGGGCGGGGCAGAATGGGATACCCAAACAACATTTTTGCAGGATAGCTAGAGAAAAAGGAACTTTCCGATTCTCTGGAATCCTGACGAATTCCGTTGAAAAAAAATTCACGATTACAGCGCGACGTGTGGCTAATTAAAAAGCGTATTACCGGAAATGAAAGATCTGCTCTGAGTTCGATGATAAAATTATTGTCAAAGCGGGAAAAATGAAAACGGGACGAGGCCACTGAGCGTGACAACTGCTCGATAAAGAGACTCGAAGAACCCCTAAGCGGGGTGATAAATTCTCAAAAAATCTTCTCCATCGATGGCTAAATAATCTCCGATAATAAAGGAGTGCGAAGGTGTTATTTTATCGATAAAAAGACGCGAATATACGATTTTTGTTTTTTTTTTTTGCGATGAAATGGGTTCCTCAAATGAGACGAATTACATTAAATTTCATGTAAAGCATTATTTAATTGGAATGTTAAATTGAATCTGGTCACACTCTGATGTGAATAATGAATTATTTTTTTTAGATACGCATATTCTAGGTCGATAAATTTACTTGACGTTAATTAATTCCCGATTTTATATACTGATATAAATATCTGATCGATTCACTAAGATAAGCGATTTAAATACTTATTTTATTTTTTGACTCCTCGTTCGTTTAGAATTTTTCGCCCCAGATATGTATATAGAAGAGACGGTCAATGGGAATAAAAAAGAACGATCCGCGGTACCGTATACTATATTCTATAGAATAAAACAATAATTTGTTTCTCGGATACCCAGTCCGCTGACCATTGCTGTCGCTGATGTTAGTTCGCTCTCGGATCTTGCTGCAGAAACCGTGCAGCACACGGCGCGATGTAATTACCTGGACAAAAGATTTAGAGCACGTCGCCTAAGAAGCTAATTCTTCCTCGTATATCTAGTACTGCCTACTACCTGCTCCTCGTCGTCGGCATTGCTCTCTGTACTTACTTACTTACTTACTTATTTACCCGCTTACTTATACCTGTCTTATACTCTCCATCTATCCATCTATCTATCTATCTAGCTTCCAGCAAAAATATACGAAAAATAATAATGGGATTGAGAATTATAAGAAAAAGTCAATTAAGTAGGTAAGGTAGAAGATGGATAGATATAATATACAGGGTGTCCCGGAAATAGATGCAGAAAATTAAGAGGATGATAGAGGGGGCCAAGCCGAGTAGATTGAACTGTAGAACACGTGGTCTCCGAAGTACAGGTCGCGAGATACGGCAGCTTAAAAAAAAATCGCTCTGGGCGCCGGCATGTAGGCAACCGACAACACAGCTGGCATCGGTTAGGCGCTCCATTCATAACGCTTCAGGAGTCGAGAATTTCGAACGAAAACAATTTCGACGTTGAATTATCGCCGTACACAACACATCACTTATTTCCGTAACAAAATTTGATATCAAAAGTATTTTTGCTCGAAATTTTCGAATTCAAAAGCGTTATGACTCGCGTCAACGGTCGAGCGCGCTTGTCGATTGGACGGCTGGACTGATATCTGGTGCGTAGTCGGTTGCCTACGTGCCGGCGCCTAGCGCGATTTTTTAAACGCCCGTATCTCGCGACCGGTACTTCGGAGACCACGTGTTTTACAGGTCAATTTCTCTTCTCTTATCGGATCACAAAAGTCTGCACACAGTATCGAAGCAAAAAAAGTATAATAGAGAATACCGATGGATCGATCTGAGAATAGTAAAAAACAAAAAAAAAAAAACCTTAAAAAAAAAAAATAAAACTAGAAAGAACAGTGGATTCTTTCATGAAACGAGGTAAGCCCCTTCACATTATGTACCATTTGGTACGATTTCATCGTCCTCCTCTGACGATTCCATTTGCGATGAAAAATCGACTCAACGATTTCTTCACCGTCTCAATTCGTCGATCTTTCCTGGTATTCATATATTTTGCTAAAAATCTCGGGTGCTAGTTGGTGATAAAAAATTACCCGATTTACTCACTATTGTCGATTAACAAATCCTCCATTTCCGCATATAAAATAGCGATCGGTTATCAGGGCGTGTTAGACTTTTATAAAATGAATGAATAGAAGAAAAAAGCGGATAGGTTTGGTCAGCCACTCATGTTCGCGATGTTTGAACGCCCTCCTTCGTCTCCGTAAAGAAAAGGTACCCTTTTTTTTTTTTTTTTTTCGAACAATCTGACGAAAATTTCATTCGCAAGCCATCCGACTGGAGAAAAGCAAATTTTGGGGACATTTTGGCACGGCAATTTTTCTTTTGGTTCAAAAACCTGCAAGCTTCAAGACTTACCGATATATTTTTGAAAATTTGATGCTTTTTGCATCTTAAAATGCGCGTAATAAATAGCAAACATATATCTCTATGTATACATGATTCAGGCGCAGGTGCGGCAGCAAAATAAACTGCACTCTATCCAGAAAATAATTTCTAACTACTGACCTACCTACCTACCTACCTGCCTGCCTGCCTGCCTACCTGGCTGGTTGCACTGGCTGCAAATTGGAGATTGTAGCATAGTAGAGGCCAGCGGAAAGATGAAAGATGAAAGATCATGTGCTTACTGTCTTAGAGGCGGTTTGCAGCACCAGCACCCAGTACTGGGTGGAGTTTCGTACCAGCTATAATAATCTCGCAATAAACTAGACTCCCATAGCTGTTTGAGGTACGGTTTAGTTCGACCCCGATATTTTACGGCTAGTCATTTCTTCAGACTGTTATAAATTATATCCTGGAAACTAAAGCTGCGAGTTGAAGATAATGCTGAAGGTCCGCGATTTTCAGATCCTGAAGTCTCTCCCCGTCCTCGGGGGCATTTCCCGGTGAACTCCGACAGTCGGAATGTCCGTTCTTTTTTTCACGCATTCACCGAGGCTTGACCAGTGCTCAGTATTTTTTTCGATTTTTTAACCCTCGTGGATCTTGAGTTATGAATTTTCAAAAATTTGCTCATTTTTCGGACCCCGACGGTCGATTGATCCAACTTTTTCACCAAAACTGTTAAAAATTTATCGATTTTGTTCAAAGACAAAAACGTCACGATTTTCATTCCAAAAAATGTAAACAAAATCGAAATTTCACGTCGCCAAAGAAAGGTGCGAAAATTTTCTTCGCATATAAGCATAATACGCGGTTTTGTGAAATTGAGACGTTTTTCATCATCCGAATTATACACTTTGAGTTAAAAAAAAGAGCGTTAATACACGTCACGTACGTATGTATGGCCACGTCAATTATTATCACGGTATTCAACAAGACGTTAATTATTATGTTGATATACTTATAGGTATACTCACGCAAGGTGGTACGTGTCAAGTGTTTCTGCTGTGAGTACCTACGCGAGCACCTGTAATCAGGTTTTCTGTCTGGTAATTGCTTTCGATACTTTCGAAGATCTTTTTTCTCATTTAGATTTATTTTTGGTCTCGTTGTAAATTTTTTTCATTTTTTTTATTCACTTTTTTACTTTTTTCTTTCGTATTTCGATTCGAGGTTGTATCGTATAGGTAGGTACCTGTACCCGTGTGGTAACTGTAAAATGGGAATTAGTCCGCTTTTTACTTAGTGTAGAATAATGTAATACCCACGGTACGTTCCCCTTCTCACAGTTAGCCGTTTTTCGAAAATGTTATTGAAAAATCGCGTGAACTGATGAATTTCAACGAAATGGTGAAGGGATAACAGATTAATCGTCGTTATCAGATCGTCTAAACCCTTAAAGAGATTTATTCGCATTAGAATTTCGTTCAGCAATTAGTTCAGTGAGATGGGGGCGCTAGCGGAGGGCCTCTCTCGCTAGAGGAGACACGAGGAGTGGGAGGATAGCGTCAAAGCGTCCAGCCTGACCCGACTGACGCAGTCACGTATAATAATGATGATAATATAATAATGTGCGAGTATGAATGTATATGAGAGGTTTCGGGTATAGTAATGGCGGCAGGGATATAGCCAGCAGCAGTTTAGATCCAGCGAGGTCTTAGCCAAGGTCACATCATAGCTAGAGGCTGTCAGAGACTAGCTTGAATAGCTAAATGTAGACGTAGAAGAAGGAGAAGAGAAAAAAAAGGAAAAAAGGCGTAGATTCGCGACTATAAAATTGCCTCGTGCTGCCGCTGCTACCTCGACAGCATGTGGCCCCGGGTAATAATCGCACGATAAATATGTGTGTATATACCGTGAGTACTCGTCGAGAGACTTCATAGAACGCCTGCATAGAGGCAACTCAAACATCAAGCGATTAGGTTTTGTTACACGTAGCCAATCGGCATGCGATATGCGAAATAAAACCCAATCGCTAACTGTCCAGTTGCCTGTATGCGGGCGTTTTTACTTCCCTACGAAGCGTATACTCACAGTATATACTGTAGATAGAAAACTTGATAGAAGAATTATTCTTTATACGAGTAACGCTGCTGTACATTTATACGAAAAAGTGAGAATTGCAAAAAAAAAAAAAAAACAAAAGGGTAAAATAAAAACGAAAAATACAAAATAGTGTATAAGTTGCGTACAGAGAAAAATTGAGTTAGTAAGGTAATTTATATGCATGCATATACGACTACTTCCTGGTATAAATCAGAAACAGGTATCCTTTTTTGAAAAAAAAACGACAGATTTTGAAGAAAAACAAAAAATCACGTCTAAAAATCTATAAATAATTTAGAGATTTGTATTTTTTTTTTTTTGTCTTATCCACAAAAGATGTAAAAATCCGCGGTTCTTTTTTATAAAGGTAATTCTTTAACGCCTGTTCAATATCAACCCGTTTCACTTACATGAGTGTAACCCGAGTTGCCGGTCGACAGGCGTGACAAAGAGGGTTGATCGAATCTTCGCGCTTTCGGGATCCTGTTAGTATCCGGAAAACAGTTTTTAGTAAAAATATTTTACATTTGGATGAAGGGGAAGAAAGAAAAAAAAAATTGTCACACCTTTATCGATTGTAACGTTTGCTTGTCTGAGAAAGAAGATTGCAGAATTTTTCTTTTTTTTTTTTTTCTCTAGTTCACTTCAAGATTTTGGTATTTGGATGGTGAAACACGGGGTAATAATTGTACTTGAGTTATTTTTATTATAACGAATAGATACGACATATACAAACTATAATATTGATCTTATTTAACTATACAAATCTAATATCAACTGTTTTTACCGAGCGTTTGTCCAATCGCTTTATAAATTATCTAACGATGATTAAAAAATAATAAAAAAAAAAAAGTCCTTGAAGATTGATAGAAGTTTTCAATAAAAATGAATCTGAGAAAGTTTTATAAGAAATTTTGAAAGAAATTCTATCCTAAACAATTTTGGAAAGTGATTTTTTTTCTCATCTCTCTATTTTGATTGATTGATTAATTAATTGATTCATTGGTTTTGTTTTTTCACACCGCTCGGTCAACACCTATTAATAAAGGCGTAATAGTAGTCATGTCTTAAAAACTAGAACTAGGACTGACTCGCGACATTTGTAATTGGGAACACGAATAAAGAATGAACCTACGAAACGATAAATTTATCCAAAAATTTGGAAGTCCAAAAGCCAACGAAGCACATAGATATGTATATATATATATAAAAAAAAAAAAAAAAAAAGAAAAATATCTGAAGAAAATCGTCAATAAATAGCTATCGATCTATTTTTACAAACCGGATGAAAACGTTGGTCAGAATTTTCAACGGAAAACTGCCTTTAAAGTCGCTAAGCCTCCCTACCGATCGTACGCTCAATTCTCGATATTCAATATCCGAGTTTTAGGTAATGCTGAGGCCTTCGAGACCGATTCAATTCGTTCTATTTATGAGTCCAGTCAGATAGGGAAAGTTAGAGATATAATTAACCGATAATAAACTGTTAGTGCAGTTTTTTTGCGATATCTCACGAACCGTCAATGATATCGCGATAAAGAACTGAATCAAAAATGCAGCCAATAAAATTTTCTATAAAAAAGGTTAGATACATTTTTTCCGTATCTCAATTGGTTCCGCGTATTTTTAGTCTGAAACAATAGGAGGGTCTGGAACGAACGTGATGATTGGTTACATATTCCACGTTGAAATACAGCGAATCCAATGAAGATACAGGAAAATTGTATTCCATCTTTTTCATCAGAAATTTATTCAACTTCATTTTTGGTTTCTACCTTTATCTCGATATCATTCACGGTTGCGGAGATATAATCAAAAGACTGGCGTCAAGTGAATTTCCTATAATTTGACTGGACTAGATCGCTTCAAAACCAGATAATAAGAAGAAACACTAAACATTGTCAAAAATCTAAACGTAGGAACTAGTCGACGGGCTTGAAGGCGGGTTGCGGTAAACCCCAGTGAATAAAATTGAGCGTGTCGGCCTGTCATAGATGAAATAAAGGAAGGGATGGTTGGCGTTGAAGACAGCTGGTTCAGCTGGCCTGCTAGATCTGAAGCTGAAAAGCGCTGTTGCAGCTGTTGCGGTTGTTCCTTCTTCTGAGACCTCGACCACGGCACGATGAACAGCATCTCCTAGATGTAGACTAGGCTCACCGTCAGCTAAAAGACCGGTGAGATCGGCAAGTGGAGAAAGCAGTTCACCGGCGCCTAGAGCGTTCAACAAATGTCCAACCGGTAGTTCCTTGTCGATGGAAAATTTGGGTAGGTATATTTCAACCTCCTTTGCAGGCATCCCATCCTCAAGTATCGAACGAAGTTCGGTAGCTCCTTGAGAGGGGCCAGTGATCCGGTCGATCAATTGACGCATAGGGTCCAGAGGTGCGGTGGATTTGTCGTCTGATCTTCTGGCTTCGGCGAACGGTGGCAAAAGTATGTACATCGATATTTCATCGCCTTTGTAAGGCAGCTGGAGAATATGGGCGCCGATTTCGTCAGAGACAACTGGAAAGATTAAAAATCGAAGTATTTAAGAAGTGAGTTTGGCACTTCGTCAAATGAACAATATGCAATTATTATTTAAACAATTTGACCACTGATGCATTAAATTAATCGATTGTTCATCGAGACGTCATTAACGACGCGCACTGTACTTGACCACCTCGAAAAAGCGGGAAGCGAAAACTCCCACACTAGTTGACCGATTGGAATGAAACTTTGAGAATTATTGCATGACTTTGGCAGAAAGTGGGGCGATCTTTCATTTCTTTTAAATTCTAAAAAAAAAATTGTCAACTGGTTAGAAGATGCGCGTTGCGCGATCTAGCGGTGTGCAGAGGAACCTCGGGGTACACCTGCATTACCCAAGCGACTTTAATGGCCCCTTAATAATTTCTTCACTAATTTCTTAATTTGCTAATTCATGATCGACTGGACATAGGATCGTTGGAATATCTTACCATGACTGAAAGTGCCCTTTTGCTTCATGTACGTAACCATGCTGACCCTGGACCCATTGGGATAAAAATTGTCCTTTTTTGAATTGGCGGGATCAAATCTGCTCTTCCAAAGTCCCTTGAAGTAGACGGCATTAGCAAGTACAAGATCAGAGGATTCGGTGATTCCGCCCGAAGGAATGAGGTCCTTGATATGTCCCTTGGTTTCATTTCCAGCCCAGTTATTAACCTTGGTTCTAACAGCCTCTGGGTTTGTCTTAAAATCGACATCTTCGATCTGGGTCCCGAAGAGGGCAAGCATGCATTCTCTGATCCGTCTCTCTTTGGTAACCCATAATTTGTTAGCAGTACGGAATTCGTAGTCAGTGCTGGAGTTTCCGACCGCCCTCACAACGCTCCTCATAGAATTTTCAAATTGATAAAATCTCTGCACGTAATTTTTCGAGTATCTTTCCGGTACGTGAAGTGCTTTCCTTAAACTCTCCTCAGTCGTTCCTCTAGCGCTAAAATAAGCCAGGGTCAATGCCTCGTGGAGACTGTGTGGACTGTAGAATATGTTGTCAGCAGTCTCGATTTCCGCGGTCTTTTTAAGCGTTTCAAATGCGAAATCCATACGCGAATCTTCCAAAACATGTGTGAAGTCTTGTTCCATCGCAGAAAGGTTGTCTTCTCCTGTCAAACACTGGGACGACACACTTCCGGAGAAGGCGATAACCAGGATCACCATTAACGAAGTCATCATGTTCTGCAATCATAACAAAAAAAAAAAAAAAACAAATCATTCATAAGACGTTGCGTGACAAATTACCATTCTAATCATTGCCTTTCGCGCTTTTTTCCTATTTTTTTTTCTTCTCCTTTGCACACCGAATTTTAGAACTTGTTTTATCATTATGTATACGAGCTAAAGACGGAAGTTAGTGGTTCGTATATGGTCGATAAAAAAAAAAAAAAAAAAAAAAAAAATGGTTGGTATAAACATCCTGTATTAAATGCAGTGAGCGGAAGTGCGATAAGGAAAAAGCCACAATGATGTGGTTTTGTCATTATGGAATAATAAATACTCGTATGATATTGATTTGTTTATATTTCTGAATGGGTTTAGTGATGAATTTATTAATTCGTCGAAGTAGAAGATTTTCACATAAATTAACCAACGAAGACGCTAATTTGAATATAAGATCGAACAGGTAAATGGGTGAAAATAAATTTTTTTCTCTAGAAATCTGAAAGAAAATAAAGAGTTTCTAACATGCAACAGAATAAGGCAGGCCTATACGTAGGCCAGACAGAATTTCAGAGCTGCAGACACGCATGACGTAGATATAAACTACACGATACGTCCTGTTCGAGTTCTGAGTTTTCCAGAAGTGAAAGTTCACACGTATAAACCTCGGTGACGTCAACCCACCACCGAAACTTTCATCGATTTAATTAACACGGATTGTACCCATACTTGGATGAAAAAATAAATAAAAATATACTATTTTTTGTAAATGTATATAGGATAATATGTATGTAATTATATGTATTTTTTATAGGTAGGTGTGTGAAAGAATCGTCCCCGATAAAAAATCTGCATCGTCGAAAAAAAATATCGGTATCAAAAGAAAAAAAAAAAAAAATGTTGAAGAATCGAAAGCGTAGTTCATTTTATATATCACCAGTTGTTGCAGAATTGTACGTTCCAGTGGAATATGATATGGTTTGAATTCTGTACATGTACTTCGTAGTTGGACTGCGTGGTTCGAGAACGTGAGGAAAATAGCTTATCGGTATGTTACATGCGCATGTAACGCGAGTACTGTTGAATGCGGGATATGTAATCTCGTGGTATTTGTTTTACGTTATCGTTCCAGCCCGTAAAGAGGACTTGGATTTTTTCGAATTGTTTTTCAGATTTTGAAATTATAGTCAACGATGTGTTCACTTTCAAAAATCACGAGTAAATCAGATGATCGTTAAAAAATCTGATGAAAAATCGGCGCGATTTCTAGAGTCGGGACACAACAGCATAAAAAATTGTCAACCGATTCCGAAAGATCGAGGGTCAGATCCACGGCGAATCGGTATGGAATGCCCCATGTACAAGAACAGAGAGAGAGAGAGAGAGAGAGAGAGGGAATAGTATAAAAAGGAAGAAAGTTAACCCTTTTCCTTACAATAAAGTACCGAGTAATGATGATGGATGTAAGAGTTGAATATGTATTGCTTTGAATAAAAATGGTGTAATTAGAGGTCGTCGAGCGAGCGACCTTCTGGCAAATGCCCATTGTCAACGGAAAACTGATAATTGTATTGTACCATCATTATATATATATAGTATTCTTGGAAATACCGGAAACCGGTAAACCCGGAACTCCCTCGTTTCATAGTAACCGATGAATAGATGCTTACTGAACACACACACACACACACAAAAAAAAGACACAAATATAGGAAATTCTATCTGCACGAGAGTCAACGTAACTATTGTGCGGTTAAAAATCTGTAATAGAAAATGGGAATCTGTTGAACTAGAAAAATCGGTAGTAGAAAATGCGCTTCGTGAGATGAAAGAAGACTGTAGTAAACCATGATGAAGCGATTTTTTTATTAATATAAAAAATGAATTTGAAAAGAATCGAAAATCTGTTAAAAAACGTTGAAAGAAACCGATTTCTTATTTAATTTAATATAATATAAACGTGTTGAAGGTGTGGCGGCGGTCGGTACTCACCGTGAAATCGTTGCCGATTGCCATGTTCTATGATCGTTTGAAATCGAGTTTTGGAAGGCAAAAATCGGTATCCGATTAACTAAATTATTTATTTTTGGTTTATCGTTAATATGAAATTTCTTATCCCGCACTGTAACAACGATTCTTCACTGATTCAAAAATCGGTTAGAGCTGCTCGCAGCTTTGGCAACAGATCTGAACGATCTGCCAAAGTCCGGACTCCGGTCAGTCGTCGGTCGAGGAGCTCGTAATAAGTATGAAACTGTAGCTGCGTGTATACATAAGTATACTGTGATATATGCTGGTAAGAGGGGCCAAGAACTCGGAGAGCCGCAATATGGCCGCTATTTATTTATGTGTATATATATACACCTATGTATGTAAGAAGCGACGGAGCGTACCGTCCCACCTTCACCACTAGGTCAGTCCGGCTAGATGTTTGAGTGTATAGGTGCGTGTGGGGAATTCCTGAAGCTGAACTGAATTAACCAGTTCTTCGAAGATATTGTTTCAGAGATTTAAAAAAATAATAATAAAAATGGATAAAAAAAAATACAAGAACTGCATTTAGTTTTTTTTTTTTTGATTTTTCGAGTTGCACTTTTGCATGGAATGCCTCATACATTATGTAAACCCTCCTCCTTTTTTTATATAGATATATGCAGAGGTATTCTATCCCCCCACCAAGCTCCGATGGTGCAGATAAATAACGAAATATCTATCTGCGTCCGGTCTTCCCCACTATTTAGTCACTTTTACTCAGGTCAAGATCAACGCCATTCAGCGAGTCTTAGAATCAAGCATGTAGGGACATCATCCATAGAATAATTTCAGCACTAAACATACGTGTATGTACTTGAGGTTATTATTCCCCGAATAGTTGATTTAGGATGTTGTATTCGTATAGCTATAGCACCGGAGTGAAAGAGAAATTCATAGCTGGGCGTTTATACCTATAGTTCGTAGAATTATTTTGTTTCACCGTAAATCGTCTTCTACGTGCTCATACATACGTGTGATTTCGAAAGCAGTGATAAAAAAAGGCTGGGAACTATTATTTTTTTTCACAAATGACATCCCTCACTCTTCTCATCAACTGGAACGTCTAGCTCAGATCAATCCCGATCCAGAGATACCCCACAAAGTGTCACTATAACTACTCCATCGCGAGATACAGCCGTTTGAATCCCTGCTAGCGCGTGACGCGCAGCTACTAGCGCTGCGTTACTACATACTCAAATCGCGATACAGAGTTCTTTAATCATCGAAAGGTTATCTTGCAGGGTATCGTTGGACTCGTTTCGTCGCCGTCTACAGTTTGCACTATATGATAAAAATTAATAAAAATATCGGAGAAAAAAAATGACACGTTCTCATAGTTGTTTAAGAATCCGATCGCCGAGTATATCCCCGCTTTTCACGGTATAACTAAGCTTATCAAACCCAATACGTCACATTAAAAACTCTAAACGTACGTGACGGAGTAAATGAGGGAATACAATCAGGCACCCACCTACGCACACGGGCATAATATATACTTACAAAGGTTGATTTGCATTCGGTCAATTCTACAGCAGTCGAATCTGTCATAGTTTATTGTATGTTAGTAGAGCGAGGCCAATCGCTCAGTTAATTACAATGCCGCATTGTAATCGTCTCCCTTTCATTGCCGATTTTATTTCAATGATAAAAATGATACGAGATTTATGCTTCGAGTATTGAAACGTATTTCTCTCCGTTTTTCCCTTCTTTTCTTTTTCCCATTCTAAATTCCTTCGTAACACTCCTGACTCGACTGCATCCGTAATATATTATTATATAAATAACAAGATGAACTAACTCACCTCGATGATAATCATGACGTGTTTGTTCACCAACAGACGGTGAAATTTCCTGCTGCAGAAAGACTGCAATTCCGAACTTTGATCTTCTTCAAATACCCCAAAATTCTGGTTTTGTATGATAGATCATGTAATGGCACAATGAAATGTTAAAAAAAAGAAAGGGAAATTCTTAAAAAAAAATAAATAAATAACTAATAAAATCGCCAATATACGGCACAACCTATCGCTACTAGTGACCAGGATCACTGTTCATCCAATTCCAACTGCGCGCTTAGTTTTATATGCTTCACTCATGGTTTTAACCCCCACCACGAATCTCCCACTAACAGAACAGCCTCTACTGTAGATATGTGTGAGTTAACGACGCGACGTTCGCATCTGGGTATGCTTGCGTACACATCTCTGTACTCAAGTATCATTGGGAAATACCCATATCCCAGATATTGCATATGGCGTAGTATGTAGGAATATATGCGCAAAAGGATTCGTGTTTCATTCTCTCCTCATGCTTGCAGCCTCTTCAGCTTTCGATTCACAGTATTCAGTATGTTCATCGATGAATAAATAAATCGGTGAAACCGATCTCTAAAAAGCTTCCAATCGAAGAGAGAACACTGTCAGAAATTTTGACAAAAAAGCCAAATGAAAAACGGGGTTTTCCATTGTTCGAAAGGGGAACCCAATCCGTAGTCTCTCAGAAAATTTTCGTACCGTTGTTTTGCATCTGACACGAAACAAAAGTGCGAGCAATAATTTATACCATAATTGGCCTCGTAGTCGACCCGAAGATAAACTAATTGCCTTTCATGATAAAAGTTCATCGATTAAGAGAAACACAGCGGGTTTTACGATACTAGAAGCAAAATAACGGGCCTATCGGTACTGAAACGGATAACCATTTCTATAATGAGATTAGAAATCTTTTGTATAAACTATGAGAAAAAAAAAAAAAAAAATGGAATTTCTGGTAATACACTTGTGCGTAAATTGTATTCAAAGAATATTCATTCTTCATTGGAACAACATGATGCTTACTGCCCCTGATGCAGCCGAGATACGACATGCTGTGCAGATTGTAGATTGCAGATAGTAGATGCACAACTCTTTCCTTTATTTTTTTTATATTGATATCGATCTCTGGCTCGCCATACGGGTGGCTCTTCTCCGTGTTAACTCATTGTCAGCCAATTGGAATCGCGATTCATCGGATGACGATGAGCATTGAGTACTTTTGTTCAAATTTGTTATCCCTCACGGATCTCCAGGTGTGTACATGGATTCTCAGATATTTGATATTCATTAGAATAACCGCAGGAGTAAGAAAATCGAATTATCCGACTTTGTAGCAAAATGGATAGAAACGTTTTCCACTTGTTTTTCACAGTCGATATATTCTGGTGAAATACAAAACCGTGATATTTCTGCCGATATCATTATCTCTGATCAGGGAGCTCCCAAGAGACGCGAAGAAAAAACCCAGATTATAATACCTAACGATATGATTGTTCGGCTTTGTTCAGTGTATTATTGTCATATACAGTACATAAAAGTATGTACAGTCAAAGAAAGTGATTCGGAAGCGCCGTATTCGAACTATTCGAGCAACCGAACATACACGTTGTTTTTAATTTCCTTCAAGTTGGTATGAAATTGAAGCAACATCTGCTCCCACGATAAGTCAGTGATCTGCTCTGCGCGGGTTACGGGTCTTAGTTTGTTTGTTTTATTGCAGAGAACGTCGATTCCCACAACTTTCAATAATTATTAATAGTAACAAACGAAGTCCCTCATCCCGCGCAGAGCAGATCACTGATTTATCGCGGGAGCATATGCTGCTTTGATTTCATACCAACTTGAAGACAATTAAAAACAACGTGTATGTTCGGTTGCTCGAGTACGGCGCCTCAGAATCACTTTTCTTGACTGTACGTAATGTATACGGTCATAATATGCCCATGGAAAGGAGTTTGCGGATGACGCACCTTGCGATCGTGGTGAACAGCTTTACCGTTACGAATTTCGCCTGATAAGTAAAATGCGAGTGTGTACACATATCCTATGTGTATGCCCACTGCAATAGTGCATTCCATTAAATTCTGCGTTGCAGTATTGTAATAACGACTACGTCTGTAGAAAAAAAAAAAAAGAAAAAGTTATCAACTAGTAACAATATTTTCAGTTTAGAACGTTTTAATTGATTCATTTTTTTTTTTTTATTGATACAAAAAAAAAGGGTGGATTTGTTGAGCAGAAGGCGCTTCAACATTGCGAACAAACTTCAATACCGGGCCCATTTGCTATATGCCTTAAATTTTGTTTTCCGAAATTTATGCTCCCCGATAACTAATTGCTATATTCTGAACATGGAAATATTTGTATTATCATCGTAGCTCACATTACGGGAATACAGAATTGTTAATTGACAATTTTCATCTCCGGGTTATTTTCGAATGACTTTCGATATCGATGTTTTTTTTTTTTTGTAAAAAACCAGATGTGAAAATAATTTTTAAGAATGCGGGAAATTAAGAGAGTGCATGAAAAAAAAAAAAAAAAAAAAAAATGTCGAATCGGTTTCTGACGCTGAAAATGAAATTATTTTTCACTAATCGGATTATTGAGAAAAACTATTGAAGATTTAAGTATCCTGTAATTATAGTGAATATAGCTCTCTTCGAGTGAACAGATTGCAGTTCTATTATACCTGTATATCGGCATTATGTATTTATACAAATAATAGAATTGTTGGAAAATCCCGGTGTTTGTCAGATTAACTCATAGCAGCGTACATATGAAACAATAATTTATGTCGAGATTTCAGGCAACACATACTCCGCCCATACTGCAATTCATTTTTCTTAAAAACGGAGCTGTACGATTTTTATCGATGTTTATTATGACTAACTTGTTTGTTCGAATTATACGATTCATTCACGATGTAATATACTCTCTGATTGCCTCACCGGTCTCTTTTTCGTAATATCAGGCCGATTCGAATTTCTGCTAGATTTCAACGATCGATAATTATCTATACTAATGAATGGAAAATAGTATATTCTGATACAAGTGCGGAAGATAGACGATATCCGACGAGTGTCGTTTGCACTCGTATCAAAATTCGAGCTTTCATGTCTATTTTGCGTGTGCAAAGTGCCTGTTTCTCGCACTAGTGCGCAAAGTAATTATTTATCGGACTAGTGCGAGAAACGGACACTTTGCACACGCAAAAGATACGGAACGTCGGATTTTTTGCACCGTTTTAAAGAAAAAGGATAAACAACTAGTGTGCATTGGCGATTCTGGCACGGGTGTGATTGTCACACTTGTGACAGAATCACCAACTTTACGCACTAGTTGGAAAACTTGTTTACACAATTAATAGATGATATAATTTGATTTTCTTGGTGAATTATTATTATTCTTATTATATTTAATGCAGTTATTACACAATATATGTTATATTCATATTAATGATATTATTATAGGTATATTAATAACAATAAATAAAAAAGATTGTTTCTATTTATAATTCGAAATTCTTTCTTTTTTCCCATGGCTCAATTATTACAAAATTGATCCCGGGAATTTTTCTTTTTCTCCTTCTCTTATTTATCACTTAATATATAGTATAATTAAATTTTATCTTTTTGATTATCGAGAATTATGGGAAGATTTTTTTTATACCTTATTATCTTTTTATCTTTCATACTTTCACTTATTCATTATCGTTATATCATTATTCGGACTGAGTCTTAATAGTTCAATGAAGTTTTTCAATATATCTCTCTCAACAATAGTATAGTATAAGATCGTAAGAACAAAATATAATGATATCATACTTTTCTTTCTTTAACTTCAGAGATTTCACGAAATAAATACATACATGTACTATACGTATCTATACACATATATCGTCAGTCTCACAGCATATTATATACGCGTATGTAATAATTATAATTATTAATAAAGGGTTTTATATATCTTTTTTTTTTTTTTTTTTTTCGCTTTTTTTTTCACAATTACACACAATCTATATTCCCACTACAATTTCTACTTATAAAATTCCTATGTTTCTATATGGTATTTATTTATATTTATTAAAACACACACACATAGTATATACAGAGCGATTCTCTGAAAAGTAACGCGCCTAGAAGGTGGGCAAACGCGAGACGCCTGCATCGACGAAACCCAATCGTCGATGCTTGAGCTGCTCCATCGGGCTTCTCGCGCTTGCCTATCTTTTAGGCGCGTTACTTTCCAGAGAACCGCGCTGTATATATTCTTATATAGAACTTTCACGATCACATTATTCAATAGATATAATTATCATATAATATTATAGCTATGAAGATATTTTGAATTTTGATAATGAGGCAGTAATTATAGTCTAAACTATCGACTTCTATTAAATTTGTACTATTGGACAAGCTGAGATTAGAAATAAAATAAAATAACTAAAAAACTTGTTTCAGTTGGAGCAATTCAATTTTTTGGATATTGTATATAGGTAATATAGGTATATGTATGTTTTCTACCTAAGCGAGGATCATATATTAAGACATAAATATTATCGAATTATGATTCAGGATTAGGTATCCCATATGATTAAGCGAATTTAAATAACTGTCATAAAAAAATAATAATAATCGATGTATACTAGACTTATTACGTTATGCCTTATACAGCTATGGATATACATATTTATAGTAATTAAATAATGTGTGCGATTTTTATTTTCTTTCTTTCTTTTTTTTTCGTAGTTATATAGATTATTATTGATTTCGTATTATAAATAATTTCTTTTTTTTTTTTTTTGCTTTCGAATCCTGAAGATCCTTGTATTCTTATTTCATTATACCTATAGTATATATACTCAATTATATAATGTATTTCATTTTGGTGATCACAGTTTAAGATACTGCGACTTTTATTTCATTATATCGCGTTGATTTATAATAATATACAATATTTAGTGTAATTAGTAATATAATTGAATGAAAAAAATAAAAAAATAGAATGAAGAAATAAAACTATATAAATGTTAATACTAAAATTAAGCATTAGAAGCAAGAATAAAAACTGAATTATATACTAATACATTACGTAGATATATTATGATTCTATATTTTATCACGTTTTACGATTCTATTAGGTTTTTGTATAATTATTTTAATTTTCTTTTCTTTCTTTCTCTCTCTCATATACCTAAATTATTACTTCATTATTATGAAAGAATATGATGATGATGATTTATCGATCGACAATAATAATAATAATGAAGAATTTAAAAATTCTATAATTAAATATCCTGACCGCGTGGATTCGTCGTTGTGTCTTATAGAATTAGAAAAAAAAAAGACGAAAAAAAAAAAAATCAAAAATAAAACAGGAACAATAAAAGACGTAAAGTTTTCCTACCTTAAGAATTGCGAATGTATTTATATACATATAAATGTAGTATATACTATACTAATATTATACCTATGGATATATCTATACTCTTAAGAAGCAATTTTCAGCCATATGATATAAGGCAGGGATAATTATTATAATTAATGTATCTTATCCATATAGAGTCGCGGTGGCTCGTGGAGAAGTGTTCAGACTACCAATGGGTAGGTCGTGGGTTCAAGTCCTCACTGTGGCAACTGTGAGATTCTGAATTACAAAAATGCTCACATATGCTTTCATCGCGACTCGGTGGTTCGGAGAAAAAAAGGACCTTCGTAAAAACTTTGTAATAGGGCCCATTCGAGATGCATATACCCTTATAAAAAAGAATTGGGAATAGGGGGGAGCTTTAGGGCGCGGCGATGCATCTCGACTATGGGGAGAAAACATTAAAAAAAACGAAAAAAGGAAAAAAAAGACGGGAAGAGGGAGGAAAAAATAAAAAATACAGATCCAAATGAAGTGAGAGAAAAAGCGTGCGATGATCCCAACTTTCTATATCCTGATGTGACCTTTAGGGGCCTTATTGTGTATGTACATGTATATTCTAATTTAATAATGAAATTTAGAATTTCTTTTCATCTCTTGACTATGTGTGTTTATCATTATATATTTTTTTTCTTAATTTTTTGTCTTTTTTTTTTCAAATCTTATACAATATTGAAGAATAGTGAAAAAAAAGATAATATCTTATTATTTAATCTTATCGCAGCGCATACACTTTATAGATGAAATTGTAACACCGATTCGATTGATCAATTATTCTTTTTCCCTTTCATAGTCCTCTACTTATTCTTCTTCTTCTTCTTCCTCTCATTCTTCTTCATTTTATACGTAATGGTAATATATCACAATAAAACGCCAGCGTATAATAATAGTAAAAGTAATATTAATATTAATGATAATAATAATTTCACTATTCTTTTAGGTCCCAAAACAAAAATAACGTTAATTTATTCCACCTCCCTTAGCGGGGGTATTTTATTAATAAAAAAATACCCACGTCCATAGCATCAGTCGTTACATCAATTATTTCATCTTACATTCACCGTTATTTTACTATCAATATCTAATATTTATGTTATATATCACGATATTCACGATTCATTATACGCTATATACATACAATGCCTAATTATAATATTGTCCAAGGCATGAATACATACACGCACGCATTAATGAATCTGAAATAATTTTATACTATTGAAAAACAAAAAGAAAAAAAACAAACTTTTTCAAAGTTCTCTTCCGTCTTCGTCTTCGACTTATCATACATATTCTTAATTCTCAATTTTAACCATCCTTTTATCATCCTTCCTACAGATAAACGCAAAATGATTATCATCCAAAGATACGCGATCGTTCTACTCTTTTCTTTGATCGTTTTTTACCCAGAGAACAAAAAAATGTTCTCACTAAGCAGGAGATATCAATGTATTGCACCATTCTTGATATCCGTAGAACATTACTACTACTCCATTTTTCATTATCTTTTTTTTCTTTTTCTTTTTCTCCCTCCTGCTTTAGCTGCTGCCGTCGTTGTTCGTTTCTTAAAACAGTTAATATAGAAGATGACACGATTTGTCAGTGCGGCTGTGGCTGCGACTGAGACGATCCTTTAGACGACGTACTCATTTGGCTACTCTCCTTTTGTTGTGGTTTCACTTTGACTCTATAAAACTTCGTCCCTTGAGGTACTCTGTACCGATTCTCAGGCTGAAATTAAACACAGTTTTCTCTATTCAATGAACTCAATGGCTCGTTATACTCTAATAAACGATAGTGGATCACTAGATCCCACAGATGAATTCAAATTATTCTTTTGGAATCAAAAATGTTGAAAATCTTGAAAGAAAAACAATAAATAGATCATCGAATAAAATCCCATCGTACCTTTTTAGCATGGCAATATTCCTTGTCGATGACTTCAGCGATTGCATAAGTCCGTTTGGGAGTGCCGTCCGGATTGACTCTCAAATCTAGTGCATCAACGCAGTCAGAGTGCAAGAAGTAAAGAGTAGCAGACTCCTGTAGTAAAATGTAGTTTCTATGCTGTGTATCCCATATGACGAGGATCACATCCCCAGGATTGCAGCTGGACATATTAATCCGCGCCTGTTGGATAAGGTTTGTAGTACTTCTAGTGAGTTTGTCTTTAAGATGAGAGGCCGTTTCACGTCTCGTTGGCTCTGGGCTAGTCGCAGCATCTCGGCTCAAAGATTCGGGAACTACAGCGACAGAGGCAGTCATATCCTTGTCTCTAGTCTCGGGAGCAACAGAAGCGGCTAGAACATCGGTGCCGAAATTTCGGCAGGATCTTTCCTTGACCAATTCCACCTCTAGGGTGACTTTGTCATTTTCCAAACCCGCCAGTTTCGCCTCTAGCTGCTCCTTGCTCTCTCTCAAAATCCTGTAGTCGTTATTAAGCCGCTTATTCTCAGTTTCTAGAAGCTCGGTCCTCCGCAAAACGTCCTGAAGTTCCGGGTCTGACTCTAGTCTGACTTTCTTAGACTCTGAAACTTGAATGTCATCATTTTTTCTGTGGATCTCAAGCTCAGCTATAAGTTTTTCTTTCTCAGCCTCTAATTTCTGAAGACGTGACTCTGTCCCAGATTTAAAACTCTCCAATCTCTCGTTCTTTGCCTCTAAAAGCTTAACAGTTTCTTCCAAACCTTCGCGCAGCTTGTCTCTCTCTGATTCAAGATTGTGGAGTTTACTGTCTCGTTCTTTTAGATCCGCTTCGATACTTGCTTCTAGTCTAACTTTCTCAGCCTCCAGACTCTCCACCTGTATAATTGACGGTTTTTATTAATTGGTAAACGCAATAAATTCTAATCATTTCTTTACCGTTTCGCTGAGGGTTTGTCTGGCAATATTTTCGGACTCTGTAAGTCTCCTAATGGTCTCTTTGTGCCTCCCACACTCTTCCGAAAGCATAGATTCCCGCGATCTGTGATTCTCAACCTGCCTTTCCTTCTCCTCAACAACTCGGCGCATCGCTTCGTTGAACCACACTTGTCTCTCCGCGTCGTTTCTCTGCCTCGCAAGTCGAAGTTCGTGGTCCAATTTCGCAGCGCATTCGCTCCTCTCCTTCTCAATAGCTGCTCGAATGGCTAAAGTTCTTTCAGCCTTCATGTCCTCCTTTATTTGGGCTATTATTCCCTCGTGGTTGACCACCTCAATCACGTCTGATCGCTGTTTTCAAACGGGACGATAAGAAAACTCTCATTATTACAACCAATCAATCACCCAATCATCAAACTACTCAATACTTGCCTCGATCTTCACTAGACTAGAATCGCTCGGATTACGTTCCATGCTGGGTGCAGCCATGAGTCTAAACCTGCCCCTTATATTGTCCAGTTCCTTCTTATACTCCTTTTGGAATTTATCGGTAGCCGTTTTCACCGCCTCTTCCTGTTCGGCTCTCGACGCTATAAGAGATTCCTCTAATTTTCGAATCTGCTCTTCTCTCTGATCAAGAGTCGATTTGATTCCGTTTATCTCAGCTCGGCTTGCCTCCTGCGTTTCTTTCAGCGCTAATTCTTTCTCCAAGTGGGCTCTCTCCAGGGTCTCTTTCATCATCATAATCTGAGACTGAAAAGCGCGGAACTCTGACTGATCGTTGTCGATCTTCAGCCTCAATGCCCCGAGCAATCTCTCGTGCTCCAAGTGCTCTGATTCTTTCTCTATGATAGTTTGCTTGAGGGATCTTATCTCCTCCTCTTTACTCTGCATGAGTTTCTTCAAATCTGCCATTTCTAATTCGTGATCAACGGTCAACTCCTGTTCTCTTTCTCGGAGAGTTCTGTCGCACTCCCTAGAGTGGAGTTCTAGTGCCCTTTTAACTCCCTCTGAGAGTTCGGTCAGGCTGCCTTTATCGACAGAAGTTTTTTCTCTGATCGAGGCCAGCTCTTGACGAAAAGCTAGGAGAGCTTCCCCTGCGACTGACTTCATGCATCGAAGGACCGAACGCAAGCGCTCTACTTCCTCGCGCGTATTTCCAAGGTTTTCCTGAAAAAGGCCGTTTTCAGAGGCGGAATATGATCGCTGCGGGGATTTTTTAGCAGGCTTTTTGGTCTCAGAAGTATAATTTTCATACAGTGAATTGAAGCTGAGTGAATCATCACCCTTGTGGGACTTTTCATAAATCATTCAGCCAAATGTATAAAACATAAGCGTCATTTAATAGGGTATCTTACGTATCAGAAAACATTTATGGTATTTGAGTGTAATATGTTTTTTGCTAACGACCCAAGTGTGTGTATACATAGGATAACATGTTGTATCAAGAGAGATAGGGGGAAAAGGAAGTGGGTGCGACGGCAGCTATTATCCTGAAAAATTAAAACAACTTAAAATACCAGCACACAGGTGTAACGAATCATAATTAATTTACTAATTTGTTAATGGAATATCACTCAAACTCGTTTCTATTTTTTTTTCTATTCAGGAATAATGGATAAAATCAGTTGATGGTTGTATTTCTAAGTGATTTGTATCGTTTTGAAATAATAGCGATGAAAGATGTCTAGTAATATAATAACAGGAAAAATAAACAGCAAACATAAGAGATAGCTAAAGATCTCGGGTACGTACCTAATGGAGGAAAATATGCTTCAACTACAATAAAGCGAGAAATAAACAGACGAAATATGTATTGGATAATATATGGAGAAGGGTGTTTAACGCCAAGACCGGATAAAGAGAAATTCTCATAAAAAGAAAGGCATACGAAATTTAAAATCCTTTAGTAATCGCGCAAAAAATCGTTGAACAATATGAAAAAAAAGCAAATTGAAGCTTGATCTTTCTACTTCGAGATGGTTCTTCAAACATTTGTCTACGATATTTTTTCGCTGAGATATCGAACTCTTTGTTTAGCTCGTTAATTTGGAGTGATTTCGAAATTGTGGGAACACCGGTCTTGGCATAACACGGTTCATATGTTGCTGATATAGCTACAGAGAGAATGAATAGTATATTGAATAACGGAGATAGATAATGCATGAATTTTGTTGTGAGGTAATAAAATACCTGTAATAGTGAAACGATTGCCTGTTGATGAGCATCAGCGTGATGTTCGCTAAGGCTGCTCGGCAAAGATTCATCCATATAAAATTCGGTACCCATGAAATCTGTTTCCATTCCGTTTCCTAAAGAGGGACTGCTCCCAGCGCTGCTGGACTGTTGCCCGCCGCCGCACGCCGCAGGATTATTTATAAGGGAAGAATTTTTTGAAGAATTGGGATTTTGGAGAAGATAGTGATCACCGTTCTCTGCACACTCTGCCAGAGGACTAAGCAGAGTCTGACGATGATTTGAGGGAATGGAAGATGATGAATGGTGATGAAGATTTACAGAGGGATTATTAAAACCAATTAATGAAGAAGGGGGTAAAGGACGCGAATTAACAGACGAAGAAGAAGCAGAAGAAGAAGAAGAAGAAGCGCTTGGATCGTGATCAATGGTATTAGTTATGATATTTTTATTATTTTCGAAAATTTGCGATGCGTTAGATGATGCGGAGGACAAGGACGTCACACTTTGGGAGGGACCAACCTCTGATTGCTTGTCCTTATCCTGGTGGCGAGACTCTGAGTCGAATGAACTAGCTCGCTTCATATCCGTCCCCCCTTGACCAATCTTTTCAAATTCCTCAGTATCAGTCTCGGACTCAAAACCGCCCCTGAAACCACGAGAATTAAGTTTCAAAGTATCTCTTCTTCCTTTGGGACTCCTCAAGGTCTTCAAAATTGATATCAGGGCTGAAGAAGCTCACCGATCGCTAAGAAGCGGAGCTCTCCTTGGTTCCGTGGTCTTAGAAGCCTCCTCTGTCTGTTGGCCTTCTTTATCTTTCTCACAACCCTCAGAGCTGCCTTCGGTCAAACTTCTAGAGAGGAAGAATTGCGTGATGCTATTCAGGTCGGGTGATGAAACAATCAGCGCAAGATCGGGTAGTGTCTCTCTGAGCGATTCCATATCGTCGGAAGTTAACTGTTAGGTGTTTTTAGAAGTCAATTTTTCAACTCTGGATCTCTCAATGTCATAGAAAAATTGACTAAAGGTGAAATACGTACCTTAGGCAGGGAACTGTCAAAGACTGATGGTGCCTGAGTGGCAAATGAGGGAGGAGTGTCTTCCAAGCCAGGGAAAAGCGTGTTTAAAAAATGTCCCTCAAATTTGGACTGGAAATCCCTCCTCCTGGCAAGTTCCTCGCTATGTACAGTGAGCAGTTGGCAAGCGAGATTGCTAGCCCAAACAAGAAAAGCTTGTGAGAAAGTCCTCCTTCTAACAACCTCTGCAACGGCGCTCATGTACATTTCTGGAGCGAGGTGAATCTGCTGAAGAACTTCAAGGTGTCTCCTGAGTCGCTTGAGGCTCTCGTGGTACATGACCAGCTTTCCGTCCACCTCCATCATCTTGTTTTCAACATACATTATCCACTTCAAACGATGGTATAAATTCACTGATAGTTCCTCCTTGGCCTTTGTGCACCTTCTTCTTATGTCTCGGAGGTGATTGTGGTTCTGAAGCATAAACATCAACTGCTTTCTGTGAGAGGCACAGAGGTCAGGAAGTATACTGGCGTCTCCAAGGTTGCTGGCCCGGTTCTTATTCTGTAGAAAAGCGTGTGCCAGATCGCCCTGCTCTTGTACAAGCTTCTTAGTCTCAAACATCAGCTGCTCCAGTCCGAAGAGCCTCTCTCCAAGGCCCTTTATCTCCTTCATATCCTGCTTGTTCGCTGCTTCAACCGCCCCGCCGACTTCAGCCTTCAAAGACTCCATCACCTTTTCATCGAATTGTTCCAAGCCCCTGGAACACTGCTCTGCAACCTGTTCTAAACTGCTCTGATTATCTTTGGCGGAAATCCACTTCAACAGACTCAGGGCTTCGCTGCTCTGTGCAGCTGTCGTCAGATCCGGGTTATCCTGATCTTCGGGACTCAGGAGACCCTCGGCGTGCGCTCTCAGCGCTGGGAGAATTGGGATTTTCGAAAGCATTCCTAGATCCTCGTTGAAGCTGAGAATAATGTGAGAGATTAGGTTCCATAACTTCGTTCAGCCCGAATCTCTAAATTAAAAGACATACTTGTTCAGGAGATCAATGTGCTGGGTTCGCTCTGCTAAATAGTGAGTAAAACTTTGCTGAAGGAGGTCAGCCCTGGACTGAAACATCTGTGTGATGTCTTCCAGATTCGCAACGACAGCGGCCCAGCCTTGTTGCTGCAGGTGCTGATCGTGCACCAAACGCTCGCATATTCTGGTCTGCTCTTGCGCTAAGACGAAGCATTGCTGACCCAGTTGAGCTCTGGTAACAACGGTTTGGTATGTCGCAGGCATTGTTAAAGAGGCCTCAATTTGAACCTGGAGATCCACGTCTGTGGAGATTGATTTATTGTGAAGATATTAATAAAACGGCTAGGCTTGAAGTGTAATTATCTCTACTTAGTATTGAGGAAAAGTTTCAGATGACAAATTTATTGGCGTCTTAGTTATGTAAGTAAGTAAGGCTGATTTGTCACAGGAAAGTTACGTCATTTGACCTCAGACTTATGTACTTCAGGTAAGTATAAAAATTCTGTTTACAAATAGTGATAAAGCGCTACTGGCACTTGATGAATGAGTATTATCAATGATTGTGGTAGTAATATGCCACGTGGATTTATTTTTGTCAGTTTATTTTCAGCAAATTATTCGAGGAATGAATACCATTTATGAATTGTTAGTGTAATGCTGTAACTCTGGTGTACAGAATTCAAAAACTGAATTACAAGCTATATGGAACTATATTCATGGCAACAAATATAAAATCACTGCAGACCTGTTGATAAGATTTAAGATCCATGTAAGATATCTATTCCATGAACAATTAAATATCTGACTTCGTAACGGTATTTGTGAATCAAAAAATATGGGCAAGAAACTGCAGCCACGAATGACCTCGGCTCAACTATTTGCTCATAGCAAATTACGTTCAGAGTATATTATGGAAAGGAATAGACAAGAGAACTATAGTTTATAGACTGAAATAAAATTGAATAAATGTAACTTGCAATCTTTAAAAGTTTAGATAAACTGCGTCAGACTGATCGCAGACGTAGTATCAGTTGAGCTTTAGTATGAGTTCAAATGTGAGGATACGGATAAATGATTCACAGAATGTCTTATCAAAACTTTGAGTTTGGCAATATTTAGAATGTCTAAATCTGTTTCTACTGTTTAACGGATTTGATATCAGCGATTAAAAGACACAGAGACATGTTCTACAAACAAAAGAGCATACAGCTCCTCTATAAATCAATCAAAATAGATAAAAGTAAAGATATTTATATTATTTTAAACACTTTTATCGTCTCGCTCATAACTGGGTCAACATAATATTATTACTCTCTCTGTCTGATGGGATAAATTAGGATATCAAAATCAAAAAGAAGTTTGGTCCTTCATTGGATATCATTCCTGAGCTTGCTGCAGATAGAGAGAATAAAAAAAATTTGACCAAGTGTCACCGAGAGGCCAGAGAGTCGTTACATTCATTGCGCGATTACTGATAATCACTAGAGCTTAATGAAAACGGTTTGAAGGAGATTTATAATCCCAAAAACACAATGAAAAATACTCTTCTGTACAGCAAGAAGGGGATAATCTCTCATGGATTGTTGTTCAGCCATAATGGTAAACGGTATAATCAGTGGTAATGGTCTCAAGTTAAGCTCACCTGAGCCGTAGTCGATGCTTGGAACAGGGGGCTGGTGACTTTCTATGGAAGTTTTGCTGAACAGGTATATGGGGTTTGTGTCAGTGCCAGCAGAGTAAGTGCAAACCCTTGTGTTTGGCTCTAGGCTTTCTCCCCCACTGACAAGGAGGACTTGTTGTGCAGCGGCAACCCCGCATTCTCGTTCTATGGCCTCCTTGAGCCGAGATACACTGTTTGATGGGATAAAAGAGAAGGTGTTGGTAGTATTGAGCTTTGGAAAAGCTTGGAATAGTTTTCTGGCTAAATATAGTGCTTATGAAAAAGGAGGGAATCTTTATCCCCCTTTATCTTGCGCAGCTGCATATTGATACACCGGACAGAGTAGGGAGCTATTTCTGTAAATACACTTGGCCCTGTATTTTGCAACGCAAATACTACACCTACATGAAGAATAAGAAGAGGAGAAGCAGTACTACACAGCTCGCTGGTTTAGTTGGCTAGAGCTTATTGCTCTCGTTTCAGATAACCAGGCGACTTCTTGTTGACCTGATTAGCGACACGAGCCTAACAAGGCTTTGGACGTTGATTGAAAAAAATTAATATACAGTATGTATTCAGACAGTGATAAGATTTTTATACGTATTGTAATAATCATAATTATAATAACTCCTGATATCTAATTAGCCCATATCTGTACTATGTTGTGATAATAAACGAACTGCTGAGTTGGTGGAGTTTTCATCATTACAGTGAATTGCATGAATTGTGTTCAGGGGGTGAATGGAATTTTGATTTTTGATACCGCTTCAAAGGTCTGCTTTCCCCTCCCGACACCTAGTTAATTTATAAATATAGACCATAGTTATGTCGCAATATGGAATCTATTCTGATCTCTGCATAGACTATCTATATATTCGGTATTCGGCTCTTTTAGTCATTTTGGTTCTCCGGTTGTAGGCAAATCTATTCGTATGGGAGTTAAAAACAGCTGGCTATACCCAAAACTGGAGTAGTATAATTTTCCGTTTGTCAGTTGACACTAGCTGTTATTCGTTTAACATTGTTCCCAAGCAACTCAGACCCGATAATGAAGTCAAAAATAGTCTAAAAATGGGCTTTATAATGACTAAAGACCTGTTCACAATTGTCGCAATTCGGATGTCTTTGAATCGCGAATTTCGTATCTAAGTCGTGTTTTAGATGTGATTCAGCCATTTTCTTTTGACTTTGGAACAATAGTAGCGCCTCAAAGTGATCTCTTACTTTGAATACGACTTTAAAGGATTCCGCGTCTTTGAAATGGAATTTCGATCTTCAGGATGTCTTTTAGACGTATTTCTGTGCATTGAAACGTTTTTTCACATGCATTTTTTAACTCTCGTTATTTATACGGCAATGAGATACGTTTCTACACTTTCAGGCGTCTTTGAAGCGGATTAATTTTCTTAAAGACGTATTAAAGAAAAAATATGAAGACGTTTTGAAGCCAGGAACGCCTCTGGAATGTATATTTCAAACGTATTTCTATTCTTAAAAATATTTTCTACATCTCTTTTCAGGACACCTGGATCCAAGGCGTCTCAAAGACGTATTAAAGAAAAATAAAGACGTCCTGATGCCAGGAACGCCTCTTGAAGATATTTCTCAAACGTATTTCTATTCTTTGAAATATCTTCTACCTCATTCTTTAGAAAATCTGGCTTAAAGACGTCTTAATTTTTTTTTTCAACGTTTGTTAAAAGAATATCGTCTCAAGACGCATTGACGTCCAGAAAATCGTCTTTCAGAAAGATATCGACCTGAAAACGCATACAAGACTCATTTTTGACTAAAAGACGTCTTGATTCTTTTAAGACGATTTTTGGCTGCTTTATCATATCGTTATTCAAGAACAAGGGTTTTAAAAGCCGAATCTCCTAAATCACTCCCCCTGCGTGTCCATGACACGAGCTACAGGCCATTTCTTATGCTTACTATAATTCACGTTTATTTCACGTTAAAAATACTAAAAACAACAATAACAATAATAATACGCGTGTAGCTGTAGTTTAATTGCATCCACTCAGGCGAAGAGCCGGAGAGCCCTCGCGTGACGGAGCCAATAACAAAGGGTAAATACAAAAAAAAATATATAAAAAAAATAAGTAAAAATCTCCCAGAAATGGTGACAAAAAAAAAAAAAAACAAAAACAACAAAATCTGTTTGTCTTTTTTTTTTTGTTTCCAACTGTTATTGTTATTATTAATATTATTAATTGATAATATTACCTCTCGAGCGCCAGCTTCATATCGAAGGTGATGGTGGTACCAGTGTCGACGTGAAATATGTACAACATTTTAACGCCGTTCGTTGGTCGCAGGAATCAAGCAATAACAGCAACTGGGCTGTATCCGATTGTGAGAAAAGTTTAGTATCTTGTATCTCGTCCGGTTGCGGAGGGTAGTAATAATAGTAGTAGCTGCAGTGGTAGTAGGTAGTAAAATTTTCCGGGTTTTCAGGGTACCTGATCGGCATCCGGTTCTCCTTTCTTATTATTTATACTTTTTTCTCATTTATTCATTCACTTCTTCCTTTATTTTATCGTTCTTTAGTTATTTACTTCTGTTCATACAATTTCATACGTATTTTTTCTCCACTTTTCTTCAGTTTGCTTTTGTTCCTTGTACATAAATCGCGACTCGGATCATCAGATGAAAATTCCTCCTCTTCTGACTCTTTCTCTCGCTTCTTCTAGGCTCGTTTCCGGTTTTGGTATGTGTATATATATTATAGAATTATCATAGCAGTAGAATAATAGAAACTAGGAGGTAACAAGTAGGAACAGAATGTATTCATAAATTCGTTCGTAAATTAATTGAATGAAATTAATGTAAAATCTTTTGGCCACTAGTCAACTGCACTGGGGCCGAACTCCGCGCTCTTGACATACCGCGAGGCCGGCCCCCGCTGTCCTGTTATTCATTGATCAACAGAAATCGAAACTCTCTTATTACAACGTATAATAATATACGCATGTGTGCTCGCGCGCGTTTGTGTATGTTTCTTAATTTATTCTATCTTCTTTACTTCCGGTTTATTCTATTTCTTCTTATTCAATTTATTCACGTATGATACGTTTTTATTCTTTCTATATTATACATCAATATTATTCCTTATCGATGAATCCGTGTACTTGTATTAAACAAGACAATATTTCATCCATCAATCTCTGTATCTCTTGTTGTTGTTTTTTTGTATCGTCATCATCATCATCATCGTTACAACTATATAGGATATCTATTTTATCCGTTAAACTTCGGATGACGACATTGCGATGACGAATTACAGTATCAGTTTACTCATATCCATCGATGAACTCAAAAATATCGAAACCGTAGCGTTGTATCCTTCTTTATTTATATATTTTCACAATCCTTTAGTAAATCCCGATGCACTTCATACATTACTCACTTCCTTCCTTTCCTTATCCATTCATTCCTTTCGACTAATAATTTCCTCAAACTCTGTGCAACTGATTATGTATTTGTAACCGCTGATGACGGTAATATCGTCAAGTTTGTAGTTGTCAAGTGTGTAGTAGGAGATTGTCAAACAAGTTCTGACTCGCAGTTAAACTCGAACTTAAACTCGGACTCAAACTTCTCCTACTACTCGTTGCTTCTCCCTCCCTCAGTTGTCTTCAGTCTTTAGACCGCCAGGTATAACACACCCACACCCACATACGCATATACAGACAAAGCAGTAAACAGCAATCGTACAGATATGTGCGTGTGTGTGTGAATGTATAACTCTATATGAAGGTATAGTGCAGTGTAACAAGCAATGACGCGCCTCGTACGATCAGCTGGTTATAATCACTGCCACAGTGTTAACGAGTAAAACAAAGAGTCAATTACAGTTGTAGTTGGAGTTGGCGATCCTTTTCTTCTTTAGTAATACGATATTCTTCATACACACACACTGTATTTATCATGACTTGGACACGTTTAGTTTTGAGTTATTGTTATATATAGTATAATTGTAAATATTATTATTGCTGTTATGCAATTTGGAATGAGAATAAAAGGAACGATCTCAGTATCGTTGTTTTTATTAATTGTAGATTTAAATCTCTTCAAAGTCATAAGTTTATTGTTATTATAACGCTCGACAGGTATATACCACGTGGGTATAATATAGATGATAGAAATATTTCGATAGAACGAAAATGTATATCGTCAAGGTCTTTATATAAACGTGTAGACAACGAGGAACGAAAAAAAAAAAAAAATAATCACAATGAAAAATAGAGAACCACCAACACCACTTAACTAGGATCTATGATCTCATCAGTGGGTATATAAGTTGTGACGTAGGCCCTGACTAGTCAGTCCTTCTTCTTAGTTTTTTATCACCTCTTGTTCATTCTTGTGCCTTCATTATTCTTTTTCTTCTTTTTGTTTTTGTTCTTGTTCTTGTTCCTGTTCTCGTTCTTCTTCTTTGAATAGATAATTTATATTTTTATCTCCACATTGCTTCCTTTGTAATAATAATGAAAAAACAGAAAAGAAAAAATGATGTGAGGATGGAAGTAAAGAAAATGAACAAACAATAAATAAATAGTTAAATAAATAAATATCACTTTTTTTCTTGTAGTTTTTTTTTCTCGATTTACACACAGAAGAAATTTCAACGACGTACGATGATACAGAATTATTATTGTTATTATTATTATTATTAATTGCAAATGATAACCTATTCGTCGGTTATCATGTACATTTAATAAAACAGTTCAACGGATAGGTATGTAGTACATAAAATAAAATAACAAAAAAACGGAGATTTTCATGTATGTATTGTACGGGTATGTAGTTTATACACGCAAATAGGAAGACGGATGATGAGGCGTTAATCTATAATGAAACTCCGCTGAATGTCGAAAACCGACATGACTAACGCGGCCGATTCTCTTCTAGCGACGACTAGTATCAACGTTCACTGCAAGTCTGGGGAGACGGTCGCGGGAACCGTAATCAGCTGCTCTTGAAAACAAAACACACGAACGTAGGTGTCTCTTGGTACCGAAGACTACTACAATCAGAAGCGGCGCAGCAGCAGCGCAGCGGTAGCAATAGTAGTAGTAGTTTGTAGTTGTGGTAGGTGACGATGAACGATGAACGATGAACTGAACTGAATATAATAGAATTAAACTCGCAATCAGCTTGGAGCTCAGCTGAACTCGATTCGATTATTTATTCGCATTTCATTTTCTCGAATGACGTTACGTAGTCGGTTTGCAAACTGGCAGGTGAAAAAGAATTATCATTTACGACCAGGAGATATGTTCTCAATAATTAAACTCGACCATTCTACTTATTTTTTTTCTCTTTCCTCCTCCTTACGTTCAGTGTTGTATATTATACTCTCTCTCTCTCTCTCACTCTCTCTCTGTCTTTCTTTATCTCTCTAGATTCAAGAGTTTAATAATAATGCAGTAAGTATAGACCTGTGTTTAACACTCTAGACACACTGGCGTCCCCGCTATTTCTCGATAGTTGAAACAGTTCGCAGTATTATGTGTTTTGTTTTGTTTTTGTTTGTTTTTTTTCTTTTTCTTCTTATTTCACGACGATGTGTTCGTTTTCTTTCTATAACGTTAACTTTTTAGTGTTTTTTGATTGAAAAAAAAAAAAAAAACAGAAAACAAAAAACCAACGTTCGACGTTAACGAATCATAAACAAAACAAAAAATATCTTCGTTACCTACGGTGCGCAAAGTACCGTATAAACGATGCGCAACACAGAACAGAACAGAGAGCTTGACTACTGCACACTGTACTGTATATATGGGTATGTATGTTGTTAGGAACGTAGGTGCTAGGACAAAGAGAGCGGATGGCCGTACTGTCCTCGGTGTTATTTTCTGTTTTTCGTTAATATTAATTTTTCGTCTGTTGATTCTTTGCTAATTGCAAGATATATGACATACCACCTCACAACAGTAAGAATTGTAGATGATAATGATGTATTTATTATGTTCTCGATCACCAAGTTCTTTGCACTAATAAAATACGCGTCGAATAACATGAAAAAAAAAAGGTATCATTTATTCGTAAAAATATTATTGTGTTATGGTGACGACGAATAGTTAGTTATCTTATATTTTTATAGCCTCTTGGCTTCAAGTAGTAGTTCGCCGCGTCGCTGTGAAACTACTACTTGCTTTATTGTTTTCTTCGATGGACGAAAGACGACGACGAGACACTGTTAAGCAAGCGAAGCGAAGCACAGCACAGAACTGAGAACAATAACCGCTCGAATCCGAGCAGCGCAACACGGAACGCAACGTCGCACTCCCTCGTATAACTGTCTTACCGAGTTCGGTTTCTTCTCGACTGGCAACCAGCCAACGAAGTACGAACTAGATAGGCTCGTTGGTAGGTAGGTAGGAGAGACGAGCAGCTGTTTACACAGGTCACTCTCTCACACATAGGTTTAGCTGGCGAACGAACTGGTCGCACCAAGTCCACTGGTGGGAGGCGAGGCTGACGTGAGTCGCTGACGGCGAGAAGGAAGAGAGAGAGAGAGAGAGAGCAAGAGAGCAACCGATAAAGAAATTCACTGCAGTAATTTCCTCACCTTAGGAATAATAATAAACAAACAAATAACTAGACTAATAATAAACAGGCTAATACTATATTTGGGATGGATTGTTACTGTTGTTAATATTGTTACTCTTTGTTTACGACAATACAGCGAGGACTATAAATATTCACCGTTCAGTTTCGACGGGTATATTTATTCATTGATTTATTTCTTTATTTATATACGTTTAAAGAGAAGATACGTCATTTTTCGTGGTCGTACATACGACGCACACACTACACAACAAGACGTTTACTACTTTACTGATTTTGCGCATATCAGCTGCTCGCTGCTGGCTGTTTGGTGTTCTGGGGCTCCGAAGGCGCCAATCAGAAACTCAGAGTTTCAGATTCTGGCGCCATCTTGCGGTCCAAATTTTCACCTTATGTTTTAACGCGGGCTGCGGAGTTTCAAACAATAATCTCCGTGCTAATTGTTCTTAATGTTAAGTCACTGTTTTGCGTGTTATCAATGTATTTACCTTTTGAAATAAATATTTTCCGCTCTTTGTTGGTCTCATTTACATCCTCCATGATACAGAATAATGTGCTATATAATGTCATTTGCAATTATCTTTTCAGATATTTGAATTTCAAAGTTTCAATGGCTTTGCCAACGGTTTCAGTCAACATTACTCCAAGTGCACTATTACAGTTGCATACCCATGCATAACGTTTCCGTTACCTATTCAGACACAGACGCATTATAAAACGATTAATGAGCTATAGAATGAATATTTTGGAAATTTGTTGTGTCTTCAGTGCAGTGTTTAGAGTTAATCTACGTCTACTTATAGGTATTAGGATTTGAGCTCCCAAAATTTCGGCAATTATATTACAGTTATTTCTATTTCTAAGAATGATATAACATACTCAGTCAAACGATTCTATTGTTTTTTTTTTCACGTAGGTGTATCTAGATTTTTTACCAAATCACAGACAGGTGAATGTGTGACGGTCCTGAGTGGACGAAAACAATATTTCGTTAGGTCGAAGATGATTGAGTCGAAAGTCCGTAGAATACCAAAATCTTTGTTCAGAATATTTTCGTGCAAATGTGCAAGAGATGAATAATGAAGTGATGGAATGTTCACTGGACTTTGGGATTTCAGAAATGTAAGTTCTACGGGTTTTATGATCGTACAGGATTAGGACTGTTCAGGGTGTCAGGTAGTCTCAAGTTTTAGGTAAAAATTCAATGGTTTCAAGAGACACTTTGAACAGTATGAGTGCAGACCAGGTAAAAACCAAACATTCGATAATAATTATATTCAATAAATTTAACATTAGATCAGCGTGTCGATGATCTATTAATTTATGGTTTAGTATCAGCCAAGCCACTCAACGTGCGGACAACCAGCTCTGCACAAACGATTGTAGTAGATACGCACTTAAATGTACGTATACAGACATTAACGTTAGCTTTCGCTACGCCGCTCGAAGGTCTCGCGATCTGTACGTATGCATATGTGTATATGTGATATATATGTAATACATTCTATGTACTATATGTGTATGCATAGATATCATGGTTAGATACATAGGAAGGGCATCTAGCGAAAACGTTGCAAAGTTTTTGCCCGCACGCACGTCCCACGTGCCACACCAAGGTCATTTAAATACGCACGTGTAGACGCGGGATTTCGAGCTAGAAGCTGCGGGGAGCCCTTCGCCCCACTTGTTTCCGATCGCCACCGTCGCAGCTACCCGCACAGCCTTCTAGAAAATAAAACCGAACGATTACGTCTGTTCAACTTGTACCACACGTATATAGAGCTACTGCGTTTTATCGCCAGAGGAGACGATGTATATGTAGGGTGTTGAACTGAAACCGTATAAATGAATTTTTTTATAATTCTGTTTCATTTTTTATCGTATATTCGTATATTTAGAATTTTTGTATTCCTTCTATTGATCTCATTCTCATTTTCCTTATCATTATTGCGGCAGTGATATCTTGCGGTTGCGGTCATAAAGGCTATTCATTCAACTATAATTCAACGAACTATTTATGAAGTAATATTCTATGTGAATATCTGCAGTTACTAGGAATTTCTATTCTCTCATGCCAATTATTTTCTATATCAGTCATCGATTCGTGATGAGTATTCGGTATTTTTTTATTTTTTTTTATTTTTGCCAATAAGACGCAATATGCGGGATAAAACCTAATCGCTTCATGTTAGAGTTGCCTGTATGCAGGCGCTTTCACTTCCCCGTGAAGCGTTTCCACGGATACTCCCGGTATATACAGAACTACTACGAGCCTGCTCGTATATTCCGCTTCCGCGTATCTGGTTCAAGCGAGGGCTTTGCCCCTGCGCGGTATAATCCTTCATTCACGTGTGGCTTCTCGGTGTGTAGGGTATAACTATTGATCGGCGTATAGAGTATACCAAGTACAAAGAGTGATACCACAGGACGCTGTACGTATCATATATATATACACCTGTGTAACAAGGAAGCGGTTGTCCGTCCCCTGCCGCAGTACACGAAGTATATACCATACGCTTAAGTCATCATTATCATTTATTCATTCATCTGTATATGTATATTTTTTTTTCTCGATAAAAATCACCAGCGCTTTCATTCCTTTTCTACATATCATTATCAGTTTTTTTTTCACTAAAGCATTATATTTATTATTACGTTATTCTCGAACGAATCGACTATAGTAGAACGCAGATCACATGTATGCATATGTATACTATATCGTAAGCTGGAAATGAAATATGAATAAAATCTAATTATACCATATGTTATATTGCGCCTATTTAGTAACAGCTACTGCCCTCTAGTTTTAGAAATATAAAGACTACCAACGCCTTTCTGTAGGCAACCCGAGTTACAGTGATGTCTCTAAGATCGTTACTGTTCAGATAATACCCGGGAAATTTCAATTAATTTTTTACTTTAGAACTAAGGATATTACAGAAAAGTTGGTGAAGCTGCTTGCGCGATTCTGCCGGCGAATGATATTCGAATAAATCATCGCCTGCGCGCTTGGAACCAGCTCTTTCCACTCAACCTCACGGTAGAGTTCAAATTTATTTTCCTTCTTGCGATTACCTGCTGCTATGATACCAGATCCTACACCAGTTTCTTCCCTAGTTCATCCTTCTACTTATAGTTGACGCTGGTGTATATTCTTTTATTTATTTGAGAAGAGAAGCGTCCAATATCTGAAAACGATTCGAGGTGATTCTCTAGACCTCAAAACGTGGAGATCTGGTCAAAACTCAACTTTTCATTTTCGGGTTGAAAAAAACAACTTCGTTTTTTCTTTGAAAAATAGAGATATGGGAATTTGAAAAAAATGTTCGATTCATTTGTCGGATTTTTATTAATTACTTTATTAACTATATTCATATCTGGATTAAATATTAATTTTTAATATCATTTGTAAAAAATCATCGCTCTTTCGAGTCTAAGATAATCAGGATTAATATTAGGAAAAAATGTATGGGGATTCTACTTGGATCGCGCAAGTTGACACCCTCGAATTAATTTTCTGAATAATCGATACTCAGAAAGTCAAAATAGAAATAAAACAGAAAAAAGAGAAAAAGAAAAAAATAAAACCAAAAATTCTGGAAAAGTTCATATCATAATACAACAAGGTACCAGAGTTACGACGAAATTGGAAATAGTAATGGTCCGAGGGTAGGTGAAAACACATGGAATATTCCCCGTATACATATACGTATATCTCAATATATTGTATACTATACGTAAAAATGCAGTATTATATGGATCATGTGCGTGTATGTCGTTATTATTATTTAATAATTATTAATTATCATTTATTATTATTATTATCATTATTATTATTATTATTATTATTATTATTATTATTATTATTATTATGATTATGATTATTATTATTATTATTATTATCATTATTATTATTATTATTATTACATGACTTATGAGTATAGCATACGAAGGCATATGTTGGGCGAATAATAATATATCTTTTTATAATATTAATATATAAGGTATAATAGTTAATAAAATTGTATAATAAAGGCAAAATGAAAGATATAATATAATAATAATACAATATATGTAAATAGGCTGTTAATTCGTATATATACAGAGCGATTCTGTGGAAAGTAACGCGCCTAAAAGATAGGCAAGTGCGAAACGCCTGCATTGAGCGGCTCAAACATCGACGATTCGCTTTTAATTATCACGTGGGAAATAAAACCCAATCATCGAGCTCTGAGCTGCTCAATGTAAGCGTCTCGCGCTTGCCTACCTTCTAGGCGCGTTACTTTCCAGAAAATCGCTCTGTATATTACTTACATACGTAACATTTTTTTTTCCAATTTTTTTCCTCCTCCTTCTTCTTCTTCTTCTTCTTCTTCTTCAAATTAATTAATTTATTCTTCCCTGTATCATTTCTTCTAACTGTATATATAACGCGTTCTACGCGATTTATGTAATCTTCACCCTGTTTCATCCCCTCTTTAACCCCACGATATATCCTCTGCTGCAGCTGCCTATATTATTATTAATAAAATTTTATACGTATACATATAATGAATATACCGTGAGAATCGGATGAAACTATACGGGGATAGCCACTCGCTGCGATGAAAAATCCCTATGGTGATATTGGCGCGCGGTTGGTACAATCAAAATCACCGTGAGAATTTTCAGCGCAACGAGTGGCAATCCCTATAAAAATACCAATTGTTCGGTGCATGGGCGGGTGGACCATATAATATCACCTGATTCTCACGGTATATAGTATTATCACATATATATTTATATATACCCTAATTTGGTCACCGATATTATAGGAATCAATCAATCAATCAATCGAGTATATATATATATCTTATAATATACTACAGAAATTATTATTACAAATGGCTATATATTATACGTATGTCATATAATATATAATATGTTATAATATATACATACACAGAGCGATTCTCTGGAAAGTGACGCGCCTGAAAGATAGGCAAGCGCGAAACGCCTGCATTGATCAGCTCAAACATCGACGATTGGGTTTTATTTATTACGTGGGAAAAAAAAAACCAAAAAGAAAAAAAAAAAACAGGAATAAAATTTGTACAATCGATTGTATAATGATTTTGATATCTTCGCTGATAATGATGATACTAATACTTTGTATTATTTTGTAGAAAAATGTCGTCTATATAATCTATACCGGGAATATTAGTGTAAACGCTTCATAGAGAAGTGAAAACGCCTGCATACAGGCAACTCAGAGGTCAAGAGATTATGTTTTGTTTCGCATATTGCGTGCCTATTGGTTACGTGGGGACAAAACCTAATCGTTTGAATGTTAAGTTGCCCGTGTCCAGGCGTTCTTATTATTTCACTTCCCTATGAAGCATTTTCACGAATACTCACGGTATATGGTCGATGAATAATAAATATTTCAAATAATAATGATCATTATTAATTCATATTATGTTCATTTATATACTATATAATATATATGTATGGTCGAAGGCTCACTGCAAGGCACACGGCGTATAATATAACCGATCTAAGATCATATTATATTATATCCCCCTTCTCATGCTGCTGCTGCTGCTGCTGCTGCTGCAGGCTGCTACTGCGCTCCTATGTTCCAATAACGTAGTATGAAGTACCATTCTCGTAATAGTATTAAGCGAAATTAATAATCAAGAATTTATTTTTATTTGCAATATTTTATAGATTGTTATTATTGTTATTGTTGTATTAGAGATCGTCGATTCCATTTTTGAACGTATTTTATAAACGCATATATATATATACACACATACTATAGACATGTATATGCACACATATGTCATAATTAATATAAAGTATAATAATCATTGATCAATTGTCATATTGATATGCCTGAATTTTTTTTTCTGTTTTTTTTTTCTTTCTTTCTTTCTTTCTTTATTATACATATATAATATAATATATCGAAAAAAGAACAATTTCTCATCCATATATCCATCACTTATATATATATTTTCATTTTTTTTTTCTTTTTTCCTTTTTCACAATATGAATATATTACACAGTTCGTAGATTTATTGTGCTGAAGATAATTATGATCAATTATCTTGTAATAATAACTTCTTGAAGACGGTCAGGGTGACGGGGGGGGGGGGGGGGGATATACATATATATATATATATATATTTCGTCATTTATGCAGGAAACATAAGCCAGTACAATATGTTGCCAAAGAAACAATATGGCCGCGAAATAAATTATTCGCCACCTCGGAACTTTAGCCGATTGAAATTCATCGATCGAGTTCTAAATCATAAAAAATTACGGGATTATCTGATTCTCCGGTGATTGCACGACAAGAAGGTTCCGAAATTAGTTTTTGTTTTTTTAAATTACACAAGCGTTAATCGATAACAAAGTTTCAACTATACTGGTATACAGCTTGTTTTTGTTGCATAATATTATATATATACATATATATCTATATACAGAACGATTCTCTGAAAAGTAACACGCCTAAAAGTTCAGCAAGTACGAGACGCCTGCATTGAACAGCTCAAACATCGACGATTCGGTTTTATTTCCCACGTAATGAATAAAATCTAATCGTCAATTTTCTAGCTGCTCAATGCAGGCGTTCCGCGCTTGCCTACCTCTTAGGCGCATTACTTTCCAGAGAATCGCACTGTATATATATATATATATATATATATCCCGCGCAGGACGTAGGTAGTACGTATATACTATACATACCATAGTGTATTATGTATTTTTTTTAGAAAAATTATTGGTTTTATATTTAGTGAATATTATTCTTTGTTTTTTTTTTGTGTTTTTTTTTTTTTTTTTTTCGTTTTTTCTCTGTATAGGGTAGTCATAATTTTTTATGTTACACACAGCTGTTACATATTAAATAGTGCATATATAAATAATCAAAATATGACATGATATTTTTTTTTTTTTCTCTTTCGTTCTTTCTTTCTTTCTTTCTTTCTTTCTTTATAACTCATATAATAAATGTATATGTATATTTAATAAATTATCTATTATGTATGTATTATGTATACGTATAATAATAACAACAATAATAATAATAATAATAATAATAATAATAATTGATAAACAATTAATTATATTTATTAATCGTTAATTATATATTTCGTTACGTATATAATTGCCGCGTTTTGTTATTATATACATATATGTATATATATATATATATATATATATATATATATATATATATATATATATATATATATATGTATATCGAGTCGATTTACCTTATTACAGGTATATCAGCTACCTATAATATGTACATAATTTGTTTTTCCTTTTTTTAATTCTCAAATTTCGTTATCATTCACTTTTTCTACATTCTCTCCTTTATCTATCATCATTTCTTTTCCTTATTTAACCCATTTTTCACTATTCTTCTCTCATACTGTTTTTTTTTCCTTTTTTATTTTTCCTCTCTCTCTCCCTCTTTCTCTCTCTCTCTCTTCTTATTCTTTCACATTAAATACAAAAACTCGTCATCTCGGTGTGCGCGATCGTATATAGTCCTACATAGACCTAGACATAGGGTATCTAGCTGGTTCGGTATAGTATAGGTATGTTTATTAAAATAGTCAGTGTAAAAATAGTATGATACATAAGTATTTAAGAGCAGATATGAGTCTCTCGCGAATTACTCTGTAGCTCACTCACTCACTCTCTCTCTCTCTCTCTCTCTCTCTCTCTCTCTCTCTTTATTTTTTTTTTCGAAAAATTCGAAATCTTTTCATTCATCTACACCTCTCTGTCTCTATCTCTTTCTCTCCCTTTCTTTCTCTTTTTTTTTCTCTTGTGTTCCTTCATTAATACAATAGTCGCGTACCTTGTGATTCTCGATCGCGGATTTCCGGTTTCCGATTTCTTATTTATGTACATAGGTATGTATTTGTCTCAATTTTTTTCTTTTTCTTTTGTTCTGTTTTGATTTTTGGTTTTTTTATTCATCTTCTTTGGCTATCATTATTATACTATGTGTCATAATTCATAGCATTTTAGCGTCTAGGAACGATTCCTCTGTCTCTTCATCTTCACCTTCACCTTCATCTTCATCTTCTTCTTCTTCTTCTTCTTTTCCTATTCTTCATCTTCTTATTGTTTTTCCATTATTTCGCCGTTCGAGGGCTGAGGCGGTGAAAAATGAACATTTCTTCGGCCTGCTACGTCAACAACTTGAAAAACATCAGGGCTAGAGATATGTTGATGAACAGTACCAGCATCACCAATTGCTGACGAGAAAACCAGTCCTAACGAAATAAAGAGAAAAGGGAAGAAATATTATTCGATATGAAATCTTTGAAAAAGTATATTTAGTTGATTTTCTATCGATTTTAAAAGTTTTCTTGGTAATCTGTCTCACATTTGCATAAAATATTGTCAATTCCAAAATCTTCGCAATGATTATTTCTCCATTTTCACGTATTCAAAAATTTATTTTACGCACTTTGACCTGTGGGCTGACGAGGTAGAGTAAAGGGTTGGCCCTGAGCCTCTCGCCCTCGTCAATTTGTCTCCGTATTTCTTCGCGCCGAGCGCTGCTCAGAACGCTGACTTCTTCCCTGGACAGGGGAGAGCTCGCGGTAAGGTGTATGGCCTGAGCAACATCCGGCAGAGATTTCTTACGTTGAAGAGGCATCGCGGTAACCGGCATCGCCTGGAGATGTTTAAAATCGTTTTTATTAAACTTATATCTGTGTATGAAGCCACATATAATCGTCGGAACGTTTCCGCGATGATGAAACCCGATTCCTCATAAAAAACCGAGAAGAAATTGTCCGAACGAAAAATTCGAGAGCCTAATAGCTTCCGAGTTAGAGAGATTTGAAGTTTGAAATTAACGGTCGTACAGCCGCAGGACGCCACTGGTAGATGGAGTGGTTGTCGCGCTCCGTGATTGACTCGCTAGACGCTGGAGCCTCGATTTTCGTGTTTAAACAATTCGACTGATATTTTCGCGATGAATCGAACCCGTGGAAGCGGGACATTATTCTGTATATTTTATTTCTCGACATTTCAGGTACGTGACTATGTCAAACAGATAATCACAAGCAAGGCCATCGCTTCAAACTTGAATATTGGAAGTCTGCCAAGCGCTGAATATCCGGGGAAAAGAATACCGCTTAATTTAAACAGCTGCTAATTCCGGTATTCCGTATTACCGGAACCGGACGATTTTCCATTATGCTACACATTGTTAAGACGTTAAGGCATCGGAGTACAGGGTTTTCCGTTCTTCCTCGTCATAAGTGGGAGAAAAATCCGTCGAAACACCGTTAGAGCCGTTTTTGGCCGATTTTAAATCACCTCGACAGGTGGAGCAACGATCCAGGACTCCGACGCCCTGCGTGCCATCAATGCCGGGCTGCATAGAAGAGCCTCCTCTTCCTCGTCCGGGTCGGACCACAGCATATTGTCGTGAGAAAGGAGCCGTTGCGCGCGCGGTAAAATTCGAATTCAAATTTGAATTTGAATTTAAATATCCGATTCGAGTTCGAGTGTCGATATTTTTCGCACAATAAACCCGCCTATGATTAACCCATAATAGAGATAATCGATTACACTCGAATCCTTTCGCCGGACTTGTATCTTTTTCAATTATCGAGATGAGGAGCTCTGGGCCTCCTGTCTCATAGCCTCGTCCGCCAACTGACCGCCCCTGCCCGGGCCACAGAAATAGATTATAGATTGCCCCACTATTTCCGCCGAAATAGCTCGACGTCCGATGTGAAGTTTGGGGTATTAGTCACCGCCAGGGCGTCGCGGCGCCTGCGGCCAAATCCCGTTTACACTAATATCTTCCATATATACATATTAATGCATTTCTATATACGAAATTCTGTTTATGAGACATTGCATGGGAACTAAGTAACTTGGAATTTCAATTCTGTCGCCAATTTTTTATCCACATACATCGAGTCATGATGAGCAGGAATATTCGTAGAGAGGGTCGAGGTGAAATTCAATTTCTTGTGACCTTGGTTCCTCCTTTTTTTTATCAAATAAAAATTTCAAAGTCTTCGGAATATTCGAAAAAATCATATCTGGCGATCTATGAGATAAAAACTTGAAAAAAAAAAAAAAAAAAAAAAAATACTGAATACTCATATCGATCGTGACCTAGTAAATATTTGAAATTCGCGTACATCGCAAGACAGTTTTTTGAGAAAATTTTCCAAACTTTTTTTTGGTGTGAAAAAAGAACAAAAGAAAAAATAATGGCAGATAATTTTGGTGGCAACGATGATTTTATTAAGCTTGTAAGTTTCTGCTTCGACATTTTTTTTTTCGAATTATTTTTTTCAACATTTTTTTCGTCTCGGTATCGAATTATTCGATTTTTACCCAAAATACGTGACAATCGTGTATTGGCTCAACCCCTCGGTATGTACGTATAGTATAATCGATAATGTAGCTACAGGTAAATATACATATAGAATAATAAATGTCGTATGTATATGTATAAATAATTAGGTATAATATAGGCATATAATATATATAGATATATTAAAGCATGCGTTAGAAAAATAAGATCTCTGTTAATTGAACATGAAAAGGGGATAAGCGGTGTGGAGTTCAGGGGGTTCGTATAATATAATAAGATATATAGTTAGAATTTCTATATTATTTATATACTACATAAAAAGATGTATGGTAAAAATTAAGGTGCGTGTGTGGTAGTATACATACATACAGTAACTGATAAGAATATTGAGAAAATGGAAGAGAATTAAGAACCAAATTAGTCAGAATTAAAGAAAGTATTAAAAATTTAATAAATCAATTGATTCATCTGCTTCTGAATCAAGAACAAAAAAAATAATAATATAAGCAGCACCCTTAAATTATAACAGCTTTGAAACGAAGCAAAAAAACGAAACGAAGATAAAGTGAAAACCTATCTTCCCTGATAGGTAGGCAATTCCGTAAACGCCTGCATACAGGCAACTCAAACATCGGAATAGACTAGGTTTTATTTTCCATATCGCGTGGCGATTGGCTAGGGGCTAAATAGAACCTAATTACTCGATGTTCGAAGTACCTCTATGCAGGCGTACGCCGAATTGCCTACCTATTTAGGCGGAGAACTTCGCCCAGAATCGCTCTGTATAGTAATTTATGTAATTTTATAGTTTTTGGCGTCCCCGCCGCACCACACCGCGCAACCCCTTCTCGATCCTATGCATTAGGACATATATAATATTTTTTTTGTTTTCGACAATAATATGTAATATATAAGGGCAATAAAATTGTTTTTTTTTTTTATATTCCACTGCGATGGCTTCAAATCTGATGTAATAAGATGATTAATGAATCCTTATTAAATGCGGTCAACATATACCGTGACAGCAGGGGTACCAACCCAAAAAGGGTGCTATTTTACGGGCAATAAGCTGCAGCAGCAGTTTAGTAACTTACTAGATGTTTCTGGTGAACTAACCTGAAATCCAGTGATTTTAAAAGATCTAGTTCTAAATCTAGTGATCTAAATCTAGTGATTTCTAGTAAGTTTACTAGAAACATCTAGTGAGTTACCAAACTGCTGCTGCCCATGAAATAGCACCCTTTATGGGTTGGTATCCCTGCTGTGCCGCATCCACAAAATGTCACGGTATATGATTATTTTGCTCAACTAGAGTCGCTGAAGTTAATACTCGACTGCGTTGCCTATTGAATAAAAATTTATGGTACAATCAATTTGGTACATAGTATATTTGCTTAAATTTTCTTTTTTCTCTTTTTTTTTCTTTGATCGGTGAATCGATTTTGATTTCCTGTAATATTACCGAATATTTCAGTATAGCGGAGTCTCGAGACGAGGAATCGGTTATTCGACCCAAAATCGTACATTTCACCGGCGACCCAATTATTTTCAAAATTCATTTTCCACTGGCTCGACCCTGAGATTCTTCTGCAACGCTTTTGGGGTACCCAGTCTACGTGTGTAAAATTTGATTACTCGGTGTCCCGCCAATTTTCAGAATCATGGAATAAGAATTCACCATATTTACCCCTAAATCCTATATTTCACTGGTGACCTTAGTTTTCAAAATTCTCGATAATTTCGTCGCAATGCTCAGTTTCGGGGTGAATGATCGATTATTCTTCCCCAGATCCCGTATTTCATCTACCGGGACAATCACGTGAAACCGAATGGATCCATGTTACCGGACAGCGAATATTTCGTATTTTTAGCAGGTTAACCACTCGTTGCACTGAAAACCCCTAGAATGATTTTGGCGCGCGGTCGATAAAACTCGGCAGCCATTGTTGTTGGAAACCGGCTGACTGTCAATACATCGCGGAAGGTAGACATGTGGGGTTATGTTCGCTTATTTTAAGCAAATGATAAATGAAGTGAATAAAACCTACGTGAATAAGTTATTGATATTTAGCAAAAATCGATCAATCAGTTTTAAATAATATCATAGTACAATCAACGAATTAACTTAAGCTATAACTGCAAATTAATTAGAATCAAAGAGTTCATCGAGAACAACCAATTCCTTGATTGTATTAAGATATCATTCAAAACTAATTGATAGATTTTTGATAAATATTCATAGCGTATTCACGTAGTTTTTATTCACCTTATTAATCATTTGCTTAAAATAAACGAACATAACCCCACATGTCTACCTTCCGCGATGTATTGACAGTCAGCCGGCTTCTATCAACAATGGCTGCCGAGTTGCATCGACCGCGCGCCAAAATCACCCTAGGGATTGTTCAGCGCAACGAATGGTTAGCCCGCTAAAATGACGTCATATTCGCCAATATTCGCTTTTCGGTAGCATGGATCCATTCGGATTCACGTGATTCTCACGGTATATCATATGTTGCTACATGGGTGAGGTAGTTTTATCATTTTCAATAAGCCGAAATTAGCAAAAAATATTTTTTCCCCTTACGCCATCAGGTCATCTGCAAATTCAATTCGATAATATGGGTGGGTATGTACCGCTTGAAATTTATAAATGAACAGGAACGAGACGTAAATTCGTCATCTACAAAGATTAACTATGATCGAAGACTATCTGGACCCTACACTCATGGAAGAAAGAATTTCGACACAGATGACCTCCCGACAAACGTCAAGAATTCTCGAACAAAAATTCTCTGAGATTTCAAAATTTTCAAAATATCGTACAACCGATCAAATCTTCAATATTCGATCTATTTATGTATTCATGTAGTATATTATATCACAAGCTATATATACCGTGAGTTTTTCCTAACGATGGCACGATCCGTGCGCCTGTGGGCAGGCAATTGAAATTACGTAATTCCAATTGCCTGCCCATAGGCGCACGGATCGTGCCATCGTTAGTAAAACTCACGGTATATGTATAGTGTATAATTTAATTTGTAATTTTATTTTTGGCTTAATATTTCGTATTTGGAAAATAGATGGAGGGTTTTTTCTGTTCTCTCTCTATCTCTCTCTCTCTCTCTCTTTCTCTCTATTAGTTTTTATTTTTTATTTTTTTTTTAATCAAATATTTATCTTTATATATAATATCAATCTTGTCTTCTTTTGTATACTAAATAAATTTTTTATTTATTTGTTTTTTTTTTATTTTTCGTTTTATTTTTCCCCGTCCTTCTTCTGGTTAACATGGTTGTTTCATTTTATTTTATTTTATTTTTTTGCTCCTTCTGTCTCTTCTTTTATTTTCGTCGATTTTATAGCGACTATTATTATGATTATTATTATTATTATTATGTAATAGTATATAATAAGGAACTATTTATTCACGTATGTATTATATAGTATATATAATATTTATATATTGTATTTATATATATATGTATATATGATTAATTTTAATTCGTTATATTATTGTTCTCAAAATGGTCAGCTGCGGCTATATCATTATAATATTGTTATATACTATTCTTATAGGTATATAAAGGTACGATCAGTTCATCTAAATACCCAAATGTATCTATATAGTCCAATGAAAATAAAAAAATAAAAAAATGAAATTTTCTAAATTTATATATACCTGTATATGTATATAAAAAGCAACAAAAATAATAATAACAATAATAATAATAATCAAGAAGCATAAGAATCGACTATACTATACAAATAGAATTTTTTCTAGGCTCGGCTGATTTATATACCTATATTTATCTATTAATATATATATATATAATATATATATATATATATGTATATATACTGTCTATATTCACTTATAGTGAGTATACGTGTACCTAAGTATATAGGTATAATATATCTTGTATAATTTATATCGAACAATAATAAATTTATATATTATATAGTCGTAGATGCATATATAATATACATATACAATATATGTATTTATTATATAGGTATATGACGGGAGAATTCGTGGAAACTTTCTCATAGCTGAAAGTGAAAGCGCCTGCATGCAGGCGCTTTCCACTTCCCTATGGAGCGTTTCCACCAATTCTCACGGTATATGGATGTGAAGTCCTGCAAAGTGAGCTGTAAATTATTTGATAAACTAGGAACAGTAACAACAACAGCAACAACAACAGTCACAACAAGAGTTACAGTTTTACGGTTCTACACCAGTTTCTTTTTTTTTTCCATCCAATTTTTTTTTTCTTTCCTTTTTTCTCCAACGATATAACTACCACGATTTTTCCTCTCTCTGTCTACAAACGTCTGTTTGTACGTATGTGTACTATCTATACTATATATTTCAAATTATTCTACATCGATTCTTTCTATAAACTTTTTTTTTTTTTGTATTGCGCAGGGATTTCAACAAAAACAAATATTCCGACGATTTTCCATCGGTCTTAAGTCAAGAAGGAATGTTCTTTTTTTTCGTCTTGGTTCTCGGATTTTCATCAATTCCAATCGATTTCATTATATGGACTATGGAATATTATTTTTTCAGTCAAATTTTCCATTCAGTCAAAGAATATATTTTTACGATTCGCGATTTGCGATTCGCGGGTTATTTTCGATCTCTATCGACAATTAAAAAAAAAGCAAAATAAATTTTCCGAATATCTTCTTCGTCGTTTCGTATAAATCTCAAATCCCTTTTTGCCATGTTACGATTTTCATCATTTTCATCGTCTGTAAAACAATAATTCACCTATTCGATTTCATCAGCCTTGAATATAAAATTTTTTCGAAAAAAAATTTCCGCAAGATATTTGGCAATAACTTTTTCCGATACTATGTATTTCCAATTCGAATAAAATTTCGACGATTTCTTTGACCAATTTTTGTCATATATTTTCAATTTAAAAGTAATTTTTTTTTTTTTTTTCTCAAAATATTAATAAAATTTCTAATATCTCTTTTTCGACACGTTGGACAACTGATAATAATGAAAAATAGTTTCAGTGTCGTTTTTAACGACATTTTGTATAAATATATGTAATATATATATATATTTTTGTATATAGTCAAAATCAATTCCAAATATACATTCGCCTGGGTCTATAGCGTTCAAATCATACTGTATATAGGTATACCTTTTTTTTTTTTCGTTGGGTTACTATATCATATATCATATTCATTTTAGTATACATTATATACTTATACTCAGAGGGTTGCGCGCCTCGTAGTGGTTGCGGTGGTGTAGGCGGGGACCGTCCTGTTCAAATCCTTGGTTCGCATGCACAGAACACATCACAAAACGCCACAAATAGTTACAATTCAAATAAGACCAAAGAAGAAAAAAATAAGAAATAAAAAATGGAAAATAAATGCGAATGGACAAACCAAACTAAACTAAACTAAACTAAACTAGAAATCATCCAAATATATCTGTTAGATTAAAGATGCCAGAACCTTCTAAGTGATGAAACAAGGAAGAATCGAAAAAAAAAAAAAAAATGAATAAGAAAAAGGGAAATTTTTGTTAAAAAAAATTCATTAGTATAATACATACAACGTGTGTGTTTTTTTTTCGTTTTATACAGCACATTTTCAAAAGAACAGAAAAAAATGAGCTCATTCCATTTTTGCGTAGCACCCTTCCAATTATAGAGAAATTTTTTTTTTCCGTACATAAGTAAAGCATGATAGGTTTTTTTTTCTTTTTCTTTTCGCTATTAATTATTATTACTTATTATTATTATTTTTCTTCTTGTCTTTACGTTCATCTGATTTAAATTCAGGGAAATATTGTGAATACGTGTGTGAAGAGGAATAGTTAATGAAATATCATAATAAACCTAGATAGTAGAAAATGCAGGGTGTTCAATGTTTAAAACTAATACGTGAAGAAACGTGTGAAGAAAATAAGAGAAAAAAAAAAAAAACGAAAAAGAATTAAAACTCAAAAACAACAATTAACGATAAAAAAAAAGAAGAAAGAAAATGAGGCTTTCCTTTTCAACTATTTTTCTTTTTTTTTTTCTTCCTTTTTATAGATAAACAAAAATAGCGAAAAAGTACAATTTTCTATCAAGACTCACCTTCGGTCCTCCGCCTCCGCCACCTCCTCCACCCCCACCGCCCGAAGGGATTGAGCCTCTTACAGGACTAACGTAGAGGCTTTCCGTCCGTTTCGGTTGTCCGGGACTGGGCAGGATGTCCTGTCCTAATCCACGATTACGAAGAAGGGCTCCTTCGAATTGACTCGGAGATGGAACCGTGTAAACGGGTGTCGCAGCCCCACTGCCGATCGCCGATCCGTTTAGGGGAGTCGCCGATCTGAAGGTGCTCGCTCCTCTTACCGATCTGTATTTTTTTTTTTTTTGGAATAGAAGAGAAAGAGAAAACGAGAAAAGAAAAACGAAAATATATCAAATATAGGATTTCGATTTTTTTTTTGTTTCACTTCATTTTTTTTAATCCCTCGATAGATTACCTTTCCATCGATTCTTGTTGGTGTTGGTGCTGTTGCTGCTGCTGCTGCTGCTGCTGTTGTTGTTGTTGTTGCTGCTGTTGTGGCGGTGGAAGCGTCTTGTCAACTGACGGCTGTCGCGAACCAGTCAACCTCGAATGTGCCCTTGCGTATCGATCGACGGAACTGTCTCTGCTAGGGGGTCGTTTATAGTGGTCCAGTCTTTGGAAATAATTTTTTAGAATTATTTCATGGTGAATTTGAGAAATAGGCGAACAATATTGACGGAGAAGGAGAAGAAGAAGTATAGGGAACTGACGGTGAACAAGAAAAACCAGGAATAAGAAGAGAATCAAATCGAATACAAAAGAGGAATGAACAATGAATAAAGGAGGCAAAAGAAGGAACAACAAACAAAATAAAAAGATCCAAGACAGGAAGGAGAAACAAAGAAACATAAGAAGAAAAGAAACAAAAGGACAAAAGAACTAACGAGAAAAGAACAAAAGACACGGAACAGAAACACGACTAGAATAAGGCAACAGAGAAATAAATGTGAAGAAAAACGTGAAGCCTGTTGAACAATCGGGATGTTCACCTGTCGCTAAGTGCCTGGCCAATCGGTGCAGCCCCAGGTCTATCCTGAGGGCTGAGAATTCTGCTGTTCCTTCTTATGCTAGCAGTGGTTTGTGAACCTCTTTGTTGATCCTGTGGAATACCACCATCGGTTTGGTACTGTTGTTGACCTGGTTGTTGCTGTTGAAGATAATTAGGCATGTACTGGTTTTGGGATTGGTTGACCTGGTTCATTTGATTCATTTGATTCATTTGATTCAACTGGTTGACTTGGTTGCTCATTTGCGATGGTGTGTTGTACTGGTTCGACGATATCGCCGTCTGAAACAAAGACGAGAACGAAAAGTTGTTCACCGATTTCCCAGAGGTTCGCAACAACAGAAAAAGTAACACAAGACAACAGCCATTATCATCATCATCATCATCATCCCAGCGAGAAAACTAAAAGCTGATTACCTGCTGATTAGAAAATCCTTGCAGTTGATTTTGATACTGGTTTTGAAATGCCTGGCTAGTTTGGTATACCTGATACTGTTCACCGACTTGATCCTGGTTCTGCAATCCGAATTGATTACCTACAGGTGCGCCGCCGTTATTCTGCGAGGAATAATATTGTTGTCCCTGAAGCGGAGGACTTTGGGTAACGAGGTTCTGCTGTCCATACAACTGTTGCTGGAATTGATTTGTCGTTGGAATTTGATTCTGCTGTTGATTATACTGCGGATTCGACTGAGCCGCGTTCAACTGGCTTTGGACAGTTTGATTTTGGAACTGATTTTGACCTACGATATTATAACTTTGTCCGGTACCAGTGCCATACCCAATTGGCTGATTGCCAATTTGCGTTTGCAATTGGTTTGGAGAATTTTGGTTATTCAATAACGTCTGGGCTGGCTTCATGCTGGCCCTTCTCATGGACTGTGTGATAGATTGTGTCAGAGTCTGGCTAGGACTAATAGTCGCGTTTGTATTATCCTGGATTTTGTTACCAGGCGATGAATTTTGGGTCTGATTTGATTGATTGAAACTTTGCTCCTGGCTCGTGTTTTTGTGCAGTATACTCTTTGCAGGTGCAGCATCTTGGGGTGGAGGTACGTATTTCGGTATTTCACGATTCCTGAGTCTCTCAAGTCCAGGTTGTCGGAAATCCGGAGCAAATTGTCTCGCGGTGTGCTGCGCGATGTCCGAATCCTCTCTGGCATGTTCAGCCGCGATATCTGCAAGCTCGGCCTTTCCTCTGGCCGTTGCAGTCCTGGATATTGCGATGTCCGCCTTTTGCAATGCGATTTTACTCGCCCTCTGAGCCGCGTTTACCGCCGCCTCGATCCGCTCACGAAATTTTGCCGATCTTATTAGGAAGAGGTGCTTCTTCTTCTGGCTCGTTATCAACACGTTGTTCTTGTACTTTCCCTCCTCCTTGTTACCGTCACGAAACGTCGTCACACCGTAGCCGTATTTTCGGTTGTTAAACCACTCGCCCTCGTATCTCAGACCGTCACTCCGTTCCGAAATACCGAAACCTGTTCGCCTGTCGTTCTTCCACTCGCCAAGGTACGTTTCCGTCACCGAGGCGTCCATCTGCTCATCCTGTAACAATTTTTAGTTTCAAAATAGGACCAGAGGTCGCTGAAAGATGAAGAAAAATAACGAGGAATGAAAGAATCACAACATTTTTATCTAGATATGAGATGAGTTTGCGGAAAAGATTTATTTATCTAGCTAACAAGAGGGATTACATTGACTGGATGGGAGACCGATTGGATAATAAATCTCCAGTTTATCTACACTGTATTGAAGATAACGCGACAATTATCTAGATGAGATAAAACTTTATCTGGTTCCGAATTTGTTCAGATAAAATGAAAGATGATCCAGAAATCGTCTATACAAGGTATGAGATCACTTGATTGACATTAGATATAAGATAATTCGAAGCGTTATCTAGATGAAGATGAATTAAAAGATGAACCGCATTCATTGTCCTGATAAGCTAAACGACAAGATTATTACTGTATGGAAATCAGCGGAGAAAAAAAAGATTCTTTTCATTTTCATCTAGATAAGATGAAAAGATGTCGTGATAGGAAACCTCCGATAAATCGATAACCACAGGTCTCTCGAAAATTTTTCAAATGAACTTTAGCATCGGTTTTGGACAAGCAATCAACCATTGAGAGGAATTTCCGTTTCAATCATCGCAATCAACTATATTCCCAAAATGCAGGATTGGGCTTTTAATACCTTACCTCGATGACGAATGACGCGTTGCTGTCAGTGTGGACAGAGGCCGATGCTTGACTCTGTGAACTTTCTGTCGACATCCAAGATGCGGAACTCGCATTGCTTCGGATGCTGCCCCCGGTGCCCCGCTTTTCAAGGTCACCGGTGCTCCTCTGTTTCCTGATTTTCAAGCCCTTAAAAAGAAAAAAAAAAAAAAAAAATTGAAATCACACCATGATTATCGAATAAATTAACCAATTTATGCTCAATCTCGATTATTCATACCGATAGTATTCCTTTCTTAAGTCCCGATTTCTCGGTCAGGCTTTTCCGCCTTGCTGGCGGATCGTCGCTCCTTGCTTTAAGGACAAAACCACCCCGGCTGTCATCGACTCGTCTATCACGACGATCGGTGGGTTCGGGGGTCGGCGCTGGGGGCGCTGGTCCGCCATCGGCACTCCTTAACGACGTTAAAGATGCCCTCACCTGTTTTGGGGGTTTGTAATGCGAGGCAAGACCGAAGGGTGCACTGGCCCTGACCCCGTAACCATGTCGCATTCCCCGGAGCCATTGACCCTGGTATGTTCCTGGGAAGGAAACGATTACGTCAATCATTTGGGAAATCGGTAAGAAAAGAGAGAGCGAAAAAAAAAAAAAAAAAAAAAATCGAGGAAAACTCTGAGCATTTCTTTTTTTTTTTTTTCTTTCAATTCTCTCTCCAATGTCTCGTTTGTCAAACGGGTGAAGGGGGTTCGGTATTGGCGAGTAACGGCCCTGTGCATATGGCATACTGGCTGGGCATCCTGAAATAGCGCTTGGCTCTCAGCGATGTATGTGTTGGTCGTTAGTTGGGTTTGTCCCGAGTCTGTAGTGATTTTAAACCACGAGTATGTATTGGTGTAGGGAATTAACTTTCGGTGTGTATATTTTCGTCCGGAGCCGCGCGTCGCGACGCGAGGCGACGCCGGACTGACTAGCACTGTGCCTGGTCGGGAGCCATGCGGAAAGCTGGACTTTCTGGACCTGGCCAGACTCATGGAGAAGACTAAACTTGATGAAATAATTCGAGCAATAAAATTAGGTACACATATATTGCGGAATTGATGGATACATGGAACAAGGGAGAAAGGAATCGAACCATGGAAGTAAAATAGAAAAATAGTAAAAGAGATGGGAATCCGAGAAGCGGGGGGTCTGCAGATGTTGTGAAAAATAAAGATTGCTGTAGTAGGTATAGCCGTGATGGCAGATGTACGACATGCACATATGTAGCACGTGGGCGGAAACTTGAGTGTAAAATTTTCGTTGTACACATATGCACATACACCCATCCTACATGTGTAACATATAGTGTGTGCAACTCATGCAGGACCGATTGATTGACATATATATGTACGCGTGAAGAGAAACAGAAAGAAAGAGAAGAGAAAAGGAAAGAAAAAACAGTCGTCTAAAAGACGTCTACGGATTTTTTTTTTCATGCGACTGAAATAGTCGTCGCCTAACAGACGTGTAATGTAGGACCAATTTTTTTTATTTTAAAAATTTACGCAGCCTCAGAGACGTCTTCGAGACGCATTAATTTTGCTGAAATTCCGTAACCTGACCTAATGAAGACGGATTTAAGACGTTTTCAAGATGCATCACCCTCTCATTTATATCCCGTACATCGTCTTAAACGGTTGTTAAAAGTCGTCTCGAAACAATTTTTGGAACGAAGTTCCAAGATCAGGATGATTTGAGAAATTTTTTGGAAGTTTCAAGACGCCTATAAGGACATTTATAGGTGATATTCAGACGTCCAGGATGTCTGGAAACATTTTCAACATGTCTCAGATAAGTCTGAATGTGTTTCAAGAGAGTTTTCAAACGTTTATAGACACTTAAGTAATCTTGAAAGAGTTTTAAACCGTTTTAGGACATGTATAAGACGTATTTAGACATCCAAGCGTTTTTATAGACGCTCTAAAGTCATCTCGAGAGATTTTTGAGACGTCTAAATAATCCACCTGTTGATACCCCGTATGAAAAACTACGCCTGATCATCAGGAGTCGAAAAAATGATTACTTCAACATGTCGATAAGTGAAAAGACGTCTTTAAGACATGTTGGAGAGGTCTAGGCCATCAATATCATTTCCAAGACTGTGCTGTATGGAAGTCATCCAAACTGACCAATGGGCATCTCCAAAGGCAATTTCCTGTCGTGGAATAAAAACGAAGAAAATTTATGATGTTTCAAACAATCTCAGAATTCTTTTTCTTCATTCAGTTATATACGAGCAAAAGGAGTTAAAGATCTCGGATGTTTGGTCGATCACGTGTCCACCGCGCGATGTATTTACATTTTAACCTGCGTAATATATGCGTGTGTTTGCTGTACACGTATGTGTATGCATGTATCCGGGTAGATTAGCCATCAGCTACGTAGGCATGTACGCTAAACATCGCGGAGACATCAAGTACCTACCTACCTACCTATCCTACCTATCCTACAAACGAACCCACCTACCTACCTACAGCTAACACAGGGTGAGTCTTTAAGTTAAATTTAGTTTTTGCCAGACGTGAACTAAACTGTATTACGCAACTCTCAACCCTGCACCGCGGTATTATAGGCATATGTATGTGAACTAACGTCAGAAGGAAAAAGATTCCCACTCTATGCTATAAGCAATAAAGGAGAGAGAGAGAGAGGGAAAACGGGAGCAAGAATAGTATGTAAAACATGTCTGGTTGAAGATTGAACGTATGTATAAAACGTGTTCAGTTAGCGAAAAAGAAATAAACAAACAAAAAAAACGAAGACAGGTCTGGTTGAAAAAGAAGTCACACGGACATGTCTAGTCGAAGAAAAAAACTATTGAAACATGTCTGGTTGAAAAAACTGTATGAAACATTTCTAATTTGAAAAAAAAAAAATCAAATAAAACATGTCTAGGCGGATGAAGTATGTGAAACATGTTCAATTGGATGAAAAACCATTATTCAAACATGTCTTATGGTTTGGGAGAAAGAAAAAACTATGCACAAGATGTCTAGTTGAAGAATCAACTAAATAAAACATTTCTAGTTGAATGAAACTATATAAAACATGATGTTCACTTGTAAGAAAAATAATTATTCGAACATGTCTTATAGTTGGAAAAGAGAAAACTATACCGAACATGTCTGGCTGGATAAAAAAAATACCATAAAAACATGTCTGGTTGAAGAATATAAGAAAAAATATGCGGAACATGTAAAGCTTGGGAAAAACTGTATGAAACATGGCTCTGGTTGAGTAAAGGAAGAATACTATTCAAACATGTTCAGTCAAAAAATAAAAAAACTCTATTGAACATGTCCTAGCTGAGAAAGGAAAAATAATTAGTAGCAATATGCCCAGCTGGAGATAGATATCTTGTACCTACTGTAAAAAAAAAAAAAAAAATTACCACACATGTCTAATTATTTTTTGTAATTTCTATGATAGCAGGGAAAAGTTGTGTGTACACGTGTGTGTGCGTGTGTGCAGGTCCTTAGGGGTAGATCGTGTAAATTAAACTCTCAATCCTTTTCTACTCGGATATTTACATTTTGGCATTCAGGTTTAGCGCGAGCGTAAGGTGGATATAGGTAGATGTATATAAACTCATAGTACACTTAATATTTATGAGGGTAGAAAAGGCGTAAATATAGCGTGTAACGAGCTGGATGGATGAATACGTATGTACGTGTCTATATCTATTCTGTGTATCTGTGGATCTGTGTAATGCGTGAATGTATGTATAGGGCATTCCATACCGAATCGACCTGGACCTGGACCTTTCGTTCCAAATTTTTCGAAAATTAATTCCTTTAATTATGATTTTTGAAGATGAACACATCGTTGATCATAATTCTGAAAAATCCTGGGTCGAATATCAACGTTTTCAGCCCATACCCATTCTCCAGATTTCAGGATTATGCCCAACGATGTGTTCGTTCTGAAAAATCATAAGTCAATCAAACAATTGTGAAAAATTTGAAAAAATAAAATCCGAGTCATTTTCAGAGTTGGGACAACAACTCACGAAGGGTCGAGGGTCAGATCCGGATTGATTCGGTACGGAATGCCCCATATGCATTTAGCTACGTACTGGTTGGTATAAGGGAGGTATATACCCTCCTATATACTACCTAGATTCGTAAGTATAGGTATATCCAGTACCCACTATCGAGCGCCCCGTTGGTTTGTCGAAGCGAAGCGGCGAACCACCCCAGCTACTAGGGTCGTTGGGTTGGGTTGGTTGCTATTGCAGACGCCCGAGGAGGTCGGGTCCATGTAGAAACGGTGCCGCCACCGACCACCTGACATACCCCTAACCGGACGCGCCTACTACCCCAATATACACTTTTTCTCTCCCCATTGTTTTCCGTTACGGAATAATGATTTCCCAAACTAAGTCGGAAAATGAATTTTCCCCGCGACAAATCATCTTCTCGTTTTTAGGGGTAGAATTTTTCGAACTTCTACGCTCTCTGAGACAAACTCGACGAGTTATTTCAGAAACTGCGATATGTAAAATTGATAAAATTCCCACGCCTCATTTCCGTGATACTTTTTTGTCAAAATATTTTTTTACTACTTGGACGATCTCTAGCTAATTCTATTTTATTGCATTGCATCGGATATCGCATATCTCAAGTTTCTTTTTATAAGCCCGTGGATTCTCCTCTGGATTTCACATCGTAGATTTTATTCAGATTCAAGATTTTATCTACGCGGATATATACTCCGCGAGAACTTATCACACGAGTGTAAATTCTCGTTAGAGGTTTCCACTGGGATTTCATTCCACTTTTTTTTAACACCTCATAAATCTCTATAGGATTTCAATATCCGATTCTACACGATATGAGATTTCAAGAATTTATCATTTCAATTCGCTTCAGGATTCACTCAGGATTCTACGGGCGCTCATAGTTCCTTACGACTTAAATTCCAATTAGATTATTCATTAAATCCGAGACTTTTCTCATCCGATGTTTATAACGTATTAAAAATTTCCCCAAAAATTCACCAGGCTTTCAAGAATTTTTGGTACATCAGATTTCGATGAGCTCCTTCCCACTTGGAGAATGAAAAAACAAAAATGAAAACGAAAACTGAGAAACTAAAATAATTCCTTTTTTCGTGGAAAGGGATGTCTTTCTGTTTTTCGTTTCATAATATAATTCAAGAATAAAGAATAAGGAGCAGAAGAAGAGGAAGAAGAGGAAGAGGTGAGTCCATCTCGAAAGCCCGAACCGCTCAGCGGTTTGTAATAATAATAAATACCCCTTCTGGAGATAACGAGCATCCGTTTCGGACGAGATATTAATTTATAAAAGTTGCATCAGCACGAGCATACGAGTAGTAGCAAAGCGATGGGCAGCTCAGAATAGAGTCTGAGCTCTGTTTTGGGCCCCGATTCTCCTCGTCACTTGACTTACTCGCATCTCAACCAGAGATGAAAATAAATATGTATATAGCCATACTTATGACCATAAACCAGAAAGATAAATTTTATTATGCATATTTATAATTCCAGAAGGTTTGATTCAAGCGTCAAAATCCGGCATCGAAACAGCAGAGCCAACCAGAATTAGGATCAATAAATTTACGCCTCTGAGTTTTTGTCGTTAAAAAACAAAGAATTAAAAGTCCAATTTTGATTTTTTTTTCCCCAGAGAAAACCCCCCATTCAATTTTTTCTTGTGAATATTTGAAATTTTCTATCGAAATTCTGTTGAAAATAAAAACTTTTTTTTCTTCCAAGGTCAGATGAAGCGAAAAAAAATATTTGCAATAAAAATGACGTGAAATATTTGTCGAAGATAGAAAAAGAGGAAAGCAAAAAAAATTCGCAAACCAAAGATATGTACAGACAGACGACCTCTCGTAGTCGCGTCGTTGCGCGGCCGACATTGTGTCGTCAAGGTCGCATTGATTTATCCCCACCCCTTGACTCGTTCCACCCGATTTTCCCTCTTTCCCGCTCTTATTCACTCTGATCCTCTCTGATTCTCTCGATTTCCAGCCTCTCTTACCCCGCTTAGACGGGATCGAAGCCGTTGCTTTTGTCAGGTGGGGTAGTCTGGGACTCTGCGCATCATTGAGAAGCCGCAGGGGAGTGGGGAGATATTGTTGTGTGTTTAGGTTGAGGTTAGCTTTAGGTTTATGTTAAGAATATTGAAATTCTCATAACGCGTGGGAATGCAACGGAGAAATACGTATCAACTATATGGATTTCGTATTAGTCACGGACAGAGAGAAAGAGAGAGGGAGAGAGATAGACAGAGGCTTGGGAAATGCGTTCATTACTCAGCTCAAAAAATGGGAAAAAGGAGAAGAAAATCCTTCTGTTCCTGTTTTTTTTTCTTCTTATTTTTCCAATAAGATTGGAAAATTCAAGTTCGAATCGACGAAGATTTCAAAGAGCTTGATATTTCAAGTTTAAGATCGCAGTAGGTATAGGAAAACCGAACTTGGAAACAACAAGAAAACTTTCTTGAATCGGGAAAACTTTTGAAAGATTTTACTCGACTTTAAGGCAACAAGAAGGAAATCCTGTATCAGCTGTTGAAAAAAAACAAAAAAAAAAAGACACATTTTTGGAAAGGTACATAACACAAGAATCGATACCTCGCAAATTGAAAGACTCCCTGAGTAGTTTTAGTCGAGCTTACGGTATTAGACCCTCTAAGTACTACACAGACTATTAGGTTTACCGAAAATTTTAAGCTCGCTGTATCATACACCAGCTACGACTTGATATCTAATAATAACGTATAGTTTTTGTGCCTGGGAGTTCACCCTCGTTAAAAAAAAACCTGTGAACCCTAAAGAAATACTCAGTTTCTCGATTCTCTGTACGTTTTTTTGTTTTTTTTTTTTGTTTTTTAATTACACATTTCTGTCCTTCTTAAAGAAAAGGTTTTTCTTTTTGTAGGACTTACCGCTGTCCGCGTAGGTCTCGGATCCGTAACCATCGTGAAGTCCACTCGCCCAGGTCCCTTCGTACCTGGCAGTTGACGTTGTTGACTGGCGCACACCATAGCGACCCTTAAAGCCTTGGGTCCACTCGCCTCTGTAGAGCCACCGGCCACGTGTCTCCATTCCAAGCCCATGGCGTTTTCCGTTTTGCCATTGTCCCTCGTACGCAGAGCCACTGTAATAAAGATCAAAATATGTACATGAGATTTTGATGAAAAGTCGTGGAACTCCGGTTTGACTCGAACATTCATGAAATACGACTTCACTTTGACTTAGCAATTTTTTAAAATGGTGACAAGGGTTTTTTGCTGACTTAAAATCGAGGGGAAAAAAGGAAAAATCGGTTTGATTTGACTCAAACCTTCCCTAATATAATCGAAAAGGTTTTTTTTGACTCGAACTTGAGCGAAAAAAAAAGGAAAATGGGTTTTCCTTGACTCAAACAATTCCTAAAATAATAAAAACAAGTTTTTCTCCGACTCGAACTTGAGCGAAAAAAAGTTGAAATGGTTTTTCTTTGACTCGAACCTTCCCTGGATCAGATGGTCAGAAAGGTTTTTCTTTGACGCAAACTGTTAGCAAAAGATGAAAATGAGTTTGTTTTTCTTTGACTCAAACGTCCGTAGAAAAGTGAAAACCGTCTTTACTTTGTATGGAACCTTTTCAGGAAAGGCAAAAAAGAGAAAGTAAAAAAGTTTTCCTTGACTCAATTTTTTGCATATAAAAATGAGAAAGGGTATTCCATCGACTGATACCTTGATGGAAAAGTAAAAAACCGCAGTTTCTTTCTAACTCAAGCTGTTGTTTGAGATTTTCTTTTGACACAGTCAGACTTTCATCTAATAGCGAAAAGGTTTTCCTTTGAGTCCTAACTTTCGTAGAAAAATGTGAAATGTTTGTTGTATCAAATTCGTTCATGGCATTGACTAAACTTTCGATAACGAAATGTCGAAATTGAAGACAGAATGTGAAAAATCCATCCAAAAGTGAAATCGTAGTAGATAAAATTCCTGAGAAAATTCCTCCGTTCTAAAAAATCTATTTGACGCCCGCGTGGAGTAGTAGCTATTTGTATAGCACGCCACATGCCGGTACCCAACCAAACCAGCATAGTGTACAGTATAGCAGAGCTGTCTGACCTACAACGCGCGTGTTCTACTAGCTAATTCCTGAAAAATTGCGTTTAAATCGATCGTTTTCGGGTCTGCTAATCAGACCGTAGTGCTAAATCCTCTTTGATTATCGTCGCCTCGTCCAAAAAGCTCGTTTGCAAGATTTTATCGGTAGAAAACGCTTTGCAGAAATCTGTACAATAAAGTAAGCGATTTTTCACTGGTCGATGACGATCTGTTATGGGTGATGGTTCCTTTTTTTTTTTTTCATCATTTTATATTCCCTTTTTCAAATAACTTCATTGAATGCTGAAAATCGAGTGATTTACTTGATAATAAATGACACACATGCATATATGCACATTGTCTGTGTAAAACCACATGTCCGTGACTGTAATACCTCAATTCGGAGGTGGTGGAAAAGCTGTAATTATTCAGACCTGCGGCGTTCCCTTGAAATTTTTTTAGGTCAACTCGCTTATCAATATCAACCCCCAACTCAACGTATCACCCTCATAATTGCATAGCGCGAGCCTCCAGTTCCGCACTGTCAACGCTCTTTGTCAGTTTGAAACACGCGCAGTGGCGTTATTATTTTAATTAAAAAAAGGACTTCTCCTCCTTTTCTGTCTCTCTCCCTTTGTTATGAAATGTACGTATACTGGGTGGTCCTCTTTGTGTGGATTAAAAGAAAAGGAATCCAAATAAAAGTTGTCCTGTTTTGAATTATACCAGAGGATAATTCGAAAGATTTTATTCAGCGTCTGTCGTTTCGGAGATATCAAATTAAACTGAATTTTATCGTACAGAATCCGTCTCTTCTAATACCCACGTGATAGCACACGTCAAGACGAATCATTCAATGCCTTACTCGACCATTTCCGACAAACCAATCCCGAGATATCGCCTTCGAAGTGCGAAGTATAGTGCAGCATTACTGACTCAGCAGGCGCGTGATGCTTAACCAGCATACAGCACATTGTGGCATTGCGCCTATGCTTGACTATAGCATCAGCGTTGCACTTCAAAGTGCAATATCTCGGGATTCGTTGGTCGGAACTGGGTCGGCCAGGGCTCCTTGGATTCGCGACAACGTCAGCTATCATACGAGTATCAGAACGTCGTTTAATTTTGTCAAAAAACCGACTTGACATTGATAGATAAAAAACGACAGACGATTAAAAAAACCTATTCAACTCATATCGAGCCTCGTTCAAAGCCACCCAACTTTTATACGAAAAATTTCAATCTCCGAGGACAAATGGTGCAGAAATATTGTGCGCAAAGTCACGATGGGCACCCTGCATCGAGGCTAACAAAACGGGTTCGATAACGATAATGCGTGCATCGTTAGATATCATCTGCATCTGCGTCACACCGGTCTTCGTACGCCTCGATGATACCATGTATATAGTTTAATGTAAGTGTGTGTAATAGGTAGGTATAAACAGATTTATGTATATTATAGCTGGGTATTCGAAGCACGAATGCAGAGTATCCACCAGTTGTCGCTTTCCTAACTCGTTAAAAGCTAAATAAACACCTGCAGCAGTAGCAGCTAGGCTACACCGTCAAGAATCGGACACAACTGTCGCCTATGTACCTAATTCCGTACAACTATCGATACACAGTCATAAATATTGACCGATATTTCGGTCGACGCTGATTATATCTGCGCACAATAACAACGATACAAAAAATTATAGATAATTTGAAAAAAAAAAAACCGAAAGATGGAGTAAAACAAAAAATTGTAAAAGTATATTTGAACCCGAGAAAGGGTTCATATTTATATGTATACATTTTTTTTTCCACTTTATATACGTCTATATCTATATGTATGTATATACATATATATATAGATATTTATCTGGGTTGGAAATTCTTTCGTCGACTGGCATCACCCAGATGTAACGAATGACTAGATTATTTTTGGAATCGCATCACCACCACCAGAGGCACCTCCCGCCTTAAAGTGTTTCTAGGAAACATTGTGTCGCGATATCTTGTTCCGCAAGTTCTACAAGAGCATGCATAGACGGTGCTTATATTTTCGGTAAAAATGCATGCTAGAAGCCTTCTCACTGCTGAAACATTTAACCATTTGAAAATATCTCCGGGAATTATTGTGAGCAACTTCCTGTTTAAGGAGTAGTGTAACTCATCGGTCACGAATAACTCTTTTATCACCACTAATGATTCATATCCTTAGTCGGATGATGGTCAACACTAACCGGCCTTATTTTTCTGTTTTGAACCCCGTATTTGGGTTGCAAATTGAAAGGGTAATGTATACATGGAACGCGAGAGACAGAGAAATGGAGAGGCTATTTTGTGAAGGAGGAAACCCGGTTTCGAAGGATATCTGCTCCTTCCCTCCCATACAAAACGCGTTATCCCATACGACCTTGAACTACAAGAACGGAGCAGCCGAGCGAGCCCGGCAACCCGGATGGTCGCGTCCTTGTACCCGGTGCCCTACTTTCAGAGAAACGATAATTCCTATCCCTCGGGATAATCTGTGCCAAGGTCGGTTCCTTCTGCCCCCGGTTTTACCCCCAGTTCGCAAATCAATATCGTTTTTCGTTCGTTTCAAGTCACTATTTGTTTCTTCTTAGATTAATCGCCCTTCACGAGGCTACTTGTTGCTACAATGCGCGTGTGCGCAAGCTGAACTATCTGGACTGCGACAAAGGTGATTGATTCCACCGAATTTTACCAAGCTCAAAGAGAAAAAAAAAAAAACGAGGAAAAACTAAACAGGAATCAGAAGAAGAAGAAACGGTCTTTGGGACTCACCTGGGCCAGGTGTAAACGCCTGAAACTTCGAATCCGTAGTGCCAGCTCCCGGAATAAGCACCCTGGCCTTTCGGGCCAGTGCAGACCCCGTGGCCATGGGCCTTGCCGTCCTCCCATCCTCCACAATAGGTTCCACCGTCGTCAAAGTCGAAACGGCCTCCGTTAACCTGGGCCCGATTTTGCCCCGACGATGTAGTGCCGGTTGCCCCCGGCTGGGCTGGGCTCATGCCAGTTGTAGCTGGCATTTGGGCCCCGCCGGCAACGCCATTGGGGGCCCCACTCGCCGTCCCACCTTGGGTCTGCTGCTGCTGCATCCCAAATTTTGACCGCGTCTGACGGACCACCAAATTAAGGCGGCGAGTCTCGTGCGCGTTCGTTTATCGTCAGAATATTCTGACCCAGACGCGGTCCATCCCTCCTGCGATTGGGACCTCGTTACGACCTCGGATATTCTGGAAATCGGTCACTCACTCAGTTAATCACAGCGAGTTTATCTGGGATTTTAGTCTGGGTTCAAGACGGCCGTTCAGAAGACCGATTTTCCTCTATCGATCTACGCGAAAATGCACTTCTAGGTCCGCCTGTGTGGTCAAGCGTGAACTATCGTACCGATCAAACAGAAAACAGATTTTTCAAATGATTTGGACGATTCGTGGCAGAAGCGCTATGATTGGACTCACGAAAACAGATTTTTGAGTCTCCATGTACAATTTATGCCTTATTGCGTTACCGATAATTGAAAAATACATCGATTTTCACGCCTCTCTGCACGATTCAACTAAAACTATGTTAGCGATCGATTCGAAAACCTCGATTCATCAGTCCGTTTTCCCGATTGAAAAATGATACAATCGATCCGTCGAAGACCTTTATTCCAATGGTACGAGGTCCGAGACCGGTACATGATCGACGCTAGCCCAAAGAAATCCCGAAAATAAATCGGCATTAGAATAGTTGAAAACTGTTAATTAATTTTCAGCAGATTTTCGACTCATCGTATTTCCAAAAAAAATCTCCCTAGCGCTATTTACCGATTTCTACAACACCGTACGACCATATTTCGCGCTTGTCGTTAACATCTAACGATTTTCTGTCTCGCTTTGAGCCCCGACGAAAAATTTTCACCACATTTACGGTTTGGGAAAATAAAAAAAATCGTATTCCACGGCAAAAAATCGGCATCTGGATTTCTTACGGGCCCCCGAATCATGATGCCCTCAGTTTTCCTCCTCATCTACACTACTGTCGTTCACAGAGCAGTTACGCAACGCTTCTATAAGCATCCGTGATCTCCTCGGAATGTCGGCCTCCTCGATGTGCCGTCTCGCGGGCTAACTTCGAAATCGAAATTTTTTGCACCGTCAAAAAAAAAAAGGACGACAAAGAGAAGAAATGGGAAGAAACAAAAACAAAAAAAAAAAGAAAAGAACTTGCAAGGGATTCGGAGAACTGAACCGATTTTTGATTTTTTTTTTTTTCTTTTTTCGTCTCCGTTTTTCATCGACTATTTTCTTTTTCTTTTTTTTTATTGAATCAAATTTACTCCACTACAAGCTAGAAAGAGAATAGTATGCGATAGTCAGGGTCTGAGACCGCAATAATTATTGGCGACGACTGACGACGCGCCGGCGTCGGCGTCGGGACGCCCTGGCGCGAATATCCCCGACCCCGAAAGAGATTCGGGTACACCGGTGCCTGCTTGGTACCGCAGCTATCACCACGAGGAACGCGCACGAGGCTATCCCACGGAATCCCGGACGAAAGAAGAACCTGTGGTGACGCACCGCGAGCCGTATTTCATCCCCGCGGATATAATCAGGGTTGCGAAAATCGTGGTTGTTATATTTTTTTTTTTCATTCAATTTTTCAAAAAAAGATGTAAAGCAAACAAAATGAACAAATAAAAAAGAAAAAAAAAAAAACTGAAAAAATGACACGGAATCGGCAAATTTTGTAAATTCAAGTAAAATTCTTTGTGTTTTTTTTTTTCTTCTTCTCTTCCCTCGAATTATCGAATAATAATCTGCAGACCTCTGATTATTTAACTTGAGAGTTAATATTTGTACACTCTATAACGTATACATATGCATAGTTTTATTCAATAAATCTTTCTACACGTGTTATATAAACGTCGTTTCATTGCCTCTAACAAGACGTCGATTTTCTTCGTTCTTTATTCTGTTTGAAATTCTGAATCGCGTCTGATGTACCGATTTTTGAACGAAAAAATCGAAAGAAAAAAAAAAAAGAAAAGGGAGAGAAAATCGCGAAACAGAATAAAAAATCGGTTCGTTTAAACCGTTCCTCGAATAGAATTGCGGTTTTTCTTCAAACTGGACGCTCTTACGATTCGGAATTCGATCTGTGAGTTTTTTAGCGATCCGATATTGGAGAATTTTTTTTCTTTTTTTCTTTTTGAAATCTCGTGTAGTAGTAAACGGATTTAGAAACTTGCAAGTAAGTTTAGTTTGTGAAGAACAGCTGAGTTTGTGACTTTAAATAATAATAACAAGTATCTGCGAGGAAAGAGTGAGTATGTGTCGTTATAACTCGCTCGCTCGTTCCTTCGCTCGCTCGCTCGTTCGTTCGTTCGTTTGCTACTCTAGCTAAGCCAGGCTTCTATTTTTACCCAGCAGTCGAGAATTGTTCGAAGTCTCAAGTATGAACGCGGACGAGAGAACTGGGATCTGAGTTCCACTCTACGGGACGCCACGTACGTACGTCGAGGCTCGGTTCGGCTCATAGGCACGGTTAGCACCAGATCAGAGATGCTGCTGGTCCACCGCACGAGCAGCTCAACCAGTGAAGCAAGCGAGCAAGGCGAGAGAAGAGAGCGCAAGCCGCTCGTTTCGAACGTTTTATAAATAGGCAGTTAGTTCTGCCGAGAATTATACCGGCCAACTCGACACCGAATGTCGAGCTGCTATCGGGTATTGTTCGATTCATCTCGCGTCCAACCAAAAAATCGCGAAAATTTTCACCAACCGATTCGAATTCGAAATTTTAAGTTCGAATATCGGACACCGGTAAACCGTCAGACGATCTTTTGCTCCTCGAAATATAGCATCAACGATCTTTCACGTTTTCCGTTAAATAACGGAATTTCAATTCGAATTTCGAACACGGAATTCCGTTAAAAAGTTCGAATATCGGACACCGGTGAACCGTCAGACGATCTTTTGCTCCTCGAAATATAGCATCAACGATCTTTCACGTTTTCCGTTAAATAACGGAATTTCAATTCGAATTTCGAACACGGAATCCCGTTAAAAAGTTCGAATATCGGACACCGGTGAACCGTCAGACGATCTTTTGCTCCTCGAAATATAGAATCAACGATTTTTCACGTTTTCCGTTAAATAACGGAATTTCAATTCGAATTTCGAACACGGAATTCCGTTAAAAAGTTCGAATATCGGACACCGGTGAACCGTCAGACGATCTTTTGCTCCTCGAAATATAGAATCAACGATTTTTCACGTTTTCCGTTAAATAACGGAATTTTAATTCGAATTTCGAACACGGAATTCCGTTAAAAAGTTCGAATATCGGACACCGGTAAACCGTCAGACGATCTTTTGCTCCTCGAAATATAGAATCAACGATTTTTCACGTTTTCCGTTAAATAACGGAATTTTAATTCGAATTTCGAACACGGAATTCCGTTAAAAAGTTCGAATATCGGACACCGGTAAACCGTCAGACGATCTTTTGCTCCTCGAAATATAGAATCAACGATTTTTCACGTTTTCCGTTAAATAACGGAATTTCATTTCGAATTTCGAACACGGAATTCCGTTAAAAAGTTTGAATATCGGACACCGGTGAACCGTCAGACGATCTTTTGCTCCTCGAAATATAGCATCAACGATCTTTCACGTTTTCCGTTAAATAACGGAATTTCAATTCGAATTTTGAACACGGATTTCCGTTAAAAATCGTCTGAAGAGCTTTTCGAATGTTCGAAAAATTGAATTAACGGTCTTTGACGTCAACCGTTTGGCATTTAATCAAAATAAAATTCGAATTCGAATAACCGTTAACTCTGCCTTCTAGATCCGATAAGTTTTTGAAACTTGTTGATAACTGAATGGATTTGAATTTGTAACACACATGACGCTCTCGTTATCTGAAAATCGGACTACCGATCTTTGAGATTATTGATCAAACAAGAGAATTTCAATTCGAATTTTGAATACGTTATCACGTTAAACCGTTATAAAATCTTCTCTATCGCAGAGCTAGCTTTGACTATAGTTAGTCGAGATTCCAAAAGATTTTGAAATCGGCGATCTCGAAACGTGTTGATCGCTACAAATATTCGAATTTTGAACGACGGTTACCTTTCCCAAGTTTCCTCTATCCCCTCTGGGATTTGAAAAAAAAAAAAAAAAAAAGGAATGGAATCGAGGAGCCGAAAGAAGGAAGAAAAACGATTGGAAATAAGCCCCGAAGTTATCAGACCGAGTTGTGCACCGCAGAAAGTCACGAAAACAAAAATACTTGAAAATTAAATAAAAATCGGTTAAAACGAATACGCGGTAATTTTTTTTCTCTTAACCGTAATTTCATGCGACGATGCGTACGTACGACGGACATAAATGTCTGCTAGACCTGGTTACGCGCAGATATATCTAACAGCACGTTTAAAGCCATGCGAATCCCTCATCCAGTTAGCGTTTTAGTATTTCCTTTTTTTTTTTTTTTTATACTTTTTCAAAACCGTTTATGTACGTTATTCTCGTATAACTGTATCGAGTACGATATTTGACTACCTCCCTTCAAGTAAAAATAAAAATGAAAAATGAAAAATGAAAAATCATTTACAAACGTAAGCTTCTCAAATCCTTTTTTTTTTTTTTATATACTTTCTTTCATTTCGATACAGAATTCGACTCCGTTTTCACACTGTGTTAAATACTTTGAAAAGATTCATTTATTTTATAGAAAATCGCTATCTAGCGTCATCAAAATGATCACCGATTGAAAAATGGTCGACACAAACTCCAAGAAGTTTAGTTTTTTTTTTCTAATAAGAAACCCCTGGCTCACATTTTTGAAAAATTAAAAATCTCCGCCGACTCTCCATGACTAACGTTCGAAAATAAGTTTTTATAATATGAAAAGATTCATCATCGTCATTATTATTATTATTATACACGTGTGTCTTCGTCCCTTAAAACACTCTCTCTCTCTCTCTGCTTTATTAGAAAAAAAAAAAGATGGATAAATAGGAATAGAAAATAAAACCACAGTACTATGGGAAGTTTGCGTTATCGATGTACCTGACGATGCACAGTGTACATCGCACATACATGCATCTATCTACCTATCTATCTACGTATAATACGTGTGTTATAACTTTATATATATTTATATATATATCCATATATATATATATATATATGTGTGTGTAGTTATATGTACCGTAGTTTCGTTGCGTCGAGGCGTCGCGACGCCGCACTATCATCGAGGGGCTGTTGCGTATTTGCGGTTATCCTGATCCCTGGAGCGATCCGATTAGCCAATATATAATTATTTCGCCCTATCTAATCATTCCTCGATTACCTTTTTTTTTTTTTCATTTATTTTATTATCTAATTATTTTATTATTTTATTATTTTTATTTCCTTTTTTCGTTATTTAGTATAATACCTTATACAGTTGACACGACCACAAATACCACGACCACGACCACGAGCACCACCAACACTATAAAATATAATATTATTTATTTACTTTATTTGATTTTATTTCATCCATTAGTTTCCATCAATTATTTTATTCAATTATTTATTCTTCGAGTTTTTGATTATCTTCTATATATATATATATACATATACGACGGAACGGAATTTTAGTTTAACATTTTTGTTAACTTTTATTTTTTGCTCCTTTCGTTTTTCTATTTTTCTTCGGTTTTTAGGTTTCAGTTTCTTATATCCTGCGTATTATTCTTCGTAATGTGTTTGCGTGTGCGTGTTATCCCTTTCGCGTTCTCTTTCCGGTTTTTATCGTTTCTTTAAATCTTTTTTTTTTTTTATCTTCGTTTTTTTTTTCTTTTCCTTTTTCCTTTATTTTTTTCTTTTTTCTATTTTAACGGCGGCGACGCGGTCTCCCTCGAGGTACCACGATCCTGCTGCGTCAGGGTGGTGGCATCGTTGTTGCGACTACCTCAGCACTGCCCTCGACGCCTCTCGCCGCCTCAACCGCGGCGGTTCGCGACGCCGACGTCCCTCGCCCCCAAACACATGCGCTGTTCGATACCAGCCGCTCTAGGCCTCTACCATTACGTGTTCCATATGACACGGGCCAATTTATACCAATACGATTATCCTGCGTTTCTCTTTTTTCCGAATTTTGAATTTTCAGCAATTTTGGAAAAAAAAAAAATAATAAAAACTTTCCAAAACCAAGAAATCGACGCGAAGGAAAACAAGCGAACAAATTCACGTTTCCAAATGTTCGAATCGAAAAAAAAAGAGAATAGAAAAAAAGAACGATAAATTTTACCAATTGACAAATTTTTTTTTCCACTTTTTTTCTCTCAGTCAGAATCCTTATGTAAATGCCAGAGGCTATTTCATTCATTCATTCATTTATAAATGTATTTGTTTGACTTCTTTCAAATTTGATTTTGAAATTCGATGATTTAAAAAATTTTTTTAACGATTATCGTGCGACATGTCAACGGATTCGAATTGATCCGTCGTGTTTGGAACACACGGCTCATTCACTCAGCCACTATTAGTAGGTCTTTGGTACGTTTTTGGGACGCTTTAAGACGCTGGCCAGCTACGTGTTGGTGCGGATTTGCTTAATTTTTCGGGAAGAGTGCCACGAGAGCGAAACTCTCCAGGTCTCGTTTCTACACTATACATATTGCCATGTAATAAAATACCGTCGTTATACTACCGTATCCGGGCCCTACTGTTCAAACCACGTAATAAACGCGTGAATTATTATCCTCCTTCGTTATGAGCGAGCTGAAACGATTAATTAACGAATTGATCGATTTTTCGAACCGATTAAAAATCGCATCCGTTTTTTTTTTGCTGCGGTGCGTTTTTCAATTTTTTTTTCTTCCTATTTTTTGTTTTTCAGTCAAACAGTTTTTGAATAAACTATATGTTCAGGTAAAAATTGAATTCGTTGTTGCAAAATATTAATCAATAGATTTTCCGCATCTATAGTCTATTTCGATCGGAAATAGAATTTTCCTACTCAACCAGCTATGAGAAGAGGCCGCGCGCCAGAGATTCTTATTTTAATTTACAGCAGTATCTCGAGCCTTTCGGACGCCCCGCAGTCGATACGGTGATAAAATTTAAGTGGAAAAGTTCGGTACTGTAACGTCGATCATCTCTGACCCAGAAACAAGCTCTGCCATGTAGCGTTTGGGCAGTAGAGAGCCGTAAAAGGAAAACGAGCGAGTAGTAAGACTCCGTTTTAGGTCAGACACCGCATTAACATTGTCGATAAAGCAGGCGGTTTAGAACTTGACAAGATCTGTATTATCGACTGTTGATGAGGTAATGGATCGTCGACGATCTAACAATGAAAATAAAGAATATAATGATTGTTCCTTTTTAATTTTTTTTTTCATTAAAATCGTTTCCCTCTTCATCTCGTATCTGTGTAGCTAATTATTGGACAGTGTTTAATATTCATGATAATTAATGATGCAACGATCAGGGAAAATCTTATCGATATACGGGTGACGGTATAACCGAGTTAATTGATCACGCGATTAAATTATACTTGAGACAAACAGCGATAACCATCAAGTACCCGGAGGAATCTAAACTTTTAAATTGACGGAAATACGGCAGTATTTATTCCACCATTAATCTGGATATCCATGAATTTGAAGATTCCACGAAATGAGGAAAAGTAATTTTTCTGCCGAAAGCCAGTACTTTTTTTTTTCAATCATCGCAAGTTGATGAAAAGTTTAAAAAACAAAAAAAAAGGTACCCTGTCTTATCTGTTATCTACAAGCGTACTTTGCGACGGGTGTGCTCATCATTGCATAACAGCCCAGGTGATAATGCAGAGAAGGGTTTGCTTCGTCGATAACAAGATCTTGTGCAGGACGCATTCTTTGACAATTTCGAAATAAAGATTCGTTGAAATGAATAAAAGTAATTTTTTTTTGTACTGAAAGCACTATTTTTTTTTTTTTTTCTGTCATCGCAAGTTGATGAAAAGTTTAAAAAACAAAAAAAAAAGGTACCCTGTTTAATGTGTTATCTACAAGTGTACTTTGCGACGGGTGTGGTCATCATTGCATAACAGCCCAGGTGATAATGCAGAGAAGGGTTTGCTTCGCCGATAATAAGATCTTGTGCAGGACGCATTCTTTGACAATTTTGGAATGAAAATTCGTTGAAATGAATAAAAGTAATTTTTTTTTTTCACTGAAAGCACCACTTTTTTTTTTTTTATCATTGCAAGTTGATGAAACGTTTAAGAAACAAAAAAAAAAAAGGTATTCTGTTTTATCTGCTGTCTACAAGTGTACTTTGCGACGGGTGTGCTCATCATTGCATAACAGCCCAGGTGATAATGCAGAGAAGGATTTGTTTCGCTGATAACCAGATCTTTCCAGTGTGTAGTTATGCATTCTTTGATAATTCCGAAATAGTAGTCGATAAGGTAGTTGTATGCCTGTACATGAGTGTTCATGTGCCGACCTCGATAACCCGGACATATAATCCACAATCATTCATATTTTTGCCCTCATATCCACTAATTTCCAGTTTTCGTTCGACCTAAGTCTATCTTGATAAGAATTTATGAAGATAAATAAAAATTAGCTGTTGCATAAATTTTATCAAACGTCTGCCGAGCGAAGCGGTTGCTTATTTCTCTATAAAAAAAAAAAAAAAAAAAAAAAAAAACTTTCATTTCACTTGGTTGAATAAATTTTGAGAAAATTCATCCGGAAAGCACCTAAATATTTTCATTTATTCGTATCTCTTCGATTACTTTCCCGATCAGAGTGATAATTTAGATTTTCATAAAAACGCTGTCCATAATATGAATTCGGATAATAGGATAATATTCCGCTCAAGCGTTGACGCAATTACGTTAATCGATTTCGTTAAGCAATTAAACTATGAGACGAAGACACTTTATCGTATAATTTCGCGCTAAGGATGGTCGGGTATACGTTTATTATTGCAAAAGACACGATTATTTGTTTCAATGAAAATATATTCAGCTCACAATCAGTTCGTCACTAAATTACGTTACGTAGATAATCTACGTAGGTATACCCAAAATAATAAACAATATTTATTGCATTCGTATAATAATATTATCACAATTATTAAACTAATAATATTATCAACAATGCCTAAACAATATCGAACGTATATGCCATTGACGCAATCGCTATGTATACGATCGTTATTTCCCACTTTTATTACACAGTGTGTCATATTTGTTATTCAAGTTCAATAAACTGAAAACTCTTATACTGTAATTATAATTCAGTAGATTTCGTGAATTTTTAAATAAATTCGAGCCAATCCCACCCCCCCCCCTCTCTCTCTCTCTCTCTCTCTCTCTAATAATTATTTATATATTCGTTAAACATGCCTAAATTATATTCATGGATTATTGTTCGCAATCAGAAATCCTGCAATATTATACCGAACGACAGTTTATTAACATTTATCTGTTATATATATATAAAAAAAATTAAAAACTTGCTAATTACATGTATATATATATATATATATATTTTTTTTTTTGCGTAAGAAATTAATTGAGATCATCCGCAGAGTACAAATTTATGAAATTATGAATTCTCAAATATTTTTATACACACATACATTTAATTGTAAGATAAATGTTGATTATAATTACTTAAGTGTATCTAATACATAAATTACTCGCGAGATATATTGAATGACGAAATTTGTTAGCGATGGTAATCATTCTGCAGTATTATAATATTGAAGCTTTTTTTATGGATAATAATGACGATTACATGAATAATATTAATATGCATAATAGATATCGTCATTTGCATTATACTCGATGACGATAAGGAAACTGGGGGAAAAGATAAGGAAAAAGAAGAAAAACTGCATTTGTATTGATAGGAAAAACTTTACTACAGATAAACATCGATTGTTGTATCGTTTATACCTATTTTGTTGATAGCTATTTTAATATATGTATGTATACTGTATATGTGCATATATTTACATGTTGGAGCAGAAAACGTGATGCAAACTGTTTTAACTATGATACAACTACTTTGCGTGATCGTTGGTATGATTTTTTATTTTTTTTATTTTTCTCATATATCGCTTGTTAGTACTTATCAATATGAGACTAGCCACATTATACAGACAGTCCAGATTATTGAGGAACGTAATGTAATACATGAAATACGAAGAAATTGCGAATATTATAATCTGCGTAATACACCCGAAAGTTTTATACACAATTTGAAGAGAATTTTTGAGGAGTGGGGGACCCACGATGTTGTATAAAACGCCTAATCTCTGCCCCTACGACATCATACTCAAATAAATATTCAGTGCCAGTGAAATAACGTGAATCTATCGTACAATATATATCGTGATTATTTTCAATAATAATTCTGCACAGACAGAGTGACATAAGGAAACTGAAACAGAAGATAAAATAACACAGGTAAATAGGAACAGTATTTATCAAATTATTCAAAAACGAGATAATTCGTTTTTAGCATTTAGATAATTAAACGAACGATATCTCGGCATTGGATCATGGCAATTGAACTTTGTTGCATAGTTTTGAACTCGTCGTGAAATTATCTACAACTTTTGTCTCAGGATAATTTCTCTATCTTAATCGAGCACTGAGATAATCGAAATTTTCAATGAAAACGTATTAAACACATTGTATAGATGTACATACATGTGTGTGTACTCCTATATATGCATACCTATCGATCACGCGTTAAAAATTGCGTGAATATTGGATTACGGCATTAGTAAGACAAGACCCTCACGCATGCCTCGGGTTTCAACAACCGGTAATAGAATTATACATATGTAGTCGTATACCACTCATCGTCGTCCGGAATTCAGTTCTCTCAGAAATGTCCTTACAGCAGGATCTACGCGACGCTCCCTCGACCTCTTCGTACGTTAACAATATGTATATATAATATTAAAATAGCAAGGAAAAGACAGAGATAGAAAAATGTTGTGAGAAAAGAAAACAGAATTCGAGATTCATAAATTTTCATATTTTCTGTGCAGAACGATGCTGAACCTTAGGACGTTGCCTGAACCCGGAGTGTCGTCTGGCGGTGGAGCAGGAATATTGAGCCTGTCGGTAAAATCGCTGCAAGATATGATAACGAGCGAGGAAGGATTTGATAAGCAGTCAAAAAAACACTCCAGACAGAAAACCGGCGTCGAAGTTAAGGCCGAGGCGTTGGAACTAAGTATCGAAGAATCTCTCGTCGAAGAAGTGTCGGTAACGATAAATGGCGACCAGCCGATACCCGAGGAAACAGATCTGAGGATAATATCGCTTGATGAAATCGCCTGGCACGATACTCCCGACGATTGCTGGCTAGCCATATACGACTACGTGTACGATTGCACTTCCTTCATAAAGGACCATCCTGGGGGAGACGATGTGCTGTTGGAATACGCCGGTCGAGACGCTACCCTCGCTTTTATCGGCGCGGGACATTCAAAATTCGCCCAAAAGGCTTTGGAGAGATATCTCATCGGCGAATTACCAAAAAATGAAAGGATATTCAGGGTCGACGGAGGCGTTAAAGTATACGGTATTTAAAAATCGAACTTTCGAGATTATCTGACCGGCGTCAGAGCTGAGATGCCGGTAAAACAGATCTGGGAAACTTCCGATGAACTTAAAAAGTGTCTCACGTTTTATTAGATTATTTATTGCTGAGATAACGGTGTTATTTTTTAATGAAAGACTTACGCTTCTGACGAAAGTTTTTATCATTTCTTATGCTGATTGTATCAATATCGAGGGACCGATTATTTCTATCTTTAATAATTGTTATCACTCGGTGAAGAAATAGTGAGGCATCGGTTCTTTCGTTCATGGGATGAATAGAACTTTCGTTCGCATATTACAGTGTATCGTGTTTGCGAAGCGTGCGACTTTTTTTTACGTGGCAAGAGCTTATCGTGTGATTTGTACTAAAATTATAAACAAATGTCGCAACCTTAAGATGGCCCGAATTTCAGGTCGAGAAGATTATACGAGGGGCGTTAATATATATACGTTATGTTATCAGTCATCTTATTGCCCTAAAATATTCCAGCTATTGGCTTATCTGGATAATTATTATCATCATCATTATCGTTGTTGTAGGCATGAGAGGGTGAAGAATTTTGTATTCCTCATTTTTTTTCATATTTTTTGTTATTATCTAGATTTTAGTTTCTAGTTTTTATTATTTATTTTATTTATCAAGAAGAAGGGTGGATTATGATGATCAACGAATTAGAAGATCTTCAAGATTGATGAAATGAAGAAACTTACATTTTTATGAACTAAGAAAAACGAAAAAAGTAATCGATCACCATGCTTAAATCGTGGCTTTAACTGCAGCTTGCTCTAGTCTTATACAATGAGCCTCGTTTAATATTTATTAAATATCCTGTACTTAAATTAAAAACCATGAAGTATTCCGCATATGCCTATATGTATATCAGTTTTCTGCTCGCAGTCAATTATGTGTGCATATTATAAGGTATTAGGTATATCACAACTAGTACTATTTCATTTTGCATTTAAATTATCGTTTCACGATTCCCTATTGCGCATGATAACCATATTCATATTATATTAATGAATAAATATTTTAAGTATCCCATGTTGAATCGTATACCTATATATGTATACACACTAGATAATAAGACTTGAAATAAAGAAAAACTATAGGGAAAAAAAAAGGTTGTTAATGGTTGAGTATTTTTTTTTTTTTTCTACTCTCTTTCACCAAGTACTACGTACTACTATACGTTGTTTTAATTCGTCGCTTTTATCAGATTAATTTTTTTTCTCACGCGAAATTCGACACTTGTACAGCAAGAAATCGATGCGAAAGTATCAAATCTGAATATGTGGTTTGCGGTTTATTGCCACGTTATCAACATATGCTGTACTATTTACATGTGTGTACTACCACGAAAGTTATTCGTTAGTTTCGTTTTAGTTCTTAGATTTTAATTACTAATTGGTAAAGCACCATCACAGAGATTTTTTCAGAATTTATATCCATACAAAGGATCAGGAGGGAAGAGGTGGGAATGCGAGAGAAAGGAAGGAAGAAGAGAAAAAAAAATTATCAAACACGATACAAGAAATAAAATACATTTTATTGGAATTATCAAAATTTCACAAGCGTCTTAGGAATTGTTATTGTAAATATCGTTCAAACGCTTAGTCAGTTGATAGACCGGGAGTCCCATAACGGTAAAAAAGTCACCATTTATTCTCTCCACCAAACAGCCACCGAAACCTTGAATTCCATATCCACCAGCTTTATCCCTATAAAAAGAAAAAAAAACCAAAAAAATTAAACCCAGGCGAAAGAAAAATTGTCTAAAAATCCAAAAGGAATAGAAAATCTAAAGATGTTGTGATAAGAAAATTACAGAGGTTCCCCAGTCTTCACATACGCCTCTATCTGGGCTTTACTCAGTTCTCCAAATTTTACATCCGTTTTTTCGTAGAACTTGATAAAATCATCAGCGCTTGTCTTCAGGCAAACTCCGGTGTATACGGTGTGTGTTTTTCCCGCCAGGCTAACGAAACGAAGAAAAAGAGAGAGAGAGAGAGGGGAAAAAAAAATGTTAAAAAATCACTTTTTTTAATGTAGTTGATTTTTTCTTTTTTTCTTTCGTTCATATTTCTTACATCGACAATATCCTCACAGCATCCGAAGAGTCTTTTGGCTTTCCGTAAATAACGTTATTCATAGTGACGATAGTATCAGCCCCGATAATCAGCCGGGGTTCGACTGTATCGTTTTTCATAATACGCTCGCTTACTTCCATTACTTTGAAGTAGGCTAAATCCTGAACGTAATCACCGTGCGATTTGTAGCTATCTCGGTCCAAATTTTCGTCGTACTTAGAGGCAACGACCTCAGGTTTTAGACCCTGATAATATACCATAGAAAAGAATATTATTTTCGTACGATAAAAAGAAATGTATACGGAAAATCATTTCAAGTTTGAAAAGTTTCGATCACGAAATCGATTAGTCAAGCTCGATTTGGTTCTCTAAATCGATACGCTTTCATAATATCGATTGTTAGTGCCTAACTCACCGCCATATTGCTGAAACAAAACACAAATCTACTAGCTAGTTTTATGGTTATGTTTGAAAACTCACCATGTTTTCGACTATTTCTTTTCTCCTCGGAGAACCACTCGCTAAAATTACCCTCCCAGCTAGTAGTATCTGTTTTGTTGGCTCCAGCATTATTATTATTTCAATATATCTTATGTTCAGTCAATATAGGTAAATAGTTTATATTATAGTATCAGATAGTATCTCATCGAAATATCGAGCTTCGAGGTATCGTACAAGTTGTGTATGTATCGATTACCTAAAACGTTGAACATCTTCAGTCAACGCGCGCAGAACCACGTGATCAAATTCGACCCTTTGCTGCATGTTTTTTCATTTTAGTCAATTATTATCATTTATAATATACTTTATGTTGGAAAATAATATCAATACTCCGGCCATATCAAGAAGCGACGTTACCATCCACCCTCTTCATCAAGGACCGAATCTTCGCAGCCAAAGCTTCCAGGTTCAATAAATCCCCGAATTTCCCTAGTTCAAAAAACCCGCCAAACGTCACACGTCTGATTTAACTACAATACAGATCGCCAATTCCGTATAATTTGAAAAATAACTATAGAATGAATTTAATTTCCTCTACTCAATTGAAACAACGACATAATACATTTGAATGAATAAAAATGTCAGGTTGAATCAAAAAATATTGCATCAGCTTTCGCGGGTTTGAGGATCGATAGCATGTTGCCGCCCGAAAACTCGTTACAAGCATCACCACGTTGTCCGTGTGGCTGCCTAAGCCAAGGCGCATCAATCGGCGGGTTTCGAACCCGGGAGCTTTCGTCGATGCGTTTGATCATCCACGGGCCTGAAATACTAAATTATCAGGGGACGAAGCAGGCCGCCGAAGACGTGGCGCCTTATTGGAAAAAGGATTCTCGAATGTGGCTGTGGAAGTCTGTCCGTTTATCCCGCAGGGCAAGGAGCAAATCGAGAACATCAGCCGCGTAGAACTGATCGTTTATATTCAAATTTGAAATGGAATGAAGGCGGGAAGAGTAGAGCCAGACGATGAAACGATATTTGATAATGATTTAACGATATTTAACGTATGAATAGTTTGAATTTCTTATTTTTTATCAACAATTGGATGGTTAACGAGATTATATTATAATACTGTTATTCAAATTGTACTTACTTTTACCTATCCATTATCATCGTTTTTACTAATGATTTAATAAAGTATTTATTTCGATCGTTATTCCGTTAGTATTCTTTTTCGGAACATACTTGAAACAAGTTCGCAGAATTTGAATTCAATCATTTTTCTAAACGTTTGTAACAGTAAATTGATTTCAGAATTGAGAACAGTTATAAAGGCGATTGATAATCGCGTTTCAGACATAAGTTCTGGGTTTTATTTAGACACAATATAATATAATATACAAAGCCGATGCGGGGTGTCTCAAATACATTCTCGTACATTTTAATAATAATTTATATTCAGATACTGAACAACGGTCTTTTGAATTGAAGACGAAAGGCCGTTGTCATCATCATCATGCATCGTTACTCTAAGTGATACATCTTATAATTTTAAACTGACGAGAAACGGCAGGTCTCCGCGTTTCTCTTGATCGTAGAATCTCGAGCTTTTCAGGCTCAGCCACACGTTTCAACGCTGTCCAGATTTTGCTCTGCGACTAGGGATTCTCCGGCTTCGAAACGCGCAAAATCAAGAACCTCGGCTCCGTTATCAATCAACAATTGTTCGACCGTGATGCTTGGGTCCAATAAATAGTCCTGAAATATCATTGCGGTTTCGTCTTCAGAAACAGGGTTTGGCTCGTCAACTCCTTTTTGTCCAATCTTGGTAGGATTCATCCCTTAACAACACAAATATCGATTAGAGAAAAACAATTAATCAGTTCCCAAGGCAGTCGCTTAAAGAAACTTTATCCAAGTACCAATAACGTGTTGGCAGAGTCTCTTCCCAAGCTCATCAGCACTTTGAGGAGTTTTGAAGGCGACAAGGGCGGCGTATTTCCCGACTAGGTCACTAGTAGGTGATAGAGGAGCCGGATGAGAGTAGCCAGCGATGTAAACCCCGTCTTTAACAGTGACGCAAAGGGCTCTTCTAACGCACAGATTTTCCCCAACGCTTCCAATAACAAGAGCGGAATGGTCAGCCAAAGATTTGCCGTCGTTTGCTGGCAGGGCTTTCAGAGCTTCTGTATCGAGGCTTATTTTATTTGTAAGGTCTTGACTGGGGACAGAACTAGAGGCGTATTTTAGAGCAGCGGTTGCTGTGGTGTTAACCAATCCTCGGAAGTGTTTGTTTCTAGCTACAAAGTCAGTTTCGCAGTTCACTTCGACTAGTGCAGCATGGTGGTCTTTGACCAAGACCGCTATTAGGCCCTGTGCCGTTGCTCTACCCTCTAGTTTTGTCGCCTTTGACCAGCCCAAGGCCTGAGCTTGCTCTATCAACCATTGCTCCGCCTGGGAAAACGGTTTGAAGCAATTAGGGCTTAATGTATTCCAAAATAATGGCTTAAGGTGGTTTTGCAAATCTTCTATCTCATGTTTGGACTGGGAAGAAGGAGTATTGCAGCTGTTTTCTCTGGGATGAAGAATTTAGGTCCTGGATTATGATCCTTTCATGCTTTGGCAGACAAATTGACTCCAATATTTATGCAAATGCATAATTTAGTCAAAAATGTGGTTCAATTTTTTTAGAAGTAGCAAGACAAGGAACTTTTCGCAGCAAAATACGCTGGAAGAAGTTCTTTCTTCTTGTTTTTTGTAAATAAAATATGACTTGAAATCGATTTTCCTGTTCAAGCATATCATATTTTATACATGATGCACAAATATTCAGGTCAGTTTTCCTAGAAAAACAAGTACAAGGAACTTTTCCAAGTGAAATAGACTTGAAAAAGTTCTTTCTCCTTATTATCTTCAGGAAAATTGACCCCATAGTCTATTTGGGTACACATATTTGTCTTTTGAGGTATGCACATGTAGATAAATATCTTATAGTCAATTTCTTTTCAGAAAAATTCAAGGAAGAAGTACTTTTGGAATCCATTTTACATAAAAAAAGTTCTGTATTCCTCATTTTTGTAAAGAAAAAATTGACTCACAAGTTGTTTTACATAAAAAAATGAATAATTTACAGTGAGATTCAAGGCAATTTATGTCTGTAAACTGATCCAAGAAAAAATTTACCATTCATACTTGCACACACATGGATAGATACAATTGTAGTTGAGAAAAATGGTAACACAATCAAGTTAAAAGCACAATGGGAATAAAATTCAATGGGATTTTTTTGGCTGATAATTTTATTGCAAATCTATGCTATTGAATATGGGTTTGAATACCGTGTATACACTACCTTCTGAACATCGTTCTCGTGCAACTGAAGCGCTTTTCTACAATTGGAAAAAGTGTAACCAGTCTTTTTGCGCAATTCTGCTAAAAGCGTTTTGTTATTCGACGCAACTTGCCATATCGAATTACTCGTATGCATATAACGGACCAGTCTACCCGCCAGCATCTGGAACCAAAGATTTTTGAATCTTAGCGATAAATTCGCTATAGCTTAAAGAAGTGGAACCAACTGACCCTCCGCGTGACATAACCTCAAACTATAAATGATAGACTGTTCGCTGACGATCTATAGCACGGTTTTTAAATCCATATCAATTCCCTTGGAGGATTTAATCGGAATACTATCCTCCAACGGTTTTTTAATCGTCCAAGGAAATCGATATTCACGTTAATTTCAAGCCATAACACTCACCTTGATCTCTCACACCGCTGCGCTGCTGCGAGTAAATATGTGTGCGTAGTAGTTCAAGTAGCCTGTTTCGCTTCGATATTTGAAAATACAGCTAGATGGCAGTGTGTTTCCGTTGCAGTGTCAATACTCGTATCTGAAGTTTGCCTTCACCGTCGAGCGACTGAAGATACGAATTCGAATGTAACAGATATCAGTTGATCTTTGGAGCAGAGGCAGTGGTTTACCGTTGATTGAAAGATATATCAGTGATACTAGTGCTAGATATTCATCAAGTATTTGAACTAAGGTAAGATTATATAATATCATATACTTTAGAGTCGGTATATAAAATAAAAGACATAGATGAATTATTTTCGTTTGTAGCGATCTGCAGTGATATGTTAATCATGATGAGAAGAAAAAAAAATTAATATGTATACACGTGTACATGTATAGTATAGATAATATTTATTTATGTTACAATTACATAATAATATTTCGATATTTCTTATAATTAAAATAATAATAATAATATTAATAATAATAGAAAACATAATGATAAACAATACTCTAATGATGACCAACATAGGCTTGTGTGGGTTGTGTTGCATTACAAACACCAGCATTAGTAATGGGTCCATGCGAAGTACCCTCTTCGTTACCAGGACTGCACAACATCCCGACAAAAGTGTAATCGACAAAAGGTGCGATGTCCAGATCCGGCACATCGGCAAACCCGATACTCTGTTCACCGGGATTTCCCCCATTCCCATTGATTCCGATCAAACTATTCGAAGATATTTGTGTGGGAAGTCGAGTGTCCAGGACCTCGCATGTGTAGTGGCACCTTTCGTTACCGGGGTAGTAAAAATTCTCTTCAGCGCTCTTGAGAGCTTGAGGTTCTATCATATGATGGTAGCTCTCGAACCCATTGAAGCCTGTATTACCTTCGGAGCCTGGGCTACCCGTGTCGCCATGCAGCGGTTGTCCCATGTCCTTGTGCGGTCGGTTTCTGTGATAAGCTGGATGAAACTGCTCGGTTTTGTCGACGGAAAAACAGTTGCTAGATCTCCGAGCGCAGGGGTAATTCGAATTGGATTCTTTCTGGGGTTCAAATCCTGGGAAATTCAACCTGTCGTCATTCGGCTGTAGCCAATAAGGTGCCTGGTCATTTTTAGGCTCGCATTTAACCCCGGGGTCAACGTCGCCCTTCATTAAATGGGCCCTAGGTTGTCCTCCGTACCCCGCGACCTCATTCAAACAGTTTTGATCCTGAAGGTTCTTTCCTTGCACAAAACAGTCGGCTTGTGGTCTCCTGGTTTGATACCCAGTCCCTTCCTTGTGGGCTTCGAACCCTGGAAAGTGGATACGTTCATCCTGGCTTTGAGGCAAGCTAAGATGGCTGCTGCTGGAGTCTTCGCTGAGAAGTTGGCTCCAGTAGGTCTGATCGTGGTCGGACTTCGAAGCTTCGTATTTGATGGTACCGCTTCCAAGGTCGAGTAGGGTAGGCGGCGACCTGGTCACCTGGTCATGGCAGCTGGTGTTAACCCCAGGAAATTCAGGGCGCAGGGGTTGGTCAAGCTGGAAAATTTCTTCAGGCTGAAACAAGTCGCCGGTAAAAGCGGGAAAGTCCGGGTATCCTGGTTCCTGATTCACGTGGTTGACCTGTCCCTGTGTATTATTATTGGGACAGTAACCGAGGGACCCTGAGTTATTCTCTTGGCTTGGGATCGTGTCCTGTAGCCAATAAGGAGTCTCAGCTGCCGACGAAATCTGCTGCGGATAAATACCCGGTTGGTGCTGAGTGTGGGAGGTTTGGTAAGGCGAGACGCAGCTCTGGAGGCCGCAAATGCACTCGAATGGTGGACAGGAACAGGAATATCCTGAAACAGGAATTGAAAATGTGGTTTTACACGGCTTATCGACTAGTAAATACGTCGTTTGGGTTGCCTATCGGGCGAATTCAGCGCTGTCGGTAATCTAGATAATGAAAAACGCTGTGATCTATATTTTCTTTATTGGCTGAGGCATGAGTTGCGATCTTAGAGTTTCAAATTCATCGAGAAGTTGATTTTCGGCTTCTTTAACACATTGATTTGGTTTCATTGATTGAACTCTACCTCCACCAAGGTTATCAATATCGTTTATATTATTGACAGCGTGGTTTCTCGATCATTGGATCATCTATAGACGAGCTCTCGTCGTAAATAAGCTAAAATCTATCTGTACCGACTAGCCAGAGAGCGATGGAGTCACCTCAGGTAGGTAAATGGGCAGAATGGACAGTTTAGCGTTGACAAATACGTAAAAAAAAAAAAAAATGAATGTGAACAAATATCGGGGCGAATAGAATTTATCAAACACTAACCTTTATCGGATACAAGTGGAGGAGGCTGCGTCATGCGAGTTGGCTGTTCAAGAGGCTCTGGATTACTGCGTTTGGTACCTCTGAGGGACATTAACTGCAAAAGGGTGAAATAATTGTTAAGAACGTTCGAATCTTCCTACTTTTCCGTATCAGTAATTGAAAAAATCGAACAAGGATGATAATGATTCTCATATACCTTTGTGCCGAGAGCGGCTTCCCGGGCCAATAAAACTGCGAGACCTCGAACTCGTCGTCCTGCACCAACGCTGCGTCTAGCCTCAGAGGTTGACTTAGCTTCTGGTCTAGGATGATCGTGCTGGCCTTTGGCCTGGAAGAATATTGCGTGTTCTGTGTGCCGCCAGAAGTGCGTTACTGGATAACCGCAGTGACCTCGACAAGAAAGTATCTCCAAACGACCTGAGCATTGACGATTCGGACAGGGTTTACCCTGCTGCTTTTTTCTCGCCTGGAAGTAACGGGATGGAGAATAGAGAGATGAAAAATTGAATTGGCAGAGCGAAAATGATATGCCCGGAGAGTTGAAACTGCATTTGAAAAATTACCTTATCGCAAATTGCTGGACGGAGGTGGACTCTTCCTCCACCAGGAAGGGCGCATCCGAGAGAACAGACCAGCACACCAAGGCATGATTTTTTCAGAATACTAACATTGTGGTTGTTGGTGTTTCTCATTGCCCAGCCTGACGCGTGTCTTCGAGCTTCTTCACAGTCTGGACCATAAACTCGTCTGACGTGACCGTCGGCCCATTCGCACCACGGATCATACTCTACGACCTGAGAGACAGACGATGGAAAATGAAATGAAATTCCAACCCGGAACAGCAGTTCCTTTCATTTATTGGGATTTTTTTTTGCGGAAAACATACCCTTGGAACGTTCGAATCATTTATGTCCCACTCTTGGTGAGGATGTTGCTGTTGTTGGTTACCGGCGACCGTCGCGGACATCGTCGGCGACCCAACGCGACTCCTGAAATAAATGAAAAAATTTTCAATGAAAGAAATGGTCATAATCGAAGTGAAATATGAATTTCTGAAATAAAAATCGGCCCATCTTCGTTTGGGCATGTAAAACGAGACTGATCATCTTGTGCGGAATGCTCTACCATGATCCGTTTGAAACACAAGACGTATAGTAGCAGTGGGCGTCTTATTTTCATGGTCAATGACTCCGCATCTATTTATTGCCGATATAATCGATTGTACGATGTATAGATGAAAGAAGTCACGTAGTTTGAGGAAAGTAAAAACCATGATACGACTATGGTATGGAATGGGATAGAATGGACGCGATAATTCCAAGAAGAATAGTGAAACTATAGGCTGTGTAGATGTATAAAATATAAAAACGTATATGGTAGTGTAGTATAAGGTACGTGTAGAATACATCTTGCACTGGCCACCCAGCGGAGCCCATAAGTATCTCGAGCTCAGTGCCCCGTAAATCTGGATTTTATCTCATCCTTAAGTCCGAGGTGTAGCTGCTAGCCGCAAAGAAGAAAAGCGAAGGTTAAGGAAGAGTTTAAAAATCGGACTTTTGTCTTTTGTACAAATAAGGAAGAGCGGTTTATCGGCGAAAACGTTCTTAACCCACACGACACTGCAGATGCAATACTTTGCACGCAGTTTTTGGCGGCAAATAGAAATCCAAAAGCTCTTCATTAAGGAGCTCTATGACCGCTTAAGGGAAGACGACTCGAAAGTGCATCGAAAGAAAATTTTCGAAGAGGCTTTGAAAAGTGAGGAATGGAGAAGCGAATGAGGAAAATAAGCTCAGCTTCCCACACGTTTAGGTATACGTAGCGGCATCTATTACGAGGGGTCGTTATTATATAACTTTATTGAATCATCTGCAACTCGGACGTTTACAGTCCGCTCGCCCACGCACGGTCTTTCGCGATCCTCTCTTTCTATCGTTCGAAAGAAGAGCATGTACAGTGATGTACGTCGAGCGGAGTAAACAAACTAACAAGCAAATGGATGAACGGACGATTGAAGATGAAGAGGAGAAAAATGTCCGCCTAGTCTCGCGGCAACGCGCTGATAAAGCCGCATCTTGGTATCTAGTGAGTAATTACCTGGATTGGTTGTAAACTCATCTAAACCTAAGAGGCTTGCGGTTGTAAGATGATACATCGGGCGGCGCGATGGTCAGATCAGATAATACGTGGACAGTGGACGCAGGGTAGGTGTATAGGCATAGGTGCACACCTTCATTGAGATATTAAGGTAGATATACCCTACTCTCATATACCCAGGCAGGCGAGTGTCCACTAAACATATCTGTAAACCACGGCGTTAAAAATCTCACCGCGGGGATCGCGCGGGATGCTATGGCTATAACACGCTGATCAGAGACCCAGATATTACCACGTTTCAAGTCCCGCGTGGACAGGTTAATTCTATTCGACCAGGTGTGCTCTTGCATACCTAGATATTTATTCTTCTATTATTTACACATATCCTTAACCCTGATCGAAGAATTCCATTTCCTCTATCTGCAGACATTTTTCAAAGATTCGCTGTTGGAGCTAGACAAACTTTTTTGTGGTCAAAGTATGGCCAAAGTCGTCTTCTAATCGAATGTAAATCGCCATATCACTGCCACTTTTCAGTCTCAATCAGCAGTGTTGAGCTCGCTCTGAAGACCGAAGTGCAGTTTGAACTTGGGGTGGCTGCCGAGAACGGGTTTTTGGACCGATTTCTAATTTCTAGAAGCCAAAGTGTGGCTCAAGTCGTCGACTAGTCGGATATAAATCGCGGCATCACTGTGACTTCGGGATCAGAATCTGCACTGTTTTGCAACAAATGTACCCGCCAAGTGCGGAGGGTGCTCTGCAGCCTCCGTCTTCACGTGTCTGCTGAGAACGCGGTGTTGGACCGATTTCAAATTTCCAGTATCCGAAATGTGGCTCAAGTGGCCCACTAATCGAACATAAATCGTCGTGTCGCTGTGACTCTTGATTCTCAACCAGGAGCGTTTAAACACAAATGTACCCGCCAAGTGCGGTGGCTTTTGCGGTTGATCTGAGCCTCAGTCGTGGGTGTAATCCTGCGATAAATAATAACTGCCGAGATTATGGTCGAAAAACAGTTGATACAGGATCCCTGTCATCAATCTCGAGTGATTGAGCCGCGTTTTTGGGTCTTCAAAGCCTGCGCTCGAGCGTTAAAAGCCATTTGCTCAACAGATTAGCGTATTTTTGAATAGTTATATAACGAAATAGCGAAAGAAAAGAAAAAACTCTTTCAAGAGCGACAATGAGCCAGCTATAGTCACGGTTGTATACCTATTAGATGACTCCCACGTGGTATGTGTGGCGAACGATCTGCGCGCCCACGGACACAGTTAAAACCGCGTTCAGAGACGTCTTTCTAGCCGGCTAATATATACGTTGGAAAAAAAAAAAAAATAAAAAAAAAAAAAAATCCGCTATGATAGAGTGGCGAGGCAATAATAACGTGATTCGTTCGGTTCGCAAGGCCAAGATCAAAAAACCAACTCCCATATCGATACACACTAGACTGCGGCAAGTGTCTTAACTCTTAAGTGTATTGAGTAGGAGAGATGGTTATTTATATTCCCATGGTTGAAGGTGCGGACAGTCGACAAATTTTTGAAGAATTGAGTGCCACGTAAAGAGAGCCGAAGAACTACTAAATAACTCCAGAGTATCACGATAACCGTAACCGCATAACTTAATCGCCAATCGTCGTGACATATTCCGGCTCCGGTTGTATGCTGTGGACATAATCTGTATAAACTATTCATACTTTCGGTTTATCGATTATGATTGTCATGTCGTCGCGAGGATTTGATTCTATTGAATTTGAAAACCGGTTGACACAATCGCGCGATTCTTTACGGGACCGAAAATCTTGAATCATAATAACGGACACCTTGGAATGATTCTATTCACGAATGACTATGAAGAGATATCCTATTGACACGGTTGGAAATGATTTCAGATTTTATGGAGCATCGCCTTACATGAGATAAAGAAAAAAGTTCGGTGATCGGTTTGTCATTTTTTAATTGTGTGCGTTTTTTTTTTTTTTTTTTTTTTTTCTCCCCCCTCTTTTGCCAGAGTGGTCGCGTGTGCCGTGGAAAATGAACATTAATTATAAAGCGAAGTAGTTTAGAGTAGGAGAGAAAGAACAGGTACTCGACAACCAAATTTGGACGGTCATCACGATGACCGCGAGCGCTTAGTTTAGTTGATTTTCAAATACGTGGGAGTAAATGCTCAAAGGTATTTGAACTGACTATTGGGGGCTACTCAGGCGGTTAATTATTGCCTGGATAACAGCTATACCATAACGTTTATATATTCATTAAGAATATCTCTATACAGTGAACTATCCCATTATAAAACACGATCACTACATGTACATGTAATAGGTGAAGTGTGGGCTTGAATAGTTATTTTCAACGTAAGTTCATCTATACGTATAACGGAGTTATATTATACGTACGAATCATGAAGATGTATAAATAATTTGATAAAGAACGACGAATCGAAAAGAAATTTTTCTTTTTTTTTTTTCGAAAGAAAGAAAGAACGCAAAATCATGCCATTTATATTGGCATTACTATATAATACAATGCATATGTGATATCGCATTCATTCATTCGTCGAACTGATAAACGCCCACGCACCAATAGGAACCGTCGAAAACGCCCACGAATTAGAGTATATATTCGAAAGCATATATATACACATGGTTTATATAGCAAGTAGTATGTGCGCGCGTGTGTGTGGATAAAATCGATCGTTTCGGGGACACGCCTCAGTCCTTTTCAATCCTTGTCACTCTTTTACTCTTTATTTTTCATTCTGTTATTCGACAAAAAAAAAAAAAAAGAAAAACGAAATTCAAACATTTGGGAAAAAAGCAACACGAAGAAAACGAAAAAAAAAATCATGAAGTGGATCGATTTTCATGGTAATTAATCAACTGATTATTGAATTAAAATCATTAACTTACAGTACAACCATAGTAGACGATGTTCCTTGGTCAATCGTGTGCCTCCAGTCTGTTATATTCTCTTTGCACTGTAGTATTTCAAGTGAAAGATCGCTTATTTCTTGATCAACCGATTTTTAATGCTCGATCATTGATCGGTAGTTTTATTAGATCAATTTTCACTGTATAAATTCTATGTAATATTCCGATAATTAATCGTTCGTTATCACTGTTTTATTGTATTCATTTCTTATCGCGATTCGGTCTGTAGATCGTTACCGATATATCGACACTGTTGCGATCTTCTTCTCCTTCTTATTCCTCTTAGAAGCCAAATTTGAACTAAATCGGGCCAAATCACTTCAGGTCGATTTTACTCCCTTTTCATTCAATTCCGATACCGATATCTCCGATTAACAATTTCGTATCAATTTCCGATCAAATTTTCTCCAGACTCTGTAGTTTATTTTATTCTTTTCATTTTAGGTTCATCATTAACCGTTATCGACTTTCCTCACGGTTCGGTACCTTGTATTCAACTTCGCAAGATGTTTTTATCACATTTAATTTTTTTTTTTCATCCAATCGTATCTCCAAATTACTCCAAATTAGGAAAAAAAAAGGTAAAATACAAAAACAGAAATCTAAAAAAAAAGAGACAAAATATTACTGAAACACCTGACGATCGCATGCGCGCCTTTGACCGCTTAAGGGCGCGTGTGTGAAGCCCGCGGTGCTTGGAATTGCAGCAAGCAGCGTGCGACCCGAAGCCGGAGCTTAAACTGATCGTGATGGTCCGACCGCGTCGGGTTCTACTGTTAGGCGTACCACCACGTTGGCTGTTAACTGATCGGTACCCAAGTAGAGGCAAGGCAGAGAGTGTTTTCCTTGTGGCTCTGGTTTGCCGGGATCCGCCTAGGGGAGGGGCTTGGATTAGCCAATCAGGTTTATTCAGTGAAACGAGAAACGGGGGTGGATTTTCCACACCGTGATCATTCATCCCTCGGAACCAACCCTCCAGTCGATAAAGTCCTACCACCCTCCGAAACGGAGGTTAGAAGGTCATATCCGAACAATTTTTTAGCCCACTTTGTCGTTTTCAAGTATGACGACATGCAGTCAGATCCGGAGATTCGGGATTTTTTCAGCCGGATTCAGAACGTCAGGATCATTCGGATCGAGGGATTGATCACGGTAGTTAAAAAAAAACTGTTGAAAAGCTCTCCAATCGTCTTTGATATACCTGTTTTTGGTTTTCATGGGGACGAGGAATCAAAGAAGAGCTTTTTTCATCAGCGAAACAGCAGTTTCATTACTGGCGGTCATGGCTTTGAGCTTTGCTGCTTTCAAAAGCGTTTTTTTTTTTTCGGTTCAACAGATCTTCTGTAATGCCTAGGAGCACTCAAAAGCACTTGGAAGCACTCTGGTCAATGTATAAACAACAATTCATGACCTAAAACCAACAGCAAGCTCATATATAGCCTGAAACAGCAGGTTTGTCATTGGGCTTGAGCTTTGCTGCTCTGAAAACGGGATTTTTCTTCTCATCCTCTACAGTATCTCGAAGCACTCTAAAGCACTCGAAAACACTCCGGTCAATGTCGAAGTGTGCAATTCATGACCCGAAATCAACCGCGAGCTCATATCGAGCCTGAAACAGTAGTTTTGTTGTTGATTCTTCACGGTTTCAGGTTCGCCTCTGTTTCAGCCTGCTTTTGAAACCGTTTTCTAGTCTCTCTAGTTTCTTAGCTGTGAATTAAAGCACTAAAAGCTTGAAAGCAGTGTAGTCAATGCAGAAACGCGCCATTCATGACCTAGAATCAAGCACAGGCTTGCTACCCAGCTTTCATGGCTTCAGGTAAGTGTCTATTTTTTGCTGCTCTCAAAACCATTCTTTGCTACAATAGTCACCTTATGCTGCATCGGAAAAACTTGAAAGCACTAGACTGTAACCAATGTAGAAACGTGGTGTTCACGGCCAGGATTCAATCACAAGCCTTGGTCAGACTCGATACAGCAATATTGTCGTCATTCTCTGACGATTTCAGGCATATCTCTGTTTCTTGTTGCTTTTAAAACTGTTTTCACCCTTTCTCAGATCCACTGCCTTAATTTGAAGCACCCAAAACCGTCCAGAAGCTCTCTCTGATTCGTGTTTAAGAACGAGGTATTGGCTGTTGAAGTTTATTGTGCCCTTGTTGGCACAGCAATACCTACCATCATCATTCTCTAAAGATTTAAGGACAGTTTATTTGTCTCTGGCCCTTACTTTCCTTAACTAGGTCATGATGGGAGTCCCTTCCATATATTTGTTGATTTGTTTTTCATTTATTTCCCAGGGTGCTTCCCTGTGTCGTATGTGCACATATACATATGTCCCTTATTGATGAACGGGCCTGCACGTTCCCTCGATGCAATTTTTGTCACAATCAGCTGGTACCTATCCAGTGTAGCCACATACATGAGGATACCGTCGTCGGAGTCCCGTGGAGTCCTGCAGGGGAGCCACCCTCTTCTCCTTCTTCAGTTCTTCCCTTATTCCCTTCTTCTTCCCTTTCGCCCCCTACCCCCTACCCCCAGGTACCTTCCTACCTTACACTACCCGCATCCGCGACAACGGGCCGTTACAATCGGATCGATCAGGGATCCCACGCCGCAAACGGCAAATAAAACGACTAATGTATGTAAGGCACCATATACACTAACTCGGAGGTTCATATAATGGCTTTTGCATACCCTGAGTCATCGGTAATGCGCATTAAAAGCTCTTTACTGATCACCTAGACTGACCAATTGTATTGGCAATATCCTGACTCTAAATATGATGAAAGGAATTGTGCAGAAATGCCATTTTTCTCTTATCGATACCTGCGGGATGCTGAAGAAGACGATGAAGAGACGATTTTGTTTCCGGTGATACTTGAGTGAACAAATGAAGTCAGATTGAAGAAATTTCGTTCTAAACTTATACAAGAATGAAGAAAACATTATCTTCACCTGAGCTGTGGGGCACGTGGATAGGAAATAGAGCCTGTTCATTATTTTTTATGCTCTTTTCCCTTCTGGAGTTATCAGCGTCGTCGTCGCGGTGGTTGCGGCACGCACGTGGCAAAATCACACATGCATGACAGCCAGGGAAGGCTGGAACGTTGTTCGCTTCGCTGCGCACAAACACATGCCTGTGTAATGGATAGATACATAGTTTTTAGCGAATGTACACGGTGTAGTATATAATAGGTGTGTTTAGGTGTTCCTTGCCGTCGAGTAAACCCTGCACCCCTTTGCTCTGAGCAAACTTGAAGAGCTACCCTTGATTGGGGCTAATTGCGAGGCTCCCTCCCGCCTGCCACCCCATCCCATACCCCTGAAACGAGCTACAAAACCGTTCTGTTAATCCGTTTGAAAGGACTTTATCGGTAAATAAAGGGATCCCGTTCCCAGATACATATGTATACGGTATAGCACGTATGTATACATATGTGTATGTATGTATTTACACCCCTTCCAGCTCCTTATCGTCGAACGGAAACTATACATTAGGAGAATTTTAATAGCCGAATTAAGGTATTGTAGGTATGTATCACGTACCATCGTTCATTGCAAGAGAGTAGGTGGTTGTAACTTTTACGCGCACAGTTTTGTCACAAGGAATCCATTTTGTTCTTCCGCCTGCTCCATTTCGCCCCATTTCAGTCTATTTCTCATTTCCTTTTCACTTTAGCGCTTACTGATTCAACTACATTCACCCGATCTCAGCATGCTGTAGCGCAGAGTACGTCGCTTTAGCGCATGCTTAAACATTTTTAAACCAATGCCAGCTTTGGTTAAGCGCTTTCCAGTTAATTGTAACAACTTTTTGTTTGTCTTAGTTCATTCAGAGCATCTTCGAAAGTTCTTTCAGTCAGTTTTAGTTCATATCAGTGCATGCCTCAAACCTTGTCACCTGACCTCAGCATGTTTTACCACAGAGTGGTTCACTTTAGCGCATGCTTAAACATTTTTCAACTTGACTTGAGCCCATGCTTGTTCACTTCAGCACATCTTACACCCTTCTCCAGTTATCTAAAGGCGATTCAATATACTCTAATCCAATTTAGTCAGTTTTAGTCACCTTAGCGCTAGTCTCAGCATTTTCCACCTGACCTGAACATCCTGAAGTCTGTTCAGCTCAAGCTTAGGAAACTTTGTAGCTCTTCCAGCATCTTCATCAGTCCATGCTTGGCAATTCCTCACCTAATCCGATCTGTTCCGGGTAATTTTAAACCCTTGTCGATCTCCATCGGGCGGTTTATTCGACGAAAAATCGTTTTCCTAACAGGGAAAATTGATAACTGAATAATTTCTCCCGTGATTCAACTCGAATTGCAATTCGGATCCTTGGTACCACCAGCAAAGCGTAAAGTAAAGGAAAGAGGAGCACCAAGCCTGGTCGATCTGGTATTCCCCGTTAAACACCGACGAGACTCAGAGGCTGTTTAAACACAGAGGGTGAACAATCAGGGTGTTTGCCGGCCTATGAAACCCGCTCTCGCAGTCGGTACCGAATGAGAGAGTGAGAGGGGGTCGGAGGAGGACGGAGAGAGCAATATAAACCAAGAGAAACCGAGAGGGAGCTACGGATCAAAGGATATAATGGAGAGGTACTGATAGCGGGCCAATTTGATTCTCATACGGTTCTTGCTTGCCCATTGTGATGAACTGCGACCATTATTATTAGCCGCGTGGTCGCCACCAACCATGGATCTAATTTTGCCGACCAGTCTTTACCCACTCTCTCTCTCTCTCTCCCCATTCTCCCGCTATGTCTCTCTCCTTCTGACTCTCTGACTCTGACTCTCTGACTCTCTGCTGATGCTGCTCTGTCCCTGACACTATCTACGAGCGACGCACTTCTGCGCAATAAATTGAATTAACCACACAGATAATAATCTACAGGCTTTAACTTCATGGAGTATAAATACCGCTCTCGATCCAATGCCGCATAAAATCGTCCAAATTTTTATTGTTGCGTTTGTTTTAGTTTTTGTTCTGTTTTTTTTTTTCTTTCGTCACTCTATTTCGTCTTCCAAAATATCATATATTAATTTTATGGTATTAAATATTTTTTGTAGCAAAAGAATGTGAAGCAATCCGAAGCACGCAGGCTTAACGCTTGGCTAACAGAATATTACCATAATTATTCGAGTCGGTTTTTTTTGTTTTTTTTTTTTTTGTTATTGTTTTCATTTGAAATTGGAGAACGTTAAATATCTGGGCTAAGCCTAGATCTTCTTAAATACTAAACGTACTTAAAATACTTATCGAAACAGAACCTCGCCTAGACTGCAGCATAACCATTCCTATGTCTCTCTTTATATATACTTTAAATAATTCCATAGGTATTCTATGTATATAACAACTGCAGCAGTCGAGGTTCGGAAGGGTTCGAAACCTTTCGACGTTATCCATGAGCATCTGCCTCCGCAGGGGCACGCATTTGCATACAATGGTTGTCGCGTGCCTACTGCTTACTTACTTACTTACTTACTTACTTACTTACTTACTTATTTGATGCCTAGCTACAACTATACACTCCCACACGCGTAGGATGAACCTATGTACCTGGTATACAGCTATTCCGTCACCTGCCCCATGGATCCACGTGCGACATGCTATCTGTAACATCTTGTTGCACTAGTCCCCTTTTTTCACATTTTGTTATACGAGAGTATTGGTTTTGAATCAAAATACGACTTGACCAAAAATCAACGAATTCTCACATTTTTTGGACTCCAGTATCCCAAGAAAGGACGAGATACGAAAATCATAGAATTGTCAATTTTGTCACGAATCTGTCGGATTCCTACCCTCAAAAGAAAAAAAAAAAAAGGAAAGCATCTTCGTGTGATAAAAGTACCATTCTCTGTTCTGGACGAGAAAATAAGATCGTAGAATTTGACTAGCTGACAATCATTTGAAAAAATAAATCAAAAATCAAAAATCAAAATCAAATACACAAACAGAGCCAAAAGGACTCCCCTAATAAATCAGAAGCATATTTTTTATCACCTATATAGTTACACAGTCTGGAACTATATGTATTGAGGGTTCGTCGATTTATAGATACAAAGGCTATACAAGTATGCGCCTACTTATGTTCTATTATATATATATACATATATATACCCGATTCCTAGAGGGTCGGACGTAGTGGTAGGTCCTAAGGGGGAAACTTACGGAATCCGAGCTGGTAAGGGTGAGTGGTGAGGTATAGTCATAGGCTATAGGTACAGTCAACAAAAGGGTAGGAAAACAGATTGACTTCATTAGGGGATGGTGTAGTAGCAACATAAAACTGGTAGCTGCATCAGTTTTGAGGGCGTGTGAACTCGGGGATATAGAATTAACGGATTAGATCTCTTTCCCTCTATTTCCCGCTGTCCTTCCCATTAATTATCGTAATACCACATGCCTATCATGAACGCGTCTGGATAATTTCTAATTTATTCATTGAGTATAGATTTTACCGAATTTTCTTATAAAATTTTACAGAATTTTTCAATTTTCTGATCAAGAAACTGGAAACAAAAAAAAAAAAAAAAAATTAAATAATTTTATAAAATGATATAAAATAAGGGAAGAGCACGCTTCGAACGGATTTAGCTGTTACAATGTAACGAGATTTCAATAAACTACCAATATAATCGATAAGTGATCAATTCTCAACGGTTATAATCGCATTAGTAGCTGTCTACCTTACAGAGCTCCGTATATCCTTTGTAAAGGATTATAATACGCGTAGGGTTGTGGGTTGTTTGGATAAGGGGTGCTAGGATTAATGGGTTTGAAAACATTTCTTGATATACACCCCGAAAATCAACCCTGCAACTGCAGACTCCGGATATAATATCGCGTTACTAAACTGGGCTGACTCTGTCTCTAAGCTTCTTGTATTTTTTCTTATATCTGTTCATTCATTGCCTCGATCAAAAAAGGGAATGAGAAAAAAAAAAAAAAAAGATTATCACTTTTCGACCCCATAAACTACATAACTCATAACAAAAAAAAAAAAAAAGAAATATCGTGCAAAGGGGTTGAAGAAGAGCTGCTTTTTTTTAAAACCACGTATTATGCACGTATGCATCTAAGTGTAACGTGTCTGCACGTGCTCTTATAAAATAATAGAGTAAGGAAGAAGAAAAAAAAGACTTCGCAGTAGGGGTTCCTGGTCCTATTCGGGCTGCAGGATCGTGAAAGGGGCGTAGGGTTGTTTGATAAAACAATGCCATACCGAGCCCCCCTGGAGTTAGGATGATCTTTGTTTGGTGTACAGAGACACGCGTATTAGTTATAAATTTCTTTACTAATAGCGTTTTCAGGGTACATCATACGTGCACATGTGTGTCTTCATCGTAGTATTCGACGGGTGTAAATTACACACATACAATATGGATGAATTTGTAGAAAAAATAGTCATCGTCGAAGGGGTGGGTATGATGTTTATGGGCTGTTATACGTGGGGGTGGTTTAATAGCTCGGATTAAAACCGAAGATGTGTCTAATGTTTTGGGGAGGATCCGAAAATCGGATGAAATCGTAAAGTTTTGGTCTTTTTTTTGTCCAATAACTAGGCTCAAAAACCGTTAAAACTCTGAATTTGCAACGAGTTCTTCTATGAATGGCTCGACCAACTCTTTTTTCGGACCTCTGGGACCAGCCATAGCGTAATAATGATAACGAACGCCTTTTCTCACGTCAATCACCCTCTTTTACTCTGTCACTAAACCAGCCCCTGACTAACTCCTGATCAATATTAATATCGATTAGAAAAGGTGGGTGTATAAGCTATGCGAGGAGGTCTGCTCGTGCAGGACGAACGATTAACCAATTAATATCCATTAGCTATTATGGAATAGAGAGGGAGCAGGGAGTAGATTGTACCTTATAGGTATAAGGAACAAGTAGAAAAATACCTATTAACGTTTCGTGACTCGAGTTGCCTAATGCGATAACAATAAACGCTATGGGAAACTCTCACATAAAACTATATGTATATATAGCCATGGGTATGGAGGTGAATATTTTGTAAACGGGGGAGGCAGCAGGCAGTCAAGAGGCGATAACCATCTTTTCCACTCATCAGATATATACACATATACATACGTGTGTGTGTATTTATATGTAAATTTTAAAATGACTCGTATGACGTTGCGTCATGTAATTATCATACATATATCATGTATCTGCGTTGAATTTCCGAATTCAAAACCATTTTACAATATACGAATGAATTGGTGGGTGAAGAATTGCATGGATGAGTAAGTGATTGGATAATTGAACCAATGTTCAAGGGAACGACTGAGAAATATATTGCATCATGGATGAGTGAGGAAACAATTGAGTAAGTGAACGTATTATTGAGCAATTTTTAAATAATTGAGTAAAAACTCCGATGGATGAATGAATTATTGGGTAAACGAGTGCCTAAATTATTGAGTAATGCACTCATGTTCAAAAAAGTGATTTGATAAGAAATGTAATTAATCGTGAATGAGTGAGTAACCGATTGAGTAATTGAGTGAGGAATTATTGAGAAAGTTTTAAATCATTGAGTAAAAACTCCGATGGATGAGTGAATTATTGGGTAAACGAGTGACTGAATTATTGATTAATGCACTCATGTTCAAAAAAGTGATTGGCTAAGAAATGTAATTAATCGTGAATGAGTGAGTAACCGATTGAGTAAATGAGTAACGAATGAATACATGAGTGAGTAAATGTTCCAAAGTTTGAACAAATCGTGAATGATTGGGTAAATAATTGGGTGAATGAGCGAATGATCGGATGAATGAGTAATCATGAAACTAATGATTGAAGAATCGTATGTATCGTGAGCGAATAATTTAATGGATGAAGAAATGATTGAGTAAGAGATGAAATTCATCGTGAATGAGTGAGTAAGCTATTGGGTAAACTGGTGGGTGAATGCATAAATGAGTAAATGTTTCAAAAATTGAGTAGAAAATTGAATGAATCGAGAACGAGTGAGTCAATGATTGAACGAATGAGTATGAATGATCGGATGAATGAGTAAACATAGAGTGGATGAAAAATCTAGAGTATCTTAAGCGAGTGAGTGAATAATTGAACGGATGCTTACATGTTTAAAAAAATGATTAAAAGCTGAGTGAGCGAGTGAAGAATGACTTATGTATATATGGGTATGGAATATAGAGATTTCCAAGTAGTTTTTGAGCTGGGTTGCAGATCGGCGGGAAAGAGCGACGCGAAGAAGAACCCCTCGGCTCTATTATGGGCCAATTGAGTCTCGTTTAGTCGGGGGTTGCGGGTAAATTGATTTAAATTGGCTACGGCCTCCAGGGCTCCATCAATGTTACATACATACGTATATTAGTATACATAGGACCCTGCAGGATCACTACCCGGAATTTTTTTTTAAACTAAACCCTGCAGCTCACACTAAAAGATTTAGATTTTATACGAACTATAAGTTCCTATCGCCTCGACCATCTTCACCCGATACGGGAGCATTTTACTATTAGCTGTTACCTACATATACATACATTATATTATATTATATTATGTTATATATACCTGACTTTTTAAGGGCCATTATTAATTTTATAACATTTTCATTCACCGATCCCATTTGAACGCCCGTATCATGGTCTCAGCTGCAAATCCACGTGTTTCCATATGGATGTATTTTTTTTTCCCTCCTTTACGTGTCACCCTTAAAATCTGTAGGACTTCTTTCTTCTTTCGGCCAAGATTGTAGAGTCGGAAAATGTCCTCCTTTAAACGATTTTTTTCTTTTTTCATTCTCCCCTGAAAAATTTGTTCGACAAGTTATCGCTCGAAAATCGGTTACTGTTTAGGAGGAAAAAATCGTTTTTGTTGGCACATATGCTTGCGAATCTGTGACTCGGTTGTGATCGTGTTTGCCACGCGACGTTTGGACACGAATTTAACAATGGATCTTAACAAGGATCCGGTGATAGATCGCCCCGCAACGGCCACCGGGGGCGCGTGCCAATGGTGCCAAAACCACAAAACGATCGAACTCGGGCCGATCAACAAAGGGAAGAAAACCGGACGTCCGATAATATATACTGTTTGCTGTTCTGCAGCCAGCAGCGAGTGTTGTTCCTAGCTCGAGAAAAAAATTGATGGTTCTAAATCCACGTGATCTTGTAGCTGAACAGATTTTTTTTAACATCGGTAATATTGAAGATATAAAAATCAACTGAACTCCTCTTTCAATTTGAATGAGTTTTTCTTAGCTCATATCATGGCCGGTTTCGAAACGAATCCAGCGACCCCTTGTTCGACCATTTCCGACTTACCGATCCCGAGATATCTTGGAGCGCACGAGTAACGTGCGCGGCTGTGCTTGACCAGCATGCATAATGCTTAGAGTCGAGCGGGCGGGTGCTTGACTAGCATCACTCCTCGCACTTCTATGTGTTATATCGCTGGATCGGTTGGTCAGAAATGTGTCGTTGACAGCTCGTTGAATTCGTATTGAATGCGGCTATAAAATGATTGCAAGACAATGATAGGTTTCTAATCAAAAAACGAAGCTGGCCATAATAAGTCAAAAACGAGAAATGGTAAGAAAATTCTCTTAGCTTCAATCTGTTTCTTTTCCTACACAAAACAACTTTTGTAGGGTACATCCTTTTATCGAATCACAAATTTGAGCACACTACTTGATATTGTTAATAATAATGAAAAAATGTGTACATACGAATATGTTAATCTTCTGAGAGGTTTCCCGGAAAGATTCCCCCATCGGTACGTATATGCATTCAGAATAGGGGAGTTGAATATCGGCATTTTTGTCCAGCGTTACAACCTAAACTGAGATCGGGCTTTAGCCTCTCGAGTATAATACAGGGTGAAATGAAGTCCCAAGTAGAAAATAATGGACCTGGGGTAGAGTTTGGGATTCAGTATTTCGGGAGGTATTATATTATTATATTACATTGTCCTGGAGCTCTTCACCTACGCGCTGCGCATGAACCGTACGAATATACGGATTCGAAAATAACCCATGCATCATCTACGCTAGCTGATCAAATCACTGTAAGAAGGAAAGAGAGGAGAAGAAAAGAGAGAATGAAAAGATCGATTTAACGACCGGAAGACAGGTTTTTGTAAAGTCACCCAAAACGGATGCTGCCTGGCCTCGAGGCTTTGAAACTGAACGCAGAGATCCACGTTGTTGCAAATCATTATCATTTTCGCCGGTTAAACGGGCCATAAATTGATCACTGTCGATGCTTATATGTTGATGAGAAAAGAAAAGCGTTGAAACTGGAAAAAAAAAAAAAAAATTCAGATCCATTTTTCTCCCTTATTCATCTTCTCTTAAGTTTAAATCAGTAGGAATTTTAAATTGATGGGTGGGTTTCATGGGGGCGGTTTGACGTGCCAATAAGGCATGACATGACCGATCAGTTTACCATTCAATTTTCTAGGGTAGGTACCTATTTTCGTGGGTTAGGTTCGACAGTACCCCGTACGAAGGTATCTTCCTATCTTATAGTCGAGCGTTCACACGAGCCGTCAGTAGTAGGGGTGAGATTACATAATAGGGGATGATTGCCGTTTGACAAGCCCTATTGTACAATGTGGGGCTTTTAATTCAACGGGAAACCATCACCGTCATTTAGATCCTCTCGCGATTCTAGGTAGATTATACCTATGTCGCAAACCTGAAGAAGAACTACTGATACGAGTTTCCGAAAGAGCGAAATAACCGGCCCAAAAATAATGGCCAAGCAAAATTGAGGAATAGAAATTGTAGAGCATTAGTGAGAGGAAGAGGGCAGGGTGAACCTTCAGTACTGAAATATTCAAAGAGCAAATAGCGGAGGCTTAACTGGTGGCAGATCTTCCCACACCAATCAAACAGCACCCCCGTAGTCCGGGGTGAAACCACCCGACCCCACCCCGTCCTAGCTCTCATGTATATGTACTCTTACAGTCATCACTCCCTGGGGAGTTATCTACCCCTACCTAATACCACGTCGACTATTTGTTGCGCTCGACTCTAAAAGCACCCTAATTTAGTCCGTTTCTCTTCAGCATATGATATGTAGCACGCTATCGTGTGTTGGATGTGGTATGAAATAATGAAGAAATATGATAGCAAGCGTATCGTCAAGGTGGTCGAAGACCGTGTAAATTTTATTTTTGGGATTTGATTTTTTTGGCAAAAAATGACGCCCCTTGAAGAACCAAGTTGTCTTCTTTAGTATGTTGACAAAGTATTTGTGAACGAGTGATTCATCGCTGATGATTTTTGGCATCAGTCAGTGGGATTAATTATGGATCAGTGAAGAGGGGTCGTTGATGGTCGTCTGTTTATCTAACCAGTGTCACAAACACACGACCAGGGGTACTTACCACCGGACCAGAAACCCATTGTTTCGGGATGATGCACAAAGCCACAAAGCTCGACCAACTTACTATACTATACTACTACTACTACCACCACTGTACCCTGCGAAGTTCCAAAAGTCATAAGAGAGAAGGGAAATTTCTCTACTATCGCTAAACTCAAGAATAATAATCTCTTCTCATCAGGCCTGGATATCATCAGACTGAAAAACTGTATTTTCCATTATCCTGCATAGAAGCCCATGCGATTATCAGAAATACTATCGAGTATGTGAAGAGTATAGGTTCTTATGCAAAAAATTGTTGGAATCGATAAGGATGTAGCATTTTTCCAAAAATCCTATTTTCCGGATAGCAGCTCATTAAGATATTGTGAAAACGAGTGAGAATTCGTTTTCGACAATTGAAATTTCATTCTTGTTTCGGATTGGAGTTAATCTTGACTCTTCAGGATGGAATTCTCCCGCCAAAAGATGTGGACAGTGGAAAGCCGGAAGGGCAAAGATTCGTTGAAATGATGAAAGGAGGAAAACGCGTCATTTTTGAACGACTGGAAGCCTGTTTGAAGGCATGAAAGATGTCTCTTAACGTTATATAATGAGGTCCTATAAAGCCCCCGGTTTTTTTTTTTGAAGACAGCTTCTGTAAGGGGTTTGTATGTGTGTAGCGGTGTGTATGGTCTATGGAGCAGAGCGCTAACTGCGGTATGATGTTTATCTTTTAGTGTAATCGCGCCGGGTCTACCTCCGACCTCGACGACTTGGTTTTCCCCTCGTAGCTCGGGCCAGGTCCAATTTAACCAGTTAAGGGAGACCCTAACCTCAAACCATAAACCGACACGGCGCGACGCGACGCGACGCGGCGAGACGCCCTCCCAGTTCCTACAGGCTACAGCATACAGCGCCCTCCAACCCGCCCCCACTAATTCATTTATTGCTCTTATTATAAAGGGCCGACGATAGACTCTGGAGTTCTGAGTTTAGTTCTGAGTTCTGAGTTTCGAGTTTCGTGTTTGGGGTGGGGAGACGTATGTGTGTATGTTATATCTACCACTGTGGACGTAGGAATGTCGGGGGCATCTGGTCGCGGCGTTTGTCACTAGCTTTAGGTATAAATATAAGATATGTGTGTACATCTCTTTGTATACTACAATGTCTGTGGTTTTCAGGTATATTTTGGAAATCTGTTCAGTTCAATGATACGTGAGATCAAAATAAATAAAAAAAACAGATAAACGGAAAAGTGGAGAAGCAACGAACACGATAAAAACGGGAGGAAAAACAGAAACAAATGGCAGAACAAAAATCGATTGTATTTTTGAAATGGATTCAAGTGCCAGCCGGCACTGTATTAGGTACATCAGTATTCCGTGCGGTGTTTGAAATACTGTTACTACGAGGTATAAATGATAGTCTAGTATGCGTATATGGTGGCGGAATTTCAGCGACGCCATATGCCGATGAATCTACCCCCCGTAGAGGGTAATACGCCGCTTACTCTTGATTATTTATTCACCTCTAGGCTAATTTAACTAACCGCCGTGACGATGCAACGCGACGTGCATCGCTGTGGTGCCACTTTATATACTTACTTCCGGTGGAGAGAACCACACATAAAGAGAGAAAAGGAGAGAGGGTAAAGATGTGTAACGACAGATTAGAGAGGAAAATCTTCGTTTGAAATAGAAAAAACCTCGTTTTGCATATGGAAGGGCGAAAGAAGTCCTAAAAAACGAAGAGACAACGAAAGTTCATCGATTTTAAGGCAGGATTGGTGCAAAATTTGCCAATTTGTTCCTCAGCCGATTGGGCATAGGGAGAAAAACGATTTAGACATTTTTTTTTATCGCCTTTTTTTGATGAGCTGAAGAGTGCACTTGGAATTGGTAGTGGTAGCCCGGACCAGTGTATAATTATGTAATATAATGATTTGAACAAATTGCTCGACACGAAGGCTGCTGCATGTAGCGCAGGAGCTATAATCGTCGAATCTACCCCTGCGACTGACTGCAGTGGAGCAGCATATAGCAGCCCATGCAGTATCTAAGATCGCTGGTCATCATCTCACAGGCAATTAAAAGCCGTCGCCAAGCGGCGCGTTAACCTATGATTCACCTCTTAATATCATCCTCAATTACGGCGTACACTAGTAAATGAATATGTACACGAAACTTGACCTAACTCGATTTTCTCTCGGTATAATTTAGCCACTACTACGTATTTATGAACGTGTATCTACGCGCCATACACATCTGCATGGGAAAAGTGTTGCGCTAAAACTGGACAAGTCTAATTTCTTTAGAAATGCCCTTTGCACCTTCAATTCCACATATACAAAGCCTGCAATGCTGAACCAGCGTTCTTTGGGGTACTGCAAAAACAATGATACACCAATGGAAGGGGAGTCCCAGTCCCGTTTGGTAAGAGGATGAAAATAGAGACGAAGAAGTTTGTCGATTCGTTAGCAGTTGGGCAAATGTCCTTTAAGGTACTGCTGAAACAATGACAAAAATCCAAGGGGAGCCCTAGTGCCATTTTTTCAAAGATGAAAGAAAGAGATGAAGAAGTTTGTCCATTTGTATGAGCAATTTGGCCAGTGTGCTTCAAGGTACTGCAGAGACAATGATACTCCAATGCAAGGGGGTACCAAGTGCCATTTTGTTGAGAGGATAAAGAAAGAGATGAAGAAGTTTGTCCATTTCTGAGTAATTGAGCAAGCGTCCTTTAAGGTACTGGAAGAAAAACAGCGACACATCACAATAAAATGGAGGGCCATTTTGTTGAAAGAATAAAGAAAGAGACGAATAAGTTTGTGCATTTGTTAGCACCGCAGCTAAGGTCCTTTAAATATGAAATACTGAATGAATGCGAGTGGAAACAGTTGGATAAGTATAAGAAAGGAATTGGTCTGTGAATTAAGACAAAAGAAATAGTCTGGTAGTTACGAAAGGGTGTAATGTCCTCGCTGTGCAACCCTTCTGATGATAAGTTACTTCAACGGTTATTACGTGATGAATCCTGCACTTGGGGTCCATTCGACGTAATTTTACTTATAACCATATTGCTTGGTGTATACCACCCATATGGTGTAATTTATTCCCTATAGCTAAACGGCTGACACCAGTCACCAGGATTACCAAGTGGGGTAGGTACCATGCAGCCGGGGATCCATAATGCTTGTTAAATACCTTGACGCAGATAATCACGCTTACCAGCTACCTACCATGCCCCCGACAATTAGACCAGGGCACCATTACATACACATGTGGTGTACCACCCACGAAATTCATCCATGCGACGAACCGATGGTGGCACGAGCCGCTCGTCGCGGGGGGGAGCCCAGGAACTCCAAGCACCAGTTGCTTGAGAACGTAATCGCGGCAATTACGTATGGAAATATCTGATTCATCTGACTTTTTAGGGCCTTTTTAGACCTCCCACTTTCGGACCCATGAACTAAACCGTGATGGGTTTGCTCGACAAATTTTGTCGAGTGTAAACTGTGCCGGTCCAAGCCAATGGAATGGAGAGAATTCCATTTTCTTGGTTCAGAATTTTGGGAAATTTGTTTTTGTTTACTTGTTCGTACAGCAAATGATGAGAGTGCACAGGTGCCTGAATGATGCGTTAAAGTAAGGAGCACACATGGCGCAGGTTGTTGTTACGCTTGATGCTTGAGATTCCGTTGTTATTATCACGCGGCTTCGCAAACTCTTAGAACTACCCAGAGCGCATCAATAGAAAGATGATCCCCTAGTTTGAAAGGGCTTAAAGATCTTTTGTGCCAAGGCATGTCTGTCGCGTTCTCCAGAAAGGGTTTACGGTTACCGAAACGCCAACGTGTGTGGCACCTCGGGTGTCTTCGCCCCTTTCATAGGCAAATGCCCAATACTCACCCTCCTTCGCTCCTCTTCTCTTATGCATTTATTCCGAGAAATACAGGATCGCGCATAATGGATTATTTATCGCTGAGGAATAGGCCAACAACAACAACAAAGAACCACCTCCGATAATTCGCCTCTCGTTGCCATATCGAATCAGTTTTTCAATGTTACTTGAACTTTTGCAACCAAAACCCGGTCACGTTTTATGCTCAACTTCTAGCCTGGTTCAAGACCAATCCAACGATATATCACAAGGCTATATTCAGATCGAGTTATCGTCGTCGGAAGCAAAACAGTTGAATGTAACCGCCAAGTATGTAGCTTGCTGCGCCGTGAGTCTTATTTTCAAAATTTTGGCCAACGTGATATCTCACGATTTATGGATGCAAACATACCCGTGTGACATATCGTTTGATTTGTCTTGATTCGGTCAAGAAAGTAAACTGACAGTGGTTCGAGGATTCCTAAAAATTAATTTGCATAAATTTTTTCCTTTCGATGGTATATTTCTCTCTTTGAATTAAATAGCACAGTAATAGTGGGATAATTATGGACTAAGCTTTCTAGGAAAATTGATACCGATAATAAGGAATGTAAAACGCAGGTGAAACTGCGAAACGGTGTAACTCATCGCGGAGATTGATAAGGTGAAACAAATAGGTACACGATTATTATGGGCACGGCATAGGGGCTGATTATCACGACAAAGCGTTGTACTTTCCATCGAGTCTTCGTCATCGTCATTTAGTATTTACCGTTCACTGTTTATCGCAGTTTTACCTCTCAATATACGAGCTAGTTTTTCGCATGTCTACATCGTTGTATGTAGAATTGGCCTCGAATATCTTTCTGCGAACTTCGAAAAAAAATTTCACATTGTTTGATGCCGTTTCATCGCCTTTTTACTGACCCTGCTCCCGATCTGCAGACTAATCCATTACGTTCATAAATATCAGATAATAAATACATCCAGCAAAGTCATCGCTCCGCAGGCTCGTAGTTATCGAAAATGACTGGCCGATTTTCGATTATATTTTGTCCTCAGTCCACCCATTTTTACAACTCCCGTTTACGGCAGGCTTTTGAATCTTACAGAATTTATTTCTCGCTAAACAACCATCATTCACTGATGGAATAAAATTTTGCAGGACGAGGGGACCAGCACTCGGGTATATATTAAGTGCATTTCTGACTCCTCAGAGACCACGGGCCGGGTGAGAGGTCATTAGAAGTGGTTAAAACGTGATCATCCCATGTGCTGAGGGGCTGTTAATGTCAAAGGGCGTAAAGCCAGAGTATCTAAAACTGAGTACACATGTGTTTACCCACCTTTATACTACAATATGTTCTTGGATATGGATTCGGCACGCTCGTGCCATCATCGACGAATTTATAGACTCAAATGGTGAGTCGCTGCGAGAGATGACGATGCTAGAGCAGGATCGGTCCATATGCCCGAAATCGACCTGATGCTGCTAAAATAATTAGACTCGCTCTTCGACTCCTATAGAGTATGAATAATCCGATAGTTTCCGTCAATGTGGAATCCAAATTTTCATTTTTTAATCTAGTCAAGGATTTTTGCCATCCACTCTACCGAAGACTAATTCCATAGCTAGTTATCGATTCGTTATTCCTCCTGCCATTTTATCACGTCGATGACGATGAGCTGGGAAAGCGGAGGGGTTTAATCTGGGTTTAATTTAAATAATTGATTTTCAGTTGCGCCATTCACAAGGCACTGGGCGCGACCTCGTTTCCATGTGTCATTCGCTCATTTTACATCGCAGCCTTTATTCCTGCAAAAAAAAAAAGAAAAAAGAAAAAAAAAAACGACGCGGGCAATCCGTTCTCGTTATTTTTCAAAAATTTAGCTCTCGAATACACGGGTCGAAAATAATCCCAAAGAAAGCTGTGAACTATGGCCGGCTAGGCTGTGAATAATTGAAAATAGATAAAAATAAAAATTTTATTGGACGTTTATAAGACTAGAAGTATACGTATACTATGAGGTAAAAGATGGGAGGACAGGAGGGGAATCCCCGTAGTATTTAGCGCGTATTGAATTTCACACAATAAAGAGCTTTGTGGGGTATCCGCTTACCCTGACAACGGCGGTCCACGACGTACGCGTGCCAATATGTAAAAAGGAGAAGAGAAGAGAAGAGAAGAGAAAAGAAGAGAGGAGTAGAGAGAGGGTGGAGGCGAAAGGAAGAATAATGAAAAAAAAAAAGAGAAAAAAAAAATCAAAAACCGCAAAACCGACGCACGTAACGTCGTCTTTTGTTCCCTATGCCCACCGGCCCGACGTTAAAACTAAATATACCTACATGTATACGTGTATACATATGCACAAAACTGGCTTCTCTTCTTCATCTATGATGTATTATATATTTAAAGGTTTTATGTACTTGCGGACGCAGCCCATCCCCATAAAGTCTCTAAACGTTGTGCTAATATGGCCGGATCAGGGTGCAGGATATAGTTTCGCAAGGTGATATTTCGAATCAGCTATAGAAGATCATTTTTCAAAAACGGTTCCCTGCAGAGCCTCGTGAAGTGAGAAGACGGGGAACGGAATTTATGAGATTTATGAGAACGGGAGAATTATGCTAGTGATATGTCTACTGCGGTGATAAATTTAAAACCGCATGCAAAACGCCGCCAGAAAGGAGGAGAAAATAAAAAAAATAAAAATAAAAAACAGCTGGAGTAGCACAACCTACGAAACTCGAGACCCAAGATATCCAGAAGCGCGCCCGCACCTCGCGATGGTATCAGCAAAGCGTCAGAAAACCCGGGGAAAAGATGACGCGACGTCGCGTGGCATCTGCCATCAACCTCTTCGGTCTTTAGACTCTGGGTCGTATAAAATGATGGACCGCAAGCCTTTCCAGGAGATGAGATGCGCGAGAGACCGCAAGATAGTTCTAGGGTGTGCGAGAATGAATCGTAAAAGATTTCTGTGGTACAGGGTGATATTCTTTGAGAAAAACTGATGAGATTTTGTGGGAAAAAAAATCTCATAGCTCTGATAGTTTTCAAATTAGAGCCATTTGAGTTATCGTCCAATCACCGCTCGGAATAGAATAACGGTCACTGCTCCGCGATTGGTCAATCTTCAATTTGCTCTAACTCGAAGACTATTATACTCTCGAAAATTTTCCTGATACAAAATCGTCTCGGTTTTGCACGAAGATTAGGCTGAGATAAATTCCAGATCGATACGAGCTGTCGATTCTCCTCCACAGCCTATAACATGCTTGACGTGTATTCAGAAGTTGTGAAAAACAATATTCCCAGAAAAATAACCAGAACACGGAGACTTTGATGGTCGGAAATTTATCGTATCTGGTTTTACGAGGATGGGAAATTTTTATCGCTGGTCGCAGACAGATCGTGCAACCGACTCGACGCGTACCCAACGCCTAGGCGAGGTGAGACTCGGCAGGTGCTAAAGCCTCGCGCGCTAGCAAAACCCCCTTCGCCTTGGTCTATTTCTGTGTGTTGTGTGTTCGGTGTTCACTCTTTTATTGTCTTGTGTTCTCCACTCTCCTGTTCTGGTGTGTGCTTCGTGCGTTTTAAACACCGCATCCCCGCGCGTCGTGTCGTCGTGCGCCGTACGCGTCCTACCATGCGGGCTCATTACGGGCACGAGCCGTACGCACGACAAACCTGCACCGATAGGAGGACGAAAGCGATTGGAGTTGCGTCGCTCCACACATACGCACACATATGCACGTGTCTGTTGCTTTTCAACTCGAACTCGGAGTTTTGAGGTCCCCAGTCCAGTTGACAAATTTCGGACTCAACTCCCATCGAACCATTGAATTTTCGTTAAACTAGCGCCAAATATTTTCGGGCTAATTTTTCCCCCAAAATTCAGAGATTCGAACGATCTTCACAAAGTTTCGTTCCATTTTTGATAAGCCAAGAAATTTCAGCACCGAGCTGTGCTGAAGCGAACATAGAAATGTCGAAAAATTCAGTAAAGATCAGGTGTTCGATTTTCTGGATCATCTATTCTCCGTCGTGGCACGCGACAGGTATACCGATATGGTATGGAAGATGCAAAACGATCAAGAAGAATAAAGGAGGATTCATGCCTGATGAGAGTCGAGAAAGGGAGAACACGTCGCCCTTGGAATCACTAACCCACTTCTAATGGAAGCTGATCATGATTCCATCCTTTCCTCCAGTCTTCAGTCTCCAATTTTGGATTTTCGTTAGTAGTTATAATTATGATTTCACAGTCACTACAGATTCATAAAAAAGAAAAAAAAAGAAAACACCATGGCGAAGAATACCTGTGTTTTTTTTTCCTGTGAACTGGGGCTAAGCTGATTTTCGGAACTCGATGATTATCCGACCACATATTCATGGAGTCTTTGGTTTTTTTTAAGTTTAGTGCTAGTTGCTGGTGCAGCGCGTTGAATATATTGACGGCCAGGTTATAAATCCTGATCACTTTGTACTGTAGCTGCAGTAGGGTACGAGGAAAGAATGTATGAATAATAATTGATCGATGGATGTATATCCTTGCGGTAAACTGCATGGCTACACGAAGTAGGTAATATGTGAAATGAAAGAGGGAGAGAAAAATAAAAGTGAAAAGCATAACTATTTTCAAATTAATGGCCTCACCCGCGTGAAGATATTCTCTCCCAGATCTAATCGCATCTCCTACTGAATGTATACGGTAGAACGTTGGTATTTACGCGGGGGAGCGTGTCGAGAATTATTTTTCAATTTTTCTACATTTTTTTATCTCTATTTTCCGGTCAATTTTTCCAACCACGAAACTAGCTGCCAGTTTCTCTCACCGTGTGATTTCGTGGGGCAGAATAACCTCGGAGAAAAAGCAGAAAACTAAATAATTGGAGAATACGGGATCTGGGATCAACAATTTTACGATTTAACGAGAGTCGAGATATGCTTCGAAAGCTGAGAACCGGAGGAGATAGCCTCATCGCTCTGATTATTGCATATATTTTTATATATTTCCTCCATCATTTCATTATCGAGGATCGCTTTTGCCTGTGGTAAACACAGACAGGAAGAGAGAGAGCGAGTGGGAAAAAAACTAACAAAAAAAAGTCAAAAATAAAAAAATTCTGAGGGGGAGAGAGAAAGAATGAAACCTGGTGCGCTATCTGATGATCGGGGACCCCGTGGACCCCGTGGGGCGCGCGGCCTCGTCTTCGACGGGTGTCAGGGTCAAATCGCAACCCCTTAGAAAATAAATAATATATATCGTTTGTGTCATCTTCGAGATAGAGACTCGAGTCGAACCAGACTGCTGCAGTCGAGTCTTGAGTCTGAAGTCTAAACTCTAAACCCCCATCGTTGTATACATCTGCTAACGTTGAGATCTCAATAACTACGAAGTGGGAGCGTGCCTCGAGGTTCAAAGCTCGAAAATACCCTGGGGGGGGGGGGGGGTAGTAAAAAAGGAAATGAAAATTGAAATTTCCGCGTCGAAAATCCTCTTCTGTATCACAATTCGTCAGATTTTATTCATTTCAGATTTTTTCAATCGAAAATACAACAGAAATCGGTTCAAATCTACCGATTTTGAGTTTAAACATCACATTTTATGGTTAACCATAATCTCGAGTGTATTTATAATTAGCTTTGGAAACTTCGCAACGTCGAAGACCACCGAAAATCGGTTGCAAAATCGCTTTGATTGTTAACTTTGAATTTTTTTCAATAACACACCATGACTGTTTAAAGTCTCGGAGGTACTTGCACGCATTGCCGATCATTTTTCATTTAGAAACGACTGAAACATCGCAAAAAAAATAAAATTCAAGTTTACCAATCTTAAGTGTTTCGTTTAATTTAGTATAATCGATCGACCTTATATTGCTCAGTAATGCTCAGTCCGGAATGATTTCAGTATAATCGTCGGCAGCACTCTGGCTTAATTACGCTGACAGCTTCGCAAGGTTAACTAAGCAGTTTGTATGCAGATTTGAAAGCCAATATCGGTAGCTAATAACTTAATCGTCCGTAAAAGGAGGTTTGATTGAGATAAGGTAAAATATCGAATCTTTTCTTCCTTCCTTTATTTTCAACCCGACCGACTATCAACCGATTTTTCCGCCCACGTGAAATCAGAGATGCGGTAACTTTCGACGCTCTGTACTTTTTTTCGCTCAATTTTTCTGTGCTTTTTTCGCTCCTAAATTAGCTCATATTGGTAGTACCAGCTACCCTCCACGACTGAGAAGACCAGGTATAAGAATTCAATACTTCGATATTATATTCCCAAAAGCCCACTTTGTAGTAGGGAATAATACCGGCAGCCGGACCACCGCCGAGGAATTCCCCAGGGCAGAATCTCCGCGACAGCCCAGGGGGTCTGGACCCCCGGCTCCAGGGGCGGCGTTGATATTTCAATAAATCAGTTAAAGAAAGTTCGTTGTGACCTGCCATGCCGATAATTTGTCCGCCCACAGTTCTTTTTCAGTTAGAAAAGTGAAATCGGTAGCAAATTCGGAGTTAAAAATCGATAGCATCTGTTGTCTCCTCACGCCTCGATTTCATTTCATTATATTGAATTTTTGATTCATGATTTTTCACGAACGGAAATGAAATCGGCAAAGGTTGATCCACCTATGTGCTTCGCTAGATCGGTGTTGATAAATCGAAGATTTTTTTTCACCGATCTCTAATTGCCAGGTGAATATCATCTGTGCCGGTTAAACTCGTTGCAGCTTGCATCTCGGGACACCCGTTATACATACGTGTATACAGCAAGTAAAAGTGCAAGTGCATAAGGTGGGCAGCAACCGCGGACTGTTGATGCCTAGGAAAAATATCGCAGCTGCTGTAAACGAACGTCATGATCTATCCTTTCGATATGATCTCTCAGCGCATGAAACACTGCACTGCAAAGCTGCAGCCGCTACTCCTCGGTGTGATAATGTGCCCATGAGTATACGTACAAACTTGTCAATAACTGGAAATCCAAAACCTTGAATCATGAAGTATTTTTAGTTCACACTAGAGACAGATGCTACAACTTTGGGGGAAGAAAGTTTGGAATCAACTGAGCGATTGGTTCAATAGTTAGAAGGTCCGGACGGCCAGAAATGTCATATTTTGGTAACCAGCATTACTGTAAATCGCTACTTACACCAGGACCACGGCTATATTCCTTAGGCTACCGGCTTCAAAGACGTCAGGTTTGAAAACCAATGCAAGAAATCACCTATAGTCTTTCCTGAACATCAGGAATGTGCGAAGAACACCTCTAACATTGTGAAATAACGTGTAGTGTGCATGGAATTGTACGGAATCGCAACATATCCGACAGATTTAAAGGGTGGTCAACCCCCTAAAGGCTGGAGTCTCTTGCTCCACATAGTAGCACTTGTCTCTCTGCAAAACCCGAGCCCACCGTCTCATCCTTCTACGTAGAAACTTGTCTTTCTTGACAAAAGGACCTGCCTAGAATTTAGTAAATAAAACATTATTCGTGCCATTCTATGCTCTGCGGGACGGAGGATAATGGTTCCATCTTTCCTCCTCTTATTCTGAGGTGAGTAGAAATTATACCTGCTACCGAGATCTTCATTCAGAATTCAGGATATATGCTGTTCGAGTTGAGTCGAGACTGACGACTTACTGGCCTCTCACCTTCTTCCTTATACTTCTACCCTCTCTACTCCTCACAGACCCAAGTGTGGCTAGTGCAGTTTGGGGTGTTTGGGGTGTCACCCATTGACTCTGTGGAGGGTTGAGAGAGAGAGAGAGAGTGAGACCGGGCAACAATGGGTTGTGTGAATGGTGCTCATGGTACAGATGTAATCGCCTGGGAATGGCAAGATTCTGCGTTTTCGTCATTGTGTTTACGTGCCCAATCCTACGGTTTGAGTGAAACGCGGATGGTATAGATGTTGGGTAAAAAATGGTCCTCACCAGAAAATTCTCTCGGTCCTATTAAAGCGTAGGCTACGATCGACGTATAACTCGCGAGCGAGCACTGCACGTGTGTATAGAGAACGGTCACCATCAAACCCCATATTAGTGATCCATCACGCGTTGTATAAAGGGGGGCCTTATGCCTTTTAGAAAAATCTATGTTATGGCCACACGTAAATGTTATAAGGATCCCACATTAATCCAATCCTCTTTTACCGATCAGATAAGACAAGTGAAGATGTATCCAGCTCCGCCACCCTGCATACGCCAGGATCCACAAGACCCCATGCACCCAACACCCACTAGTGTTGGTTTAAAAATGTCTTACCAGTGGGTATAAATTTCTAAAAAATACCAGAAGCCTTTCAATGTCAACCAACCCTCATGTGTCAAACGGTCGACAAAGAATCACCCTATTCCTTTATATCACAGATATTCATATTCAGTCAGCTATCCAACTTTTTTCCACAGAAATAACTTCCTCCTAAAACTTTTTCAACTCTCACCTCGTTCCTCGGCGCTACACCAACAAGGCGGAAGGAGGATCGCACAGATGATGGAATTGTTGGTCATTACTGTGCATCATCATTAACTGCATATTACACGGATACTGCAGAGCATATGAATTACCCCAAGGTAATCATTACTTCAATCAAGTTCGAGAAACTCCTTCATATGCTCACCGGTCGACCTTCGAATTCAGACAATAATAAAATCATGATGAGGATATCGTCCGGCGTTGAAATCCGTCGGGAAGTTCGGTCCTAGTATCTGCGACTGTCTCAGGGATTGGTAGCAGATATTTGCATCATCGTGAGACCCAAAGCTGGATCCTGGATTACGTGACAGGATCGAATTGACGTGTCTATTTGTATCCGGTGATATGATGAAAGGATAGTCGAGGACTGTATCTGAAAGTCTGACCGTTGACGTCCTCGCAATTTCATTCCTGAACGAATACCAGAAATGGCATTCCTCCACCGCGAAAAACACCCTTTGTTAAATCCGGGCGGGAGTTAACAGGATTTCGACTGAAGGGGTTGGCTATTTTTCCCTTTCGAGTACACGGTGTGTGCTATTCACATATTGTTCCTTAATATCGTTACAGTCAGTACTGCGTATCCCCTTATGCTGGACTTTTGTACCATACGCAAGTCCTCTCTGCTTCTCCTACCATTATATTATCCTCTGCAACGATCACCCACGTAACCGTGAAAACACACATGCACAACACACACATATATATGCTCGAGCCTTAACGTCATCAGTATTCACGCCACGTTCTCGCTGGGCTTTCTGCATCATATTTATCGCATGTGTATGAGTTGAATTTCACACGCATATGAGTATAGACGCGTGGCTTGAACAGGGATAGACAGTCCAGGTGATGCCTGAAGGCTGAAGCCTGAAGCCTGAAGGTACCTACCTCCTACCTCTGTCTCTCTATCTAGGTATCTGTCTGTCGTTTCTACCGAACATATGTTTACTGACAATGCCATAACTGGGGGCATGCCGTGTACCATTCGAAAGCCAACAAACATTGCGTTTTCATTATATTATCATACATTTATGTGTTATATTATTATATCTTGACCGTCAGACAGTCGGACCCTCCTCTCGAGTGGCTCTTCGAAATTTCGTACTCCACAGCCCCAGCCCTTACCGCAGCACGTGAAGTTTTTTCACTATTAGTCCAGTCGAATAGACAAAAAAATCGCTAAAAATAACCGGTAAGGTTCTCGGAATCAGTTTTTCGACGGTATTCTCTGGAACCGTGAACGATATCAAGATAAAGTCGGGAATCTAAAATAAATTTGAATAAATTCTCTGTAAAAAAGTCGAATACATTTTTTCTCCACCTTCATTGGATCAGCTGTATTTCGAGATTCAATATTTAAAAACTTTGCTTTTGAGTTACACATTCCGGGTTAAAATACAGCGAAACCAATGAAGATACAGGAAAAAGTTATTCCACATTTTTGATAGAGAATTTTATCAACTTCATTTTACTTCTGAGTCTTTATGTCGATATTATCAACGGTTCTCGAGATATGATAGAAAAACTGGTTTCAAGCACCGGTCGAGCCACAGAAATCGGTGGTTAGATTTCTAGGAGGTGGACGGTGATATCTTTTTTCGTGGATCAAGTTAATTCTACGATTTCTTGGTCTCAGGTCTTGCGGCTAATGGTCTCCCATCTTTATCGTAATCGTTCGGTTTATAAGGTAGGTAGATAGGTAGGTAGGTAGATATCTATGTACTAATAGCTAAGAACAAAAGTCCCTAGTCCCGTTCTTATCGAAGGATCATTATTGATCCTCGGATTTTTCCACAAGCTTAGTTGATGGCTATTCATCCCTCACCTCGCTAATCCAACCCCGAGGGCAAAGTTAAGTCCTCCAGCAACGATAATTACTGATAACAGATGTAGCTGCGCTATGGTATCACGCCGACTGACAATACTATAACTTTTTGATAGCAGAGTGTATTATACTGTGTAGAATCTAGAATCAGCAATAGTTGCTATCATGATCATTGCTACATGATTTTTACGCCAGAATTCTACAAAACATTTTCTAGTCACTGTCATCACGAAATCTACAAAATGAAATTATACAACAGGGTCAGGATTTCTCACAATATTCTAATGCAATTGTAGATTTCATACAGTATTGTAGATTCGTTATACAATTTTACACAATATTTTCAAATCATTGGCGAATTCTGTTTAATACTTAACAGTTGCTGTATAATTCTACATGCTGTAACAATTTCACAATTTGTTCTACGTTCATTGTGAAATTATAAATTTATCATTTTTAAACAATTGTAGAACATTCGACAGATAAAATTTTAAAACGAATATAGAATTGTACGATTGCTTGATTCTACAGTAATAATTGTAGAATTCTACAATTGCTGTGTAATTCCTAATTATATTATACCGTAATTGTAGAATTCTGCACGTAATTCTACAATTTTTTTAAAACTCTGAATAACATTCCACAGTAATTGTAAAATTCTACATACAATATTCAACAATTGCTGTAGAATTCTAAATTATATTTTACAGTAATTGTAGGATTCTACACACCATTTCAAAATTTTCCACAACCCTGAATAACATTCTGCAGTAATTGCAGAATTCTACATAGAAGATTTTACAATTGCTATATAATTCTGAACCATATTCTACACTAATTAAAAAATTGCACACCGAAATTATATTTTACAGTATAATTGTAGGATTCTACACACAATTCTGAAATTTTCCACAACCCTGAATAACATTCTACAGTAATTGCAGAATTCTATACAAATAGAAGATTCTACAATTGCTATACAATTCTGAACCATATTCTACACTAATTTGAAAATTGCACACCGAAATTATATTTTACAGTATAATTGTAGGATTCTACACACAATTCTGAAATTTTCCACAACCCTGAATAACATTCTACAGTAATTGCAGAATTCTATACAAATAGAAGATTCTACAATTGCTATACAATTCTGAACCATATTCTACACTAATTTGAAAATTGCACACCGATCGCATCAATCCAAGTGATATACAAGCCTTTCACGCTACAGGCGTCACACATTGATAAATAAATTTTAATCGTGGCCTGTGGCCTCCCCTGGTCAGTGATGTATAGTCTAGCATCAGGCTGTTCAAACGATATAATTATGGAAATATCTAAGTTAATTTCACAATATAAATGTGTATGTAAAACGCGAAACCGACGATAGTGGATATAAAGCTGCATTTTAGAACCGCATCTGCCCTCTCCGGTTACATTCCCACAAGGAGAAGACGCGACCGGAAAAATCGGCAGAACGGAATACACGTTGCGATGTACAGATCGCCGGTGGATTCTCTTGGGAAAAACTTCGGCAGATGCGATTTAAGCGGCGCGGCATGGCGCGTTCCCGACACGCGACTCGTTCTCGCTCATGTCTTTTACTCCGATTTTTCATTTTTATAAAAAAAAAAAAGCAAAAGCAAAAGAAAAGAAAAAAAAACAAGAAGAAAAGGAAAACAGCCGATCATTGCCTGCGATCTCTTTGACGGTATCCTTCCCACGATTGCGAGAGACACCTTGCGTACCTTGGTCGCGAATTTGAAAAAAGGTTGTAAAATTTCGAATTAGTTTTTTGGAATTTTTGTAAAAAGATAATCGGGGGATAAATTCTTGAGATTTTAACTTCTTTTGATAATTGATACCGCGAGTCGCGCATCTGACGATACCTCAGCACCAGGTGAACGTGGTTAAATTGTAATTCATGATGATTCAAGCTGGTTAATCGAATCGCAAACCAGTCGGGCTGGTATAACTGACCTATACCTACGATGTATTTACGCACATGGGATGAGATGAGATTATACGATCGTCCACCTGGCACATGTACCAGAGTCATAAGTTTTATTAATTTTAACTGGGTAATTTGATCACTTGAACATTTCGTTGATGAATAAATTCAGGGGGTTTCCTAGTCTGGGGTTCCAGAAAATATGCATGTTTTTCGAAGCGTTGTACCATTGAGGGTTGCGGTAGGAAAAAAAATGAAAAAATATGTTTTGAAAGTGCGCAACTTGAGCTTTAATTTGAAAAAAAAAAGTTGACAATATCATCAAAATTACGACCTCTATGGCAGTTTAAGTCACGGCTTGCAAAAAGCAGCGTCAAAAACGGTAACCATGATTGTAACCGAACGGAGTATCTGAAACCCAAAAACAAGGAGTCATTTTAATGGTCAAGGTACCATCTAAGCTTCTATGGAACGGATTCGCCGTCCGTCTTTTGGTTTATCATTAACTTGCAAAAACATTTTTCAAAATCGAGGATATCTGAGTTTTCGATTAAAAAATTCGCGACTCAGCCAAATTTCGGTTTATCAAAAATCGGTTCCATAGAAGCTTAGATGGTACCTTGACCATTAGAATGATTCTTTGTTTTTGGGTTTCAGATACTCCGTTCGGTTACAATCATGCTAATAAAAATGACAGATATGTAGGGAAAGGAAAATTTTCCCAAGGCTTATGAGTCGGTGAAAGTGTACCGCGTCCTAAGGCTCGACACGACGTCTAGAAAAACTACCCCATAAGTCAAGTGCTCTTAAAAATTCAGTGTGTGAACCAAAGCGCGGTTGCTACACAATAACCATATAGTATATACGTAAGTATATACGGTTTGTACCCAACTGCAATAAAATCTGCGGTGGTCGTCGAGTAGGTACTCTCATTGTACAAACCTAGTTAAATATTTTATTTTATTCGCCAACTTCTCTTTCACCCCAATTTTTGGGAATAAATATTTCCAATTTTTCCACAAATTTTTGCGATCTTTTCTATTTTTTTTTTTGAAAAAATATGAGGACAGGTAAAAAATGAACAAGATAAAAAAAAAAACGGTTCAAAAAATTTGTTCTTCTTCCTTCTTTATTTTTATTTCATTTTTTCGCATTTTACATTTTGCCTCATAGTCGATGCGGTTCAATAGCGCAAAACAGCTAATAGGGTAACAGGGGGTACCCTCGCTTTAAACTAGACCACTGCATCCGACCGACCCCCCACGAAGTTTGGACAAATTCGATTTTATCGATGCGACGTTATTCGAACTGAGAATAATAAGAAAAAGAAAAAGAAAAAGGAGAATTTTTTTTTGGCTAAGGGATAGATAAGCGATCTAGCAAATTTTATCACCATTATTATTATTCTCCTATTTTGAGGCAGGATGGTGCGGTTCCCCTTAGATCGAACACAGGCATAGGTATACAATTTTTGTCGATGAAAATTTATTTCCAGGTCTTATTTTCGGGTGAAAGATTATACGATTCGTTTCATTTTATTTTCTCGATTCACTTCCTTCTTCCCTTTTATTAAACACCTGAATCTGGGTCTAGGCCCGAAACCACAAAGATCACCCCTCGTAAAAATTCGGCTAATATACATATGCACACACACACACTGTATAGGATTTTGTTATTTGGGTATATACAGTATATAAGGCGTCAAGCACAACGTCAAAAATCGTTGATCGAATCCGAAAGATCGAGGGCAAGATCCAGGTCGATTCGGTTACATGGAATGCCCCATACATATATCGGAGTCATATTTCTCCAGCTAATAATGAAAAATTGACACGCCGGAAACGAGATTGAAATATTTTTCCTCAATTTCTAAAAGTATTTATTCGTAATCGAACAGGTATTACAATTCCATTTCTTTTTTTCTTTCTTCTCACCCCACTGACACAAATCCTTTTGCAAACATGGTAAACGAAGTTTTTGACAAATTTCACCTTTTTACGATTTTTCTTTCTGCCTCTCCGGCTCGGGGATCCTTTCAGGATGTTTTTTCAAGTGGAAAACTGGATTCGATATGTTATTCCGGATTTAGCATGCGTCGATTTTTATTATATACAGGGTGAGTTTCTTCTGGTATTGAATGAGGGAGGGGCTTATCGTCGCGAACGCTCCGCCTCTTTTCGTTCACACTTGTTTTCGGCATCTCGAGAAACCCCAGTTTCATGCTCTCCTTGTCCGGAGTCTAGGATAGGTATGATCTTATTTGAGACAGTAATAACAGAGTGGGGTTCTCCGATAAGACGATAACAAGTGTGAATACAAAGGGGCGGAGCGTTTGCGCTGATAAGCCCCTCCCTCATTCGATACCGAAGAAAACTCACTCTGTATATGCAGATAAATGCGTATAGATCTGTAGCCATAACCGATATTTTGAGGACACGTATACTACTAGAGAATTTTTTGGCAAGTTATACGGGCCACTTGAGGAATGATCGAGGCCTCGAGAACCTCGTCAACCCAGGGTCTTAAGGGTGTTTTTAAAATATACTTATACACACTGTATACTTACATGCACACAATGAATAATACTCTTTATTAGAGCTACAGCCCTTTGTATACCTTGCCCATAACCAACTCGTTCAATTCCCTATTCTCCTTATGTATATCGCCATAGCCATACCATAAGAATGAAGTGTAACCGAATATGGAAGGTACACCTAGTTTTCTACGAATCTATAGCGTAATCCTTTTGTGAAAATCTACCGTAAAAGTATCTTACAACTATTTTGAAAAATAATTCAAAAATTATTTCACAATTTTTCGGAGCTTTGTCTCGCGTGGATTGATTGCAATAAAGAGAGAGTGGTTTCGAAATTTTTTTTTCGAATTCGGGAAAACCGATGATATCCGATGAGTTTAATTTTTGGATACGAAAATAGGCGGCTTCAAGCCAATTTTTTCTCAACGTGACATTATTACAGAATATTGTCTATAAATTTCGAAAAGTCTCGATCATGGAATTATTTGTGAGTCCATTGTGTATGTGGTACGTGTATTTCATCATGTTAGTGCGGTGATAATTTCTCACAGTAATAAACGTGCGTTTAAAGTGATATGGAAGATGATTTATTGACGTGGTATTAAACTGTTCTAAATGTAACGATAATATTTGACTAAATTTTAGCCGTCGAAAAATTTTGCACCGCGGCATTCATATCGAGTAGCGAATCTTGAGTGAGTGAGTGTAGAGAGGCGATGTCCCGCTGTGCATTTGTGCAACTATTCACTCATTCACTCAATAGTGACTAGGCAATGCAGCAACAGCAGCAGCACCCGAGATCCTCGCCCATTCAATGGGGCTGCTCTCTATACTAATACTATACTAGGTACTGTTCGCTAAAGACACTTCACTACCATTGTGATTTTTTACAATATAGATATACATACGTACTACATAGACTTAAATATGAAAAAAAAAAAAAAAAAAAAGAAAAAAGGAAACTATAATGAAACGAAATTTAAGAAAAAATTTCATACCCTACATCGCCACATTTACAAAGACGAAAGAAAAAGAGGTGAGGCAGAAAAGTTGAGAGGCTATGACCTTTATTTTCTGTCGGAAATTAGCCGGATACTCATTTTTTTTCCGAAGTTTTTTTTTTCTTTTGGTTTTGTGTCAGAAATACATTAACAAAAAAAAAGGAAATTTATCGATCTGTCGATTGAGGCCATAATCAGTTATTGCAGTGATTTCAGATCTTAGGTAGTACATGATATGTTGTTAACATTTTTTAAGGGGCTTTGATACACGCTTTGATCACCTCGAAAACGCGATTCGTAGTTTCTCCCATACCACACAACCGATTGGAACGGAGAATTGGGGATCATTGCTTCATTTTGGCACAAAGTTCCTGAGTCATTAGTTTTTTGCAAATTTTTAATTTTTTTTTACAGATTTAGTTATCATCGGAGAAATCGTGGAATTACTCACGGATACACACGATTTATTAAGCTTTTGAAATACTTAGCCATCCGCCGCAGGCAAACCGCATATTTCTATCACATTTTCATCCCGTTTGATGAAGAAAAGATTTTGCATCGTATAAAAAATATAGCGACATCTCACAGAGGCGACACCTTGCAGCAGCTTGATCAGTCGGTAACAAAAAACCTGCGTCGGAGTTCCCACGCGGCTATTTAAGAGAAAAATGGTTGAATTTTTTCTTTTTTTTTTTTCTATACCGCGGTATAAAAAATCCAATTCTATAATACATCGTAATTCTTGTTATAAAACACTTTCAAATCCGCTTCTTCTTCATCGTATTTTTTTCAGTCACTTTTCTGTCTGATTTATCGCGATATTCTTCTTCTTCTTCTTACCAAAAACTTGGTTTTTGTTATCACTATCGCCTTCTTGCCTCAGCCGATAGTATATTCATTAACGTCAGTTACTAGAGAGCCTTTAGAAATGATGTCTTTCCCGTTCTTTGCTAGTAGTAATCAGACAGTAGGGAATCTACCATATCGACGACGATGAACAGCTTGATTTGTCGGTTGATAAGGTAGCCTGTCTGTGAATATTTGCTGCTATCGCTGAACATTTGGAGCAAAAAATTGTAGAACAATGTTAGATGACAAATTTTTGATGGTGAAAAAAAAAAAAAAAAATCACTTATTCCCTTTTTCGTTCTTATTGCAGAATATCGCCAGACCTCGTCATGCTTAATTCGAAGGTAAAGTCCGTACAGATACCGGAAGTCGACAACGAAGGGGTGAGGTAAGAGTTGATGAAAATGAATTGGGGAAAAAAGAAGTTATTCGACCGTCAATGAATTATTGGTCTGAAAATTTTGATTCTTCTATAGAAAATCGACTATAGAACAAATAGAAGAAATTACTCTGAAGATAGTCGGAGAGATTCAGTCTGAAAACTTTCCTAAGATTACATACTGCCATCGTCCTTCAGAGGGTTCGAATCCTGCGGTTCAAAAACCGCCTGATAAACAGTCCGGCGATGTCTCTATTGCTGGTAATTAAATTCTTTGAAAATTATGGAATATTCTTGACTGACTTCCAAGGTGACGAAAAGTACCTTGAAGAATACTGTTTTTATGTATTTTTTGGAAATCTGAATTCACTTCGAATCAGGAAACCTGGAAGTTTGTGAATCCAATATCCCGACCTCGTTCGATAGCTCAAAGTCCTTGAGCTGGGTCTTCGAGGATGATGAAGAGCAGCACGAAAGGAGTGAGCCTGGTAATGACTGGAATCTTTAAACTCTGTATAATGATCGTTTGACGTAACTGTTGGCTGGATAATTCAGTAGGAAATCCTGAAGTCGAAGAAGAAGAGGACGATTCCCTTAAGCCGACCAGAAACACGACGACAGTTGACTTCCGGTTGAAGAGAAGCAGGAAAAATCTTGTTTTAATTATGACTGTCATGTCCCACGTCCACAAGATGCTGATAAACGGAACCACGAGGACCCGGAGATCTTTATACTACGAATTACAAAGTGAACCGACTGTTGGTATTGTCAGGAATCAGCGGGTCCTTGATGATGCAGTCAACCACGTCGCTAGCCTCCTGGAACGCGCACCTTGGGAATTAGGTGAAACAGTCTTCGTCTTCTTCTTATCTTGTCATAATTTTCCTATTTTTAGCCAGGTTCTTCACGCTCTTCATCTTCTTCTGCATGTTCTATGCCGTGTTATTCAGACTCTTCATCCACTTCTTCATGTCTTTCAATCTTTCCATTTTATCTTTTGAGCTTTTCACTCTCTTCGTGTTATTTCTCATGGTCTTCTTCATCTCGTCGTGTCGTTCTTCAGCTTCCATTTCAAGTCCTTGTTCCGTATCATGTTCCATATTCTTTATCTTCCCAATGCTGTTCCTCAATCTCTCCACGTTCTTCACCTTCTTCTTCATATTTTCAATACTTATCATACTTTTCATGTATATCTTCAACATCTTCACGTTATCAGTCATCCATTTCATGTGTCCAATTTACTTCTTCGACATTCTTGATCTGATCGATGTTTCCCCCAGCATCGTGACGTTCTTCGTCATATTCTTCATCCTTTCAATGTACTTTCACAACTCGTTCGAGTCCATCCTCACGTTCTTTCATTTTTTGACATACCATCCGAACCATCCTCTCCGTCTTCATCTTCACAGCAAACCTCGTTCTTCCCTTCTTCATCATCTTTTTCGAACCCTTTCCAAAGGTTTCACGGCCACGAGCAAAGGCCTAGTGTGTGGTAACCTCGACCTAACTTTTTCGGGGCGAGATTCAGTCAACTGCAATATACCAGGCGGTGTGTTGATACCGCAAAACATTTTCCGGGTAACTTCAGCTCGCACTACTGCCAGGTACGTCTTGGTGGTTGAAAAAGATGCAGTTTTCCAAAAACTACTCGAAGAAGACTGTGCCAATTACCTCAACTGCATTCTCATCACTGGGAAAGGATACCCCGATGTTAATACCAGGATGCTGGTCAGCCTCCTCGGCAATAGGCTCAACATCCCAGTCTACGTTATCGTCGACGCTGATCCATTCGGTGTAGAAATTATGTGCATATACAGGTGACCTCAAAAAATGGTCATCATCTAATACAGATTCGTTTTCGACGAAGCAACTTTTCCATCTTTTCTTATTCTCAATCTATAGATTCGGTTCATCCCTTCGTTCACGAGAGAATCAACAGTTATCATGCCCAATAGTTCGCTGGCTAGGGATCCACCCGTCAGAATATTCCGGGCTCGGAATATCGCCGCAGATTTTCACAAACGCTGACAAAGCGAGACTCGCGTCTCTCAAAGGCCGTAGCTACACAGACGGCAAACTTTCAAACCAGTTAAAAATAATGGGAAAAAAAGGAAAGGTAGAAATCGAAGCTGTCGCCAGTCTGTCCCACAGGTTTTTAACCACCGTTTATTTGCCCCGAAAAATAAACGCGCAGGAATTTTTTTAACAAGAAAAACTAAGAAAAAAAAAAAAAATAACAATAATAATTTAATACACCTTAAAGTTTAATGGAACAATTTTTTATCGCTCTGTTCGTTAGATAATTGAATAAAAATAATTATTTAGTAAAATATGAGAGCCTGTTTTTATTTTTCGTAATATCAATACAGTGTGTGAATAATTTGCGTTTCAAATTCAAGTTCGATGATTAATTAAAGTCAATTTTTCCGACCGATTTGAGGCCCGTCATCCTCGTCTTCGATCACGATTAGCTGAGGTATCTTTTTGAAACTGCCGAGATAAATAACGCTCGAAATAGTTCCAACGGAGATTGAAGACTGAAGACTCGTGGTCGGAAGTTGGAGATTCTTTACACTCATCGTTTTCAGTTTGCTGAAAAATTAAATACGCGAATATCAGGTGACGAAGAAATATCGGGTTCGGTCGAAGAACGGCTTGCCCTGCTTTCGGCGACTGGCAAGATGAGAAAATCCGAAATTTTACAGAATTTCGGACTCCTGTACTTAATGGGCAAAAAAATTGCCAGAATATTTCTTCTCGATTTATATTTCCTGTTTCCTGAATACGAATATAATTATTGAATTTATCTCACCGACTACGTTGAGAATTTGACAGATGTGTAACCTCGATTTGTCTATCAGTCAAATTTTCGTATCTGCAAATTACAGATTTTCTAATTTTAGACAATTTTTTTTTCCTGCAAAATGATTTTTTCTTTCGACATTTTATTGCTGATTCACATTGCGGACTGCGTCCTCTCGGTTTCCGCATGCTCCAGTCTTCCAGATTCTTCAGACGCGGTGAGCGCATTATACATATTTAATTTCACACTGCAATATTGGGTATGTATACAACTATCACTAATAATAATTGACCAACGAAATTATAAACAAGAAAAAAAACTAAAAACAAAAAAATTGATTGAATTGAATGAATAGAAAAATAGAGAAGAACCAAAATGAAAAAAAAGAAAACACGTCTGCAGCGATCGATTTATCAATAATCTGACGTTTCGTCGTCGTGAAAATGATTACTCGTTCATTTCATCGAATATAAGAAACTAGAAATTGGTGAAAGTATAAAAGAAAAAAATACAGGCTGGTCATGGATTAAGTAAATGCTTTGATTTTCGGGAATTATTGAAAGGATCTAGCTTGTTACCCTGCCGTTCGAAATACCGATCTCCGTTGCGGTGTCGATTTATGAGTCGTGTTGGCGCCTGCGTTTAGGCAACGAATTATACAGCCACGAAAGCCGAGTTGTCTAGTCTTAGGCGCTCACGACAGCTGAATCGAGTCACGACACTTTTTCCAGTCAAAGAATCTTTGGATTACGACCATGCCGGACGAAAACAGCATCCCAAGAGTGAGCGGATACAGCCCATGAATGATATTCGTGATTTTCAACTGGAAAAGCGTTATGACCGCGCCTGAAACCAGACGGCTGACTTTTCGCGCCTGTGTAGTCGACTGCCTAAATGCAGGCTTCACAGCGACTCTTTAAATTTCCTCTATCCCACTGCTGCCACAATGCAGACTAGTATTTCTAACGTCAGGGTATTAAGCTAGACCCCTTGGATTACAGAATACGGATTTCAATGTGAGTTATTTTTTTTTCCAAAAAATAGTTAATAATTAATTATAGGATTACTTATTTTGTTTTTTTTTTTTTGTTGAGAGAGCGAGAAAGCGAGAGAGTGAAAGAGAGAGAGAGAGAGAGAGAGAGATAATAAATGAATAACACGTCGAAAGCATTTTTTTTTCAGGTAATGTAACAGTTTATTGAAAACACTTTTTTTTTTTTTCTCCTTCCGCCGCACAGCAATCACGTGGTGCTGTTGATTTTTTTTTTGTTTCAATTTTTTTTTTTATATATTCTTTTATTATTCTTCTTACTTCGAACTTCTGGCGCGAATTATCGCTTGATATTAAAAAACGCAGATTAATAACACGATATTGATTATCCTGTGTAAGGGGGTTGGGGGTCGACGGGTGTGGGGACGAGGGCGAGACGTACGCGTTACTCGAAATTTAACGCACGTTTTTTTTTTTTTCTTTTTTCTTTTTTCTTTTTTCTCTAATATACATACGATATATAATATACACATGTACAAATATATGTATATGTATATGTATATATCCAATGAATTATATGTAATACATACATTTGTATTACAGTATATACTCCACGGAATCGGTATTTTTTTTTTTTTTTTCATTGGTATACACCTATATAGCGAGTATATAAGTTACAAAGAAATTCAAAAAAAATATATATATGGTATGTTTATTGATAATAATAAGAGAGAAGACAAAAAAACAGAAAAAAAAAAAGAAGAAACAGCTGTAACTATAATTAATTAATTATTAATAATATTATTATTATTATTATTATTGTTATTAACCGTATACCGATTCCGCGTAGATTTTCTTATTTATTTATTTATTTTTATTTCATATACTATAGTATATATACATAGATACATATACATATATATATGGTATAATATGTATATAGGTATATATTATAATCGTCATTCAATATTTTATTATTCTTATTGACCGATTTACAAAAATCGGTATTATACCATATCTATAGGGTATATCTTTATTATATAGCCTAGCGACCGATACACGTGTTACCAAAAGCTATATAATTAATGTTATAGATAACTGCAACCCCTTATATGCGCTGCTACCTGCATATATACAGTAGGTACTCGTCAATTGAAGTGGGGCAAGGTATTTTCCGCGGATTTTCGCGAAAATTGAACCGATTTCGAAGAATCAAAAAATCACATTCTAGGAAATTCATTAATCTTTCGAATGAGACTAGTTTCATCCCGATCGATTTAGAATTGGCCGATTGCCAGAGGACTTCGTAAATCGGTGATAATCAGGGTTTCGCGAACAACCCATAAAATGATAGTGGATGTTATCGTACCCCTTGGTACCTTATACCAATTGAAAGGGCAGCTCTTGACGTACAAAAAACACCCCCTATGTGTCGCAATCGGATAACTCGTTGAGGAGTTATGCGTCCAGGAAGTGAGAATCGTTTATCGGTGATAACTCTGGAACGCTTCGCTCGATTTCACTGAAATTTGTTATGTAGTCGTATTCTATTACGCTCTCAGACCGCACCTTAGTGTTACCGCGATAACTCACCTCGCAGACGAGATCTAGGTACTTCCTGAGCGCGAGGTTTCGTTTATCGACATTTTTCGCATTGAAAGACTTTGAATTAAGGGCTAAAAGTTATTAATTGTTAAAGGGGAAGTTTCAACGATTAAAATACGTGGTCATTCAATATCGGGAATGACCCCCATCAACAGCGGGACGTTGTTGAAAAACAAGAACGAAATCGCGTATAATTATTCATTATTAATTATTAATTATTCGTTCTCGTTTGTCAACAACGTCCCGCTGTTGATGGGGGTCATTCCCGATATTGAATGACCACGCATTTTAATCGTTGAAACTTCCCCTTCAACAATCAATAACATTGAGCCCCTAATTCGAAGTCTTTCAATACGAAAAATGTCGATAAACGAAACCCCGCGCTCAGAAATTACCTCGATCTTGTCTGCGAGGACAATTATCGCGATAACGCTAAGGCGAGGTCTGAGAGCATAATAAAATACGACTCCACAAAAAATTTCAGTGAAAAGGAGCGAAGCGTTCCAGAGTTATCGCCGATAAACGATTCTTAACTTCCTGGACGCATAACTCCTCAACGAGTTATCCGATTGCGAGACATAGGGGGTGTTTTTTGTACGTCAAGAGCTGCCCTTTCAATTGGTATGAGGTACCAAGGGGTACGATAACATCCGCTATCATTTCACAGGTCGTTCGCGAAGCCCCGATTATCACCAATTTACGAAGTCCTCTAGCAATCGGCCAATTCTAAATCGATCGGAATAAAACTAGTCTCATTCAAAAGATTACTGAATTTCCTAAAATGTGATTTTTTGATCCTTCGAAATCGGTTAAATTTTCGCAAAAATCCGCGAAAAATATGTTGCCCCACTTCAATTGACGATTACTGTATAAGGTTTTTTTTTTAATTTATCTATATATTTATTTTTTATTTTTATTCTTCATTTATATATAATGTATTAATTAACTATCATAATAATTCATAATTTTCACCTTTTTCTTTTTTTTTTTTTCCCCTCTTTTTCATTTTATTATTATTATCGTTATTATTATTATTATTGTTATTTATTATTCATCATTGTATTATTGGTATTATTAAATATTATTTATCATTATTTATTATTCAATATCTACATTCATATGAATTATTATTATTATTATATATACATATATAGATATATAGATATATTTATATACATACATATATATATATATATATATATATGTATACATGTATATAAATATTAGTCAATTTGCCGTTTTACAATTATAATAATTATACTTAATAATTGATTGTAGTTGCTTTTTGGGGAATTATACATGAGTTTTTTTTTTTAAGTTTTTATTTTTGTTTTTTTTTTCCTCTTTATCAGGCTTCTTACATATGATCTTCGTCAGTTCAAAGGCGATAGAATACCTGTAATAAAACCTTTTTTTTTTTTTTTTTTATTATTATTTTTTTTTTTTTACTTCATGATAACTAATACATTATAGTAAAGGCTGCAGATCTAATAAATTGATCGCCGATGTTCTGCACATGTAACCCCTTCACGGTTCTTAAACATTTTTTTTTTCTCTAAAATGGTTCCCTGGATGCTTCACTCCTCTATATAGTTGGTATTTGAGAACCAACCCTAATCGGAAACAATTAACATAATCAACTTTCGCCATCACTTTTTTTTTTGTTTTTTTTCTTTTTTCCTTTTCTATTCTTTTCTTTTCTTTTATCTCATTTTTTATATACCATATCATAGTATATGGGGTATCTTCGCTTATCCGGGATATTTTCAACCCTCCCTACCCCCCATATACTTATATCTCGCACGCACGCAGGCACACAGAGACACACACAGCCAGACACACACACACACATAATCATACATAATTATAATATTGAACAAATTTTATTTACGCACAACCCCTGTATTTAACAGCCTGTCGTCAAATTATGACGTTATTTGTATATAATAATAATAATAATTAATCAATTAATTAATTAATTATAATCAATCACTCATTCTTTTTCTTTCTTTCTTTATTTCTTTTCTTTTTTGTTGTTTTTTGTGTTTTTTTTTTCAGCTTTTCTTCTATTATTTCTTCAAACTATACGTCTCTATTTATATACCTAATAATATAAACGCGTATATAATTATGTATAGCTGTATAATAAAACACCCTGCAAGATATAATTATAAGAGTTATCAATTATTTCTTTTTTTAATTAATTTATTTTATTTTATTTTATTTTATTTCATTTTTTTTTTTTATTGTTATTCATTATTCAGATAATAATAATTTAATGGTATTTAGACTCGTTATACTGTGGAATACAACACTGTATGTATCTCTGTTTAATTTCCATATCTATTGGCAAATAAAAAAGATATAAAAACAAAATCATTTTTTTTTTTTTTTTTTTTTCTGTCTCATGACGACACAAAAAAAGAAAAAAAGTTAAAGAAAAATTATGAAATAAAAGAAAAAGAATGAAAATAAATATTGGTATGGTTTACATATAGTTAATAACAAATAACAAATAACAAATATATAATATATAATATAGTAGTATAATATATCTTTCTGCAGCCTTGCGGTGTATACATAAAATACACACAATAATATAATTATATAGTCTGTTAATTATATATTTGAAAAATATAATTCTTTGCTAATTATAATAATATATTATACTGCGTGTGTGTTTTTTTTTGTCTTCTTTTTTTTTTTTTTTTTTTCTTTTAATTCAACGACGCATTAATTATTATTATTACTATTATTATTATTATTATTATTATTATTATTATTATTATTATTATTATTATTATTATTTCAATTCATTTTTTTCTTTTTTTTTCTTTTCTTTTTTATTTTTTTCAACTCATCAATATAAGGTATGAAATAGAGATTATATTAAGTAAATATTTAGAAAACGATTAATATAACTAATATTGATCATAATCGTTGATTATAATTAATCATTATCTAGGCATTGCGAATTTTTTTTTTTTTTTTTTTCTTTAGTTTCATTTTAAATCAATGATCATTTCAAGCAATTTTATCAGTTTTACTAATACTGTAGGCCAATTATTTTTTATCTATTTATTTAATTAGTTTTTTTTTTTTTTTTTTTTATCAATTATATTTATTCGCCCATTTCGTTATATTGAGAAATATTCATTTTTAACAAACTAAAATTAACATATATATTCAAACAGCTTTTCTATACCTTATAATTATATAACTAAATTGGTATTGAACGTGTTTTTTTTTTTTTTTTTTATAATTTATCTTGATTAACTTTTTTTCCCCATCGTTCATTCATTCGTTCATTCATTCATTCATTCATTCATTCATTCATTCATTCATTCATTCATTCATTCATTCATTCATTCATTCATTTACTCATTCATTTCTCACGCGGTTTTCCATTTTTTTCATCTTTTTTTTTTTTTTTCTTTTATTCCGTAAGTATACATATATATAATAATCTAAAATTATTTATTTATACTAGGATGTATATATTAATTATATACGTACGTACGTTTCACGGTAAACAGGCAACAATTTATTTCATTTCATATCAATTCATTTCAATTCATTTCAATTCAATTCATTGCATTTCGTTTCATTTCATTTCCTATCCAATTCAAATATCATTTCTTTTCATATCTTTTCACTTTTTTCTTAATTATTTATTTATTAAGAATCGCGCGCGGAATCGGCCATGCACGCGTGCCGCACGCGCGCTTGATTAAAATACGAATTTTTCTTTATTTTTTTTATTAATATTTTAAGTTTTTTTTTTAATTTTATATACGATAGTACAGCACAGCTGTATTGACAGGATCAATATTTAATTTTTATTAGTTTTTATTTATTTATTGTTTGATTAGTTGCACTAGCCTTGATTGTCGGCATAATAGAGGCTGCTGGCACAGCAGCGTAGCGTGGCGTGCCGCGTAAACCCGCAAAACAATTAACAACATTGAAAGAATGGATAATTAAAAAGCAAAGAAAACGCCAGAGGAACACTGAAGCCAATTTTAGTCAAGTGAATAAAAGTCGTCCTAAAGATTCTTGTAGAAGGTCTTATGCAACAAAAATCGTCTAGAACTTGACTACTGAATACTTTTTGTAATAGAATTCGTTAAAAAGATTTTTCTGGGAGGTTTTAGGCAACAAAAGTCGTCTGAAAGATGTTTGTGAGATGTTACAAGCAACAAAAGTCGTGTAAGAAATTTTTGCAGGATGTTTCAGGCAACAAAAATAGTCTAGAATTTGTCTACTGAATATCCTTTGCAATAGATTTGTTAAAAAGATTTTTCTGGGAGGGTTTAGGCAACAAAAGTCGTCTGAAAGTTGTTTGTGAGATGTTACAAGCAACAAAAGTCGTGTAAGAGATTTTTGCAGGATGTTTCATGCAACAAAAATCGTCCAGAATTTGTCTACTGAATATCTTTTGCAATAGAAATCGCTCGAAGGATTTTTCTGAGATGTTTAAGGCAACAAACGTCGTCTATGAGATTTTTGTATCATGTTTTATGCAACAAAAGTCGTCTAGAATTCGTCTACCGAATGTCGTTTGCAACAAAAGCTGTGTAAGAGATTTTTGTAGGATGTTTCCGGCAACAGAAGTCGTCTCGAATTTGTCTACCGAATTTCTTTTGCGATGAAAATTTTTTTTTAATATTTTTGTCGGATCTATGCAACAAAAGTCGTATAAAATATGTTTTTGAGATATTTCATGCAACAAAAGTCGTCCAAGATATTTTTGTATGATGTGTTGTGCGACAAAAGTTATCTAGAATTCGTCTACCGGATATCTTGAGCAATAATAGTGATCTGAAAGATTTTCGTAGGATGTTTTACGCAACAAAAGATCTCGAAAAAATTTTCGCAGGATGTTTTATGCAACAAAAGTCGTCTGAAAGATATTTACAAGATGTTTGACGGCAATAGAAGTCGTCTAAATCCGTCTAATTATTGAAAAGTCATTCCGAAGATGATGTACACAGTAAAAACGGTCGAAAAGATTCCTACAAAACAATCTAACCCAAGAAAAGTCGTCTTAAAGACGTCATTCACTCGATTTTTGGCTTCAGTGTTATCTGGGAGGGTTAAAAGCGGATCTCGCGGACTCGGTGGGGGACGATTTACTATTTACAAATATTCAGGGTCGAGGGGGGCAACTATCTAAGTTGATCTCTATCCACAGGGTGTCTAAAATATCGGATAAAACGATCACGTGTTTCGAGTTCTTCTAGAAGACAGTGCAAAAAATGAAAAATAACCACACCAAAGATAATAATCGACACAGACAATAAGTGACGGAAAACTATAATTTGCATATGGAAAAGCGTCTAATATTTTCTATGAAAAATTTTACGTGATCATTTTATATTATTAAAAATTTTGTTAACACCCTGTACGTGACATATAATGTGTACATAAATCGTTATGAATTCATTTACTCATTATATACCCGCATGTGTGTATATAACATTATTGTACATACACTAGACGCGAAGCTATACAACACAATTTATAATGAGGCCGTGGGGTTGGGGGCTGGGGTGTCTAAGGGGGCGTTGATGATCAATCGACGTTCACTCGATTAAATATTTGAAGAATTCAATCGTATCGAGTAGTAATAATTAATGTATGATTTGGATGCATGTATATGTATATGTATATGTATATGTGTATGTATATGTACGTCGCTGTACTAAATAGGGGATGAGATTTTTAGCGAATATCCTAATAATGTAATTATGTTATGTAATGTTATGTTATGTTATATAACGTAATGCGGATGCGTATTAGCCCTGCGGAGATATACAACGCTATGTAGTAACAATATTGCTCATACAAATATGATGGAATCGCTCGGAATAATAATAATAGTAATCAATCAATTATTTACCATAGCTATATAATAGTATATTCATTATTTATATGATCGTTTTTTTTTTTCATTTTTTTCTCCATTTTTTCTTATTCCTTTTTTTTTTTTTTAGTTTGACTTTTTCCTCGAAATTAGTTTTAGTTTTTGGCTCGCTTCCCTTTTATTTATAGGCCGGAATACGCCACCGGTTAAGAGGAAATTAGCCTCAGGCACTAGGAGGGATCCAGGGTGAGGCACTCGGCGAGGAAGTCCTCCATGGAACGGTAGGCGTGCTCGATTACGCCCGTCAGCTGGTGATCCTCGTCAGCGTAGCTCTGAAAACATGAAAAAGTTCAAAATATCGACGAGGGTTGGCGCTGCCTGTAGTTTCTCTCTCGCTAGAGGAAACTACCGAGTCGAAAATACCACGAGACGTGAACAGGGGTCCAGTAGTATGAAAATATTCGCTCACCTGATACCTGAAGATCACTCCAGCTTCCGACAAAGCCTTCGCAAAGGCAACACCGTGTGTGTACGGCGCTGTGAGGTCCGCCAGACCATGAAGAAGGTAGAGACTGTGGCTCGGGACTAGACGCGCTCTCTGTGTGAGGTCGGCCTCCACGTATCCCTTGTAGTTTTCCGAAGGTGCCCCTAGGACTCGCTCCGTGAAAGCTGAATCTGTAAAAAGAATAAATAAATAAGCCATCATCTCTTCATGTTATCAAGTTTTTGAAGCACGACCTTAGTCACTTACTGTAATAAAGCCAGTCAGCGATGGGGCTGACCGCGACCCCGCATTTAAAAACGTTTTGCTGGCTGCCCAGGACCATGGCGGTAACGTATCCGCCGTAGCCCCATCCCCAGACCCCGACCCTAGTCTCGTCCAGGTACTTCAGGGTGTCGAGAAGATGCCTGAGGACCGTGAGCTGGTCTTGGACCTCGACGCCACCGATCCTCCTGAAGAGAGCACGCTTCCCTTGACCTCTCGCACCGCGGACGTCGAGCCTGACGTATACCACATCGTTGTGGCTAGACATATATGTCCCCCAGTCTATCCTGAACTTGTCTGTAACTGCCTCGCTACCTGGGCGGCCATTCACTTCAACTAAAACCGGGAACGCCGCGTCTCTTAATTCTTCACGCCATGATGGAGGTAGCAGCAGCTGTACCTGCGCCCTCCAACCTTGAGGAAGCGGAATCTGAAAAGAAGACACGATAATGGTCTCAGCAGGACTGCAAATGCACTTCTGACTTCAAGAGTTGCCGTTCACGGGGGGAATATTCTGGTAAAGGACTCTGTGCCAAGTACTTATACACAATTCTCGTGATGAGATGGTGGAGATACTCTATCTGGCACTTGTTGCGATTGTACCACGTACGTTCTAGAGTACTACGTATAGGCGGAAAATCGAGTGTGCAAATCATGATAACTGACCTCGAAACTCTGTCGCTTTGGGAGGGCAAGTTGCGAAAGTTTGTCTGCCCGTTGAAGCCTCGTGTCGTAGAGGACACGGATCATCTTGTGGGTTATCACGGAGTGAACACCAGCCAGTGGAAGACCAGGACCCTCACAGTGCAGGACGTAAAAACCCTGGGCACCGTTTTCCGAGAGAGGGTTAACCGACGCACTGAAGTGGGTGCAGTTTGTGTAGTAAAACCTGCAAGCCAAATCACGACTCGTCATTCGAAGAGGTATATGAAGAGGTAGAGAATTGCTGAGCAGTTTCTCATTCCACCTACCGACTGCTCCAGAGAACTCCACCTAGATCGCATGTCACGCAAAGTGGTTCCAGTCGTCTTGGGTCGTCGGTTGTGGGATCCCTAACAACGTAGAGATGTCTTTGACCAGGGCGAAGCTCCCGGGTACCGAGATAGTAGACAAGATGAGCTTGGGTGTCCCAGGCGAGGATTTCGCTGACCTAGAAGAGTCGAAATTGTCATTTTTTCTCACGGTTTCCGAGTCTCCCGAGGCTACTGACCTCATAGCGTCCATGAGACAAGACTGCTATCCTCTGCTGGGTGAGAGTGACGTGTTTAATATGAGTGAAATGCTCCTGGCCACCTTCCTGGACAGCGGCCAGAAGCAGAAAGCTATCTCCATCCGGCGCGAACACTGGATGTGGCTGGGCGTCTAACCACTGACCTTCTGGAGCACGTTCTGAGTGAATTTCCTCACAGTCCCAGGTCGGAGCACGACAACCCGAAACTACTGAGAGATTCTGCGATCGCGTCATCCACACCACCGATATCTGGGTAGCGTCGTCGCCCACCCAGCCCGCTGATATTAAGTAATAGTCCCTGAAAATGATCGTCAAGTGTTATCCCGATGTGGTTGCAGCATGAGACGCAGTGAAGAGAAATCTTCAAAGACCAATAATTCTCTGGACCACGTCTCGCACTGAGAAGCGATTCGGACATTGAGGGTCATATACACCCCCTTCACTTACTGTCCATCAAAAACCGGCGGAGGTTTCAACCTCGTTCTGGGTACTGTGGTGTTTGTCGCGTTAGTAGCCGTCGCGTTGGCCAGGTCGATGAGCCAAAGGTCGACTTCAGGGTTTGGGGAACCGGGCGTAGGATACCGTACCGATCTGGAAGCAGGAAAGGTCCCCTGTCTGGACGAGGTCAAAGGTCCTCCCTCAGCTCCATCGTGACCAATTGGTGTACCGAACCATGGAAACTCAAAGGCAGAAACCTTGGTGTCATTGAACGAAGCAAAAAGGATATGGGAGCCGTCAGGACTCGGCCAGACGACGTTAGGCCTTGGCAAGACTTCCTCTTGGTACAACCAGTCCGGTACTCCATTGTAAACTACCCCAGGTATCCCGGTGTCCGTTAAACGGGTGTCCTCTCCAGCCGAAGGAGTCGCTCTAAGGTATATGTCGTTCTCCGAGATCATGACCAGAGACGTTGTGTTACCCAGCCAAGTAGCAAACTGAAGTCTCGTCTGCTGCACTCGTGGTGATGAGTGGAGACGTAGAGGAGTGTGATGACTGAGGGTTTAAAGTAGACAGTGTTGAGGGTTGGGGGTTGGGGGTTGGGGGCTTATCTCATTCCTAGAACTCCGGAATATCACAGAATTCAAACTACTGGACTTATTCCTGCGCATTCATTAATGTATGATCATCAATTGCATCGTATCCGGTTCAATCTCGAATGCACGACTGAGGAACGACTCAAAACTGCTTTTGATGACTCGAAATGACTCGACGACATTTTAAACAGATTTTAAGTAACTTCAAAATACTCAATGGAAACTAATAGCTACTACTGATGATTATGGACTATTTTTTCGACTTCTAATGACTGTCAATGACTACTATAGAGCTTCCAGTCTATGATGACTCAACTATTGGTTCTGAAGCAGTGTGATTTGAGAAATGCTTTCCAGATCATCAATAAACTGCCAAAGCTCACTAGTTCCAATGGAAAATTGTTGCAGGCCTTGGTTCGACAGAGTTTGAAATATCTTTTGGAGTATTTGCAAAACAGAAAGAAACTCACTCGTTTGTGACGTCGTAGACCGTGTAGTGTGCAGTGAAACTGTGTCGGAATACCTGGATAGAATATATTGAATTTGATGATTAGTACAGGGAAAAGCCAAAAAATTCTCTGATAGATCATTACATTTTTTTTTTATAAAATACCACCTGCATTGCCTAGATGGATATACACACTATCCCTAACAGTCTAGCTACTAGCTTCGATCAGTTGTTTGCTTAGGAAGGAGAGATGCTGAGCATGTCACGCGGTCTCGGCCTTAGCTCTCTGCCGAGTCAATGACCAACAAATTAATCGAACACTTTGGGAGGAAAACAAACTCGTGAGTAAACCCTCTCATAGACGAATAGAACAGCTGGAGCAAGCTATAAATGGTTATAGGAGTACAGTTGTAATACTCTCCTAAAATTTTTGCACACCAAACGGTGTCGTTCATGAAAATTTACCAGATGATTAATAATTGATGATGATTTTCACTCTTATCCCCTAGGAAGAAAATGAAAAATTTACAGAGATGCGGCAATCCATCCTCCCATATTTATGAAAAAAAAAAATTTCCGGATGCTACACGCCATGGGATTAGGTAAAATCATTTTTTGACCGAATTCATGAGTCAGGTAATAGTAATTGATAAATAAAAGTTATTAGAGCTAGATCAACTCTCCGGCTAGTTGCATTAGACGAGAAATTGATAATTCCCAGTCTCTGTAATAGCGGTGGGTGTACATTCGTAGTATTGCGTGATCAGAGCTACTTATAAAAGCTCGGTGTAATCAATTTTCAGGGGCAAAAGCTGCGACGTATACGCCTACACCTATGCAAAGGTATACACATGGTCGTTGAATTCTAATACCCACAAGCCGGAACTTCTATACAGTGGAACCAAAGTGGGGAGGTAGTTTCTAAAAATATATAATATTAAAAGTTCGGTTTAATTAACGCTCTCAGGCAGCGCGCGGTCACGGCGAATAGCTATATACCATATGCAATGTATAACTTTTAATTTTTAAATTACACCTATACCAACAATTTAATACACAACTCCCGGTTATACCTATAATAGGTATACATGTGTTGTAGACACGAACCTTAAAATCCTATGCTAAACTTTTATCAAACTGTTTCTCCATATCCACATAGCTTCATTTTATTAATTCATTTTTTTTCTTTTTGTTTTTCCAAACTCCTCTTGTACATTCAACAACATTTTTGTAAAATAATAACAACAATCGAGCCCGACAAAACTTACCGGTTTAACATTGTGCTTGAAAAGCACATAGCGAAGATCGGAACTGCACTGGTAACCTTGAACATTAAGCTGCCTCTGTGAGGGATGAAAAAAGAAAAAGGTATTACACGTTTTTGATCACTTCTTACGGTTTGGATAAAATCTGTCAATTTTTATTCGTCTCACTCCTGACCAGGCGGTTATGTTGCGAAGATCCAAAAGATGGGGGAAAATAAAGAAAAAAAAATGCCTGGTTTCTGTAAGTTCGAAAAATCGGTCGACGAAAAAAAGGTCGATCGTTAATGCTACCGCCTGGAAAGGGGTTGCTGATTGTCAAGGAGAGCGACTCCCAGTGTCAGAGTTGGCTTTACCCCATCGCCTCATCTTCTTGTTTTAACATATCCTAATATATGACGAAGAGTAACGGGGGTGCGGAGTGGCCTGGAGCGGTGCCGAGGGCGGCGCACCCCGGTGCGATCACAGCGGATCGATGATGCCCATTGCCCCGAGTTTTGGCTCGCCGCATAATCGGGAATTTTTGGACCTCGTCCACGAGGAGTAGCTCTTCTTTCATCGATATATGTGTATGCATGTATATATTCATGTATGGTATGTGTGAGTAATGTATGTAAGATACTTGGATCTTCTGTGTGGATTCTATAGTATACCTATAACTTACGAGGGTGTGATTTGAGACCAGAAGAGAAACCGAGTTGTTTGATGTGTCCAGTAGAGAAAGAGATCCGTCGTCTGCTTGGAAGACAAACTTGTCGTGAGACAACCAGGCCGGTGGTAGACGATGGGGCGTCAGGTCTCCCCGGAGACACTCTTCCAGGGTCAGACGTTTACCGCTCCAGTAAAGAAGCTCGTCAACGTACCTGGGCGTTGGGTAGAACCGAAAAAGGAAATAAAAAATAAGTAATATAAAAAAACATTCCGAATGAGTCTCAGGGTGATATTCTCCGCGGTAGTATCTCTCTTCGTTTTATACCCGCCCCATGGACTCACCACATTCAACAGCAAATCGTTCAGCTCAGATATAGATAGGAGATTTTGCTATCCGGGTCATCCGAAGCCCGTATTGTCGCACCGAAGCGACTTGTCAAAAGGATAATTAATTGGTTTCGTAATGCCCGAGGGTTGAGGATCGATCGAATTCAAAACTGCACGATGTGCAGATAGACTGTGTTGTTTTTTTTAGAACTTTTGGATTTTTTTCTTTCCCGCTTTTACCCCGCAGCAAGGATTTTTCATTTCTATTCTCGACGGTCTTTTGATGGATGGATGCTTTGTAAAAAATTGAGGAAAACTTTCCCGAGCCAAAGCCTCGAGAGTATAATAGTTTTCAAACGGCAGCGAGTTTCAACTTGGCCAATCACCGTTCACCGTGGAATAACGGTAGTTGCAGTAACGCGGCAGTCCGTGATTGGTAAACTTAAACTCTCTCGCCATTCAAAAACTATTATACCGGCGATAATATCGCTGGGACAATATCGTCCCGGTTTTTCGCAAAGAATCTGCTGACCAACCCTTAGAATCTCTCATAAGGTTTTAAATAAAAGAGAATTTTATGCTCACCCAAGGAGGTAGATCGCGGTGACGATGCCTGCTATCACAAAGCCGATTACCAGTAGAGAAAACACTATGCTCCTCCAGTTGTGACCACCCTCGGCGTAAGTGAGGTCCTGAAAAATGACCAGCTCGCTGCAGAAGTTCGGTATGATAATTATCGTCCACCATAAGCCTCCTTTATTTATTTTCCTTATAATAATCGTATAAAAGCTTTGCTTAGCATCGATCATGCCCATTTACGTCAAATGAGGAATACGACGAGATACACCGACATAAAAACCTTCGACGAGAGATATCTCGCGCGATATTCATAAAATATCATATTATTTTTAATCTAATCAAACACACTTGCCTCATGCATTTTTAAAGTGCCCATAAATACGACAATGTATACGTTGCGGTGTGCGTGTGTGTTACAGTATGCCCTTTTTATTGGGTGGTAATCGTCCAACTAGACGAGCATAGAGAAACTCCTAACAGAATTGCGATCCAGTTGAGTGATTGTTAGAGGGTAGGTATAATCTTTACCGGGTTATGTCCCACACAGTCGGGAAAGATTGCTTTCAAACTATCGCCGAAGAAGCACGTCGACGTGGTAATGTATCGGGGTATTACAGTCCATCAGAGAATAGCATACGGTGCTACGAGGAGAATTTCCTAAGGATAACGAAAGGGGACGTCTTCCTCTTCCTGGACGGAAGGGAGTGCGAGCTCTTCACTCCTTGTATTAAACTCTCGGTGTATTTTGCTGTTCATTCTCTCCTTCAGTAGTATGTTTACCCGATGAGGATAGACGGTTCTAAAAATATGTCGACAACCTCCTACGCCCACACGCTTATAGCTTCTCCGGCATTGTTTATCACGCTCTTTTTCTGGCTCCTAGATCGGCCGCGGGTCTATACACCATCTATTCGATAGATGAGATGAAGACCTGGCGACAAGATAGTGAAACAAATATTCTGGAGCTATCGCAGCATCTGCTGTCATCGTATACCGATGAAGTTCTCAAAAAGAAGCCACTTTTAAATTGACAAACGATTTACTCCCCGGCATAATAACGGTCCATAGATTGGCCACCATCACTGTGCGGTAATCGGTTTCCAACGACTTGTTTATCGCCGTAAATACCGAGCAATTCTCATTCTCTGTTTTTCAAAACGATCACCATTTTTTGATAAACTATTTATCGAGCCAGTTCCAAAGTAGGTGTCTCACACTTGGCTCCGACGTTCAAGTGGAGAGAAGCTAATGACTCGTTCTCAAAGCGTTCCACACACGGAAATAAAATACGAAAAGGACCATATGTACTCTCTGTGGAAATATTTGCTTATCAACTCCCAGAGTCTCGAGGACGGTATAGCACCTACATCACGTGACAATGCCATATTTCTAACAAGATCAAAAGCGATATAAGCGAGTGGAGAGGAAATCCCTCGTCGGAATCCCTACTCCACGAGGTCACGCAGGCAAGATTAAATATTATGCTCAGTCAATTAGTGCCTCTTGATTAACGACGGGAAATAAAAACAAAAATATTCATTTCGAACCGACGTCGATCCCCACCATTAGGATATGCCAATATCACCTACCCAGCTGCAAACAGTGTTGCAAAACGCCATGGTCTTCGGATTTGGCAAACTGCAGGCCTCGGTACCTTTCCACTATTTTTTCAACGTCACGTTCTGTGTATGTCACTTGCGCCACTGGCAACAAGAGCTAAGCTTAGCTGAGCCGAGCCAAGTCAAGCTCTGCGAGACTACTGTTTCTGCGCTATTCCCACCCTGGTGTACAGGCTCCCAGGTGGTAATCGAGTTACCAATTTACGTCGCACGAACTATTGTCTATCAAGCCTTGACCAAGTTCACGCGTAAACCGGACATGTCACTCCGATACTTCGCGACATGATCATGTCCAAACGAAATGATGGTATCATTTTTCTTTTTTTTTTCAGTCTCTTCTTTTTCCTTTCCACCTTTGAAGGGTTCCTTGGGAAACCAGTCTTCGGGGTTTAGAAAAAATTATAACGTCGTGTAGCGAATGAAATTATTGAAATTCAAGTGGGTACTCATCCCCATGTGCTCAGCCGGGATTACCTTCCTCGAACAGTAACGAAAGGGTTTCAGGTGGCTTTTTAAAGTTGAAAAGCCGGGACGTGTCGGCGCATTTGATTTCCACAGGACACGTGACGGATCATAGTCCACGAAGTTAATTTTTAATTCGTCGAATTAGGCGGTTAGATATTTGAATGGAAAATTTTAGCCGCCTCGTTATGGTGGCGAGAATATTAAAAATGGGATAAGAAACATCAAGTTAATGAAATATCGCCGTGAAGTTTGAAAAAAAAAAAACTATCCCGACTGATAAAGCATTAGAATTTCTACGCGTTTATGTTGGTGCGCTGTGCAACGGTGATCAGTGAGTTTTTTCTAGTTATTTTACCGCTGATTTTGTTACTAGTTTTTGCTTGTGACCGTTCGCTGTTGTTATAGTTTACGAGGGGTTAACCATTCTGAAGAAAAATTCCAATGCGAAGCGCCGGAAATCTTATGGAAATTAATTGATGAATTTTGAAAAATCGGTTGTGGTTTCAAAGAAGTCAGTGAAGTTTTGAAGAATTTCGTTGAGTATCAGCAAACACTTAGAGAAATCGGTTGAAGTTCAACAAAATTTATATGTTGGAGCTTGAAATTTGAAGAAAAAATCGTGTAGGTACTATTGATGAAATCGTTTGAAATCGGTTGGGCTCAACGAGATGGTTAACCCCTTGGTATTGGTGCTCAGGGTGTAACATGCCGTCCTAAATAACTGCAAGACGAACAAACGAACGTACGCTAACGATCGATCGAACGAACGAACAACGATGAACACCGAGAAGAAAAGCTGGCGTCGAATTACCTCTTTTACCTGGGCAGACTTTGAGCGGGGGTCGGCGACCTGGACGGTCTCGTCGGGAGGTAGCCGCCAGGAGTTCCTCTCGACGCTGACGCTGGCGTTCATAGCGCCTGGCTCCTGCAGCTACGAGCCACCTTCGTTCAGGGCTCGCGATCGGGTCCCCAGGGTAACCCCTGGGCCACTCCTGGGGCCGAGGGTAAGCCCTCCGATCCACAGCTTTTCACCTGGAACCAAAATTACGATGTGTCACTGTTTAGCGCCCCCGAAGGATTTTATTTCCGGCCTAAATCAGAAACAGGATTAAATAATTTCGGACAGTTTTTTTTTTTGTTTTTTGCCCTCTTCTGACTTTTCATATCCCCTTTTATCACCAGGTTAGTTCACACAACCACCCGGATATGTGTACACATATTTTATTGCAGAATTAGTTCACCCCGAGGCTCGGGCCGTGCCCCAGAACTCCAGGGCTCTTAAGTCTCGAGTGGAAACTGGTGCCTTTTGAACAGACATGACAATGAAACGCCCTCTTTTATGCTCCTCTGATCTTTAGCGATCGAGTTGTCAGATATAACCGATATTATATTGCAAAAAGGCACTTTGTGGTAAGGGGAACTCAGCTTTACTACAATATGAATTATTTCTATTTCCTATTCAAAATCCGGTAAGCATAAGATCTTTGGAGACGGGAAACGGTAAGGAGGGTGGCTTGAAGAAGCATTGCATTTCCGTTGACCCTGCACCAAGTGATACGACTTTGCGATTGCGGAAACGAAAATGGCCGCAGATATTCTTGTCTTAAACTGTGCATCTTCATGTGTGTGTGTGGTTTTCAGTGGTGTGAACTGGTAGACCCCCGCGCACATTATCATCCGCATCGTCATTCTCATTCTCATTCCCAGGGTAAATACACGGACAAGCTTTCTGGAAAAGGTTATAAAGTTATGGCTTCCCGCGCAATGTATCCTGGTTACCCCTCGGGATATAGCCTGGAGACCCTCACACCCGCAAGCGAACACCCAAACCACACTGAAACACTGCGTCGTAGACGTCTTCGATGTTGCCGCAAAAGCCTGCAGCAGCCACTCCCTGAAGTTTAACACCACCTCGTATCGTCTACGTTCCCGAAAAATGTTTCATCGACATTTCAATGTTGCATTCACAAAACTTGGATAAATGTTCATGGATATCACGACACGGATATTCAAACTAATCTCTTTCAAAGACTCATACATCAATTCTCGGATATCTGTACGATATTGGGCTCTATATGTGACCGATTTGGATATTCTTATCCGTTTTCAACGTTCGATCGACAGAATGTGAACAATAATTAATTGACATTGTGAAATGGATGCTGAAACGACATGCTCGATTATGGATGTGCTTCTCCCGATGTACATTCTCTGTCCAGTACCCGAATCGGATAGATATATCAATTCCCGGATGTGGTGAACTAACCGTCGTGGCATATCCACACGATGTTGTATTATAAATGCAACAAATTGATGCTCCACGAACAGTACATGGATAATAATTACTGTTCACTGTGAAATGGATGTTCAAACGCCATGTCTGATCCGGATGTGTTATTCTCGAGGTATATTTCCCTTGAATGATTCATATATCTGATGTAAATATCGACTTATGGATAGGGCGAGATAGATGTCACTCAGGGTATATCCATTCCAGGATATTGGGTTATCCTTCGTTCATTCTTTGGCCATGAGTTTGATATATTCAGACCTGATTCCAACCTCCCATGAATACATATCACATGGATATATCAATAACAAGATATCCCGAAATGTATGTCCAAACGATACGTCACACATTGGGAATACATTACTCCTGAATATCTCCTATCAATCACATGGACGTTCTACATGGCAATATCGCCTTCGCCAAACTGATTGGAATATCCCATATTAAAAAAATGAACAAAAATTCACCTAGGCTATGCATCGAAAATCATTGAAACAAACTCAAAGTCAACTTCTTCATCGTACAGTTACTCTCAGTCGCCTATCAACCCTCGATCACTCCAGTGTGTATAGAGGGTTGACAAATCATTCCTAATTATTCTCTCGGTTGTATGTATAATCGTGTGCAGTTTACCAATGAGTCGGGAGTGGGCAACCCGAAAGATATTCTACTATAAGAGGGGTGGAAGCGCCAGTACATAATAAAGATTGATTTGGTTGCGAACGCGTCGTCGTCGCAGGGAATAGAACCAGAAGAAGAAGAAGAAGAAGTAAAAGAAGAGGAAGAAGAGGAAGAAAAATAAGACTTCCTCCCAAGGGATCGATTTTTCATCCACCACGCAGATTCGTAGCAAATATGGGGGGTGAGGGTTTCGATGGCTATATATTACATAAATCAACACCATTTCCTGCTATTTCCATGTATGACATTTGTGTCTGTGTGTATAAATAAATGGACAAAAAAGCAGTAAGAAATAATAAAAATAAGAAACAATCCTTCGCCTGAACAAAGTTCCAACATGTACTGTCCAAAAGTTCAACTTCGGTGCAGTGCCTTGGTCGACGTTGGGGCCGTGTTATATCAACCCATGACGTCAGAGAGAGAAAGAGAGAGATTACGAGCGAGTGAGTGAGAGGTCTGTTACGTCAGCAGTGCGGCAGACCGTGTGGTGTGGGTGGTGTAATGGGATGGGGAAACAACGAAACAGGGTCGGCTACCCCCAGATACCGAGGAACCCATCCTGCAACAACCACCAGCAAGGATAGCGTCCCGTTTGTATGACCCGGAATTATTTAGCCTCCCTCGAATGGACGGAGGTTTGCGTCAAATTTCATTCATCGGTTATCGGACGGAGGAGCGAGGTTTGATAAGGATTTAGAATCCCGTTGGGGGTTTGACATGGCGGTCATCATTCCAGCGAGGATGTCTCCGTTGTTGTTTTAGTTACCACAATAGCTTTAAGTGCGAGTAACTGCATGAAGCTGAAGAAAACGGGGAAGATTGAAAGCTCTAAAAAGTCGGATGTTATTCAGCTTTCGGGGAGTTTTGGCTGTTCGAAGGAATTGGAATTACCGGTGCAGTGCGGGGGGTGATAAATCGCTTCAAAATTGAATGAGGATTTCTAATCCCTTCGTTTTACCCCACTTCTTCAACTAATTATTATTCTTGATGCAAGCTCGAGCTTACAATTAGCTCTGGATGCTGTCCTATGAAGAGCTGTACCTATTCGTGTGTATAGATATAGCAGAGCCTGCTAGCTCCGCACGCAGACGTAGACGGCAGCTAAGGGTATCCCAAGGATCATGGGAAAATGCTGTGGTAGACAGCGCGGCGTTTCTTCTACGGCAGCAATCAATATAGATACTACGACGTCGTGGTTATTTTTTTTTTTATACATATTTTTATTTATTTTCTGGTTTCTTTCCTGTCACTGAGTGGGAAAAGGGTAAGGATGAGGAAGTATAGTCAGTGACGTCTGAAGGATGGAATAAGAAGGGGGCATACGGATGAACGGATTTTTATAAAATTTATTTCAATCGTTAGCATTTGGCCAAACTTGAATATGATCAAATTTTGAAATCAATCGATTCAGCTGGAGTTTCAAAGCCATTGAAAGCATTCGATTTTTCCTTGCGCTGAGGTTTTTTGAAACTTAGTATCTGGCCTTTTTTCTTTTTAGTCTCTGATCGCTGAAACGAGTTCAAAAATTTAGGAAAAACTATTTTTTGCGCTCGTCAAGTCCGGGAAAAAGTTTCTAGGATTGGGCCATCGAGGTCAGCTGAATTGGCTTCTTGTTTCTCGAGCTTTTTGAACCAGTACCATTTCCTTTTCGTTTTCTTTTTTCTTTTTTTTTTTCTTCAACCCACTCTCGCAGATTCACCCCAACCCTCATTGCTACGTATGTGTGTGCCTATATGTGTACAAATATATAAGGCAAGTTTGACCGTGGACGTAAACACGCTCAGGTAAAAGGTATAGCGGAGCTTGAGTAAAAGCGTATGAGTAGAAATAGGATGCAAAAAAGCAAGAAAGAAGGACAGAAGAGGAAGAAGAAAACAAAAAAAATACAAATAAGATAGAGAGAGAGAGAGCGTGTATGCGTGCCGCTGTCGTAAACGACCAAAACTTTTGTTATTTACAAAAGTCAGAGATTCGACTTGCTGTTTTAACGGGTATACTCGGTTTTTTATATCCTCTTTTATTTATTCCTCGCTCTTTTTCCACGGGGATGCCTGAAAATAGAATCTGCGATTCGACTGAACCAGGAGATATAAATAAAGAAAACCAAAATAGAATAAAAAGTGGAATACAAAAGCTGGGAGAGAAGCGAAAGGAGGAAAATTTTGATGCCATTTCGAGGAAAAGGCTGCACCAATTTTCGAAAAAATATTGCTGCGATGTCATGCGTCAGGTATTTTTAGACACCCTGAACAAATCTCTGTAAGCTTCGTGCGAAAATTTCACTTTCACCACATCAGATTATCGTCACCGTATTTTTCTTTCAAAATTGCGGAACCCACAGTCTGGCAATTTTGCGATTTTTATTTTAGGACTGTAACGCCGTTTGAGTCGTCTGACGATATCAGGAATTCGATTTTCTCGGAATCTTGCAATTCCGATATGAGAATTTGGACTTTTCCTCAACACTACAGTGTGGAGCTTTTCACAATATCGCAATATCGCAATCTGGACGTCTTTCCAATATTGAAATCCCAATATTGCAGAGGTTTGTCAAAATGAACATTGCAGTCAATAAAGCTGTAATATTTCTGAATCGTGATAAGACGCATAGACGCGTGCAGAGCTCTGCGGCCTAGCTGTTATCGCGTTAAAGAACAAACGGAATCTTTATTCGGGGGTGAAAATCGTGTCACCCACTTGGCGACATTTCTTGAAAATGAACGACTTCCTCAAATAAGTAACAACCTCCACTGAGGAGGAAAGTCACTGAGAAAACTGAATCATTTCCTCATCTGTTTCCTACTTCCGTCTGATCTTTCTTGATTAAGAGTAATGGCTCCTTGGCCTTCATCCCTCTCCCTCTACCCCGTGTCCCCGTCATTCCTCAGACTCGCTGTTTTCCTATTTAAATTCGAGCGTCTGTAGTCGCGAGCTCGTTTGTACCCAGTAAAATCGAAAAGTAGTTTCGTATGTTTCTCCTCGGGATGATCTTCGCCAATCTGTATTCCCTCGGCGTGTGTAGCTAAGACTGAGACCTAGACGTTTCCGGAGTTAAGCCGGTCTGGCGATAAGCCGTGGATGCACTGAGCGGAATTAAGGCGCCAGGAAGTAAGGACATCGTCTTAATTCCCCGGCTGATACCTCGTCCTCGACTACAGTGCAAGCCCCGGTTTCCAGGTGCAATGAAACTTTCCAGTTCCTTCTAGCATCGTAGTGTGCAATTATTTAGTTCCTCTTCCGCGCCAACCCTCTCTTCTAAGCCAAGTTTCGCTTTGAAGAAAGAATCGCGGGGTCGGAATCGAGCCAGGAAATATAAGGGGACTGCACACGATGCGTCATTCCGTCAAGTATCACATGAGGGCGAGAGTTTGATGCGAAGAAACGATACGACGTTAACGTCGCCCAGAAGAGGGACGTAAAACCCAAGGGATGATGATGATCGAGGCTGATAACCCGGAGCTATTGCGTCGTTCGCCCTGTCACCTGCACTGACACCGACTGTATAGGAGTTTGTTTGAGAGTTGGGTATCGCCTCCGGGGTCCGGGGTCCGGGTGGACTGGAGATGATTCACGTCGATACCTTGGGGTCGATTTACCGCAAGTATTGTTCGGGGCGCAATTCGCCGATGGACGTCTTCCCCGGAAGAGTACCCTTCGCCAGGGGCCTCTGCAACGTCATCCTAACCCCTAGCCACGTCATCGCCTCGGTCTAACGCGCCACAGCCTCGCCCTGGACCCGGAGGCACCAGATGGCCGAATGCCAAAACGGACCTGGATCCATACTGCTTCGACTGGTTATACCTTTTTACGGATGTGACGTCACCCCAGACAAAACAGCCCCCAAGGAATTAGGACCCGGATCTGTGTTCTTCGGGGCTTATGGACCGCCTCTCATACTTCATGATCACTTTTACCAAAACCTCGAAATCTGGCTTTTCACCAAGGAATGATATGTCTGAAACTTGAAAGTGGCAAGAGGGCGAAGGGAATATAGCTACAAGTGCTGGGGGGTGACGTGTTCCACCGGCGGTTATGGACACCAAAAAATTTAATGATTTTATGCTTTCAGTTGAACTTTTCTACCGCGTAAACCGTGAAACGAGTATCCAAACTACCCGGTTCTGGTTCGGGGCAACGTTTTCGATCAGAATTGCACGAGTCAGTCCAATTAGTTAAATTAGTTTGAGTGTAATGGACAGTTTGGATAATTTGATAATGGTATAGCTAGGTAATTGTAAAAGTTCGATTGATGGAACGTGTGCTTCGAATTCGTACCAGTTTTGCCAAAAATGTTCCGGAAAATCGTTCGCCACCTTTTCTATCCGATCTTGGAGCCGAGAAGCATGTTGATATACGAAATGGGGTGGGTTTCTCCCTTGACCCAAGTTCCCGGGGTTTAAATACCCGGTTCGGCATGCCACAGTGTCACTTCCGGGTATAAGCAGCGAGCAGCCTTGTGCCAGTGCGAATTAATTGCCAGACATTCATACATACATACATACATGCTGGTATACACTTCGCGTGGTAACTAACGTTCCAGTTATACGTCACGCGACCATATATTTTTGCCTAAAATAACGTACCGACGTCATAGAAGTTGGGGTACTCGTTACAAAGCACCTAACAATTTGCAATACACAACTCCGACATTATACCCACTGCAGTTTCATGCATTCACTGCAAGTTGTAATACGATGCAGGGTAGTTACGTCCTCAGACGACGGAAATACTGCACCACATATTCTCGTCCCACATCGATGTATGCACGTTTTCTTGCTCCTCATTGTTCAAGGCACTCATTTCTCATTCCTGAAACTTCAACAGAGGTAAACTTCCATTCTATCATGTTCGGAAGGCACTTTGCCCATAGGACCGTCCGGCTACATCAAAAGCCCAGTTTTCTGCCTCATGCTATGTGCCATTGTGAATTTTCCTATCATACTTGCCGCAAAGAAACGTCCATTCCTTTGTTTCCACTCAGTCGTTTGTTGAATTACTGAAATAATTCCGCAAAGGGGGTACGCATCGTTTTACACGCAACTTATGCAAGGGAATATTCGTACCAATGGTAATCTGCCAAAATCTGGTGGCGTAAATGCAGCGTGATTAATTAACTCCAACGAAGATTTGACGTTAATTTTCTCGGTGCATTCCGCCCCTGGTTTAATGGGGATTTTCTGCTTTTAGAGCTTAATTCAAGGCTTTCAAAGCTTTCGGTGTAGAGGTGTAGATGTACACCTTCAGCATGTTGTTGTTATTATTCCAACAACGAACACGCTGATACTCCGGGCTATATGCTGTAAAGTTGACGCCCTGCAGACTTGGCACGAACTTCCGAGCACCGAATTAAAAAATAATAAACCTGAAAATGACCGAGATATCGCAGTCTGGTCCCTCAATGCCAGGGTCCAGTTGAAACTTTCCGTTCCTCTACCAGCGGTCATTTTTATTTTCACTTCTATGTTCATGAATTGAGGAATGGAAGTAAAATTAGAAACTCGACGAGAGGGAAAATCGGCTGTCTGATTACCGGTTGATAATTAAGCTTCCCTGGTGACGGAAGATGAACGATGCAGAGACCAGAGTAGAATACGTCTGACGCGTAATTAATTACAAGGTTCTCAAACTGCTGACTAAAACCGGCACACCACCGGGAGCATGTATAGCTTCGTTCAGAATTATCTGAATTAATACAGGAGAATATGAACTTTGGCGAAGAGTGGTAAAAGAGTTTAGATAATAATGGGCGAGGGCTTGGTACATCATTGAAGCTTTTTAAAAAGAGTATAGCCCGCAGGGTCGATCAGACCCTCTAATGGATGTCGAAAAATTTCTTGTGCAAAGCTTTTTAGTACGCTACTTATAATCGCCGAAGTGTCATAGCTCGATTCTCCAGCTTTAAGGGGCTTTGATACACGCTCTGACCACCTCGAAAACGCGATTCGTATTTTCTCCCATACCACACAACTGATCGGAATGAAACTTTGGGGATTACTGCTTCATCTCGGCAAGAAGTGCCTCACTATCACGTTTTTAAAAAACTCCTCATTTTTTTTTACAGATTCAGTTATCATCAGAGAAACCCTGGAACTATTTACAGTTGCACTCAATTTATTGTACCAATTAGACAAGTAGCCCCTCGATGGTGGCGAACTGCACATTTTAAGCACTATCTCATCTCGTTTGATGAAAAAATTACCGAGAAGTAACGGTTTTGCTTATTGAACAAAAATTACCGACACCTTACCGAATCGACACTCAATCGCAGCGGCATAATCGCACGGTAAAAGTGGCCGGCGATCGAGTTCCCACGCGATTACTAAAGCCCCTTATAATACAGCCGAGATTTTGGGCTCCGTTAGTCCATTGGAGGGTCCGTTAAAAAATTTCCCATCAATAAAATTGTGAAAAATTTATCTTGAAGAATTTCCATCACGAATTTGAGTAATCTTTCGAAAAATCTACGACCAAAGCGGTCTAACGACTGTCGAACATGTCTGAAGAGGATAGCGAAAGAAAATACGTCTTTTTTTATACTAGTATAAAGATTCGTGACTCCCGACGAGTTGTAAATCGCCTATAGTTAAATAAATCCATTTTAAAACCAGATAGTCACTATGCCGGGTCTTAAAATGTTTATTTATTCACGTTAAAACGATTTTCCCTGCGGCTTACACCTACATATAATGATATATCGTAGTTTTCCCCGGTGCAATTGTCTCGCGTAAAATTTTATCGCCACGCTCTTCTTCGATCCCTTACTTCAACCAAATGCACTAACACAGAAGTGCCACACGTTTACTGACATTAATTAGTACCTTGACCGGTGAGACGTTATCCGTTGAAATCTGCTCGGTATTCCGTCATAAGTAATCATCATTATATTTTCTCCCACTTCTTCGTTTGAACTTGTTCAACTATTTCCTTTCTTGTGTTTTTGTGTGTTTTTTTTTTTTTTTTTTTCTGTTCGGAAACGTATTTCCGTCAAAAAATTTTTGTATATCAAAATTTTCTAGCTAGTGTGAGAGACGCACGGGGTTTTTTTTTTTTTCTATTTTCTTTTTTCTTTTATTGTGTGACGTCACTTCTTCGTCGTGTCCACCTTGGAACTGATCTTCTTCTTCTTCTTATTTACGTAATATTCGTATGTTGTAAATTTTTATTTTTCACCCATTCCCATCTTCGGCCAAGGTATAGGTGACCACGTTCGTTTAGTCGGCCAGCTGGCTGGCTACTTGTACGACGACGATACTAGCTAGTATTAATATTATTTCAGAACAGTTTTGGGAATCCAGTTCCCCGCTCGTCTCCTCTATGGCTGCGACACTCGACGGAAATAGCGTCCCGTCGCTCTCCGTCACCGGATTATATTATACTTTTGCATCTTCTCTGGATACCGTGTAGGTATAGACTTTATATTATAGAGTTGAACTGGCGATGAGATAAGAACGAAAAACTAAGAAAAAAAAATAGTAGATTTTAGCTTTTGAAAAAAGAAAATTTTAGTCGGTTGAAATAAGATTTCTTATATACGGGGTATGTTATATGTTTGTCTCGAAACTTTATGGCCGAATGAAAACACCCTCAATCTTTTCTGTTTTCAAAATATCTTCACTTATACTCAGGCAGGTCTTATCTTACCCCAGTGATCTATGTCCCTCGCAATTTTCTTTGGAGAAACTAATTAATTAAGAGGTAATTAAGAACGCCACGTGCTTGAGAGGGAAAATAGAAATTTCTGAAAACTCGGTTGGATGAGTATCGACCTCGGAATTATTCCGAGAAGGATGCATTCGTTGAAAAATATTTGGCATGGATTGAAAGTAACGCATGTCATTCATGTCTTCGATACTCTCGTCGATTAGAAATCATTTTTACAACTATGACATGATCATGTGGATTGTATACACATGTAAGCTAGTAAACGTCTCTTGAAAACATGTTTTTTTTTTTCACAAAAGTTTCGTTTTGTGCATTTTTTTCGGAGACATGTCATCGATCAGCGAATTTCAAAGTCTCACACATTTTGTACGTTAGAAACATGTGGCAATAATTTCTGGACATGTTTTCTCACATGATCGGGCGATATCCTTTCCAGTAGCAACACGATTTTGTCAATTTTTCACAGAGCTTGCAACATTTTTGACAAATGCGAAACATGTTGTGCTTCAGAAACATGCCATAGTCATTTATAAACAATTTTTGTCCCAGGAGCGTGGCGCATTCTCTCAAAAAACATGTTGTTTTCGGACTCATGTCTTACAGGCTCAATTTGTTTTGCGAAAAGCATGTCGTCCTATAGAATTTTTGAGACATGCAATATTTCGGACAAGTGACATGTTTTACCGCACTTTGAACATGTTCTCTCTCATCGGTCTGCCGTTTTTGCTTTATAGAGAAATCATTTTCAAAGACGAACGCGATTTCATGAATGTCTTTTGGAATCATGTTCTGCTTTAAAAGCTTGCATGTCACTTTTGAACGGCATTATTTCTGAAGAGAACCATTGACACAGAAGCTTCTGTACTATAGCCGTACGTATGGAATGGTTATAGGATAATTTTTATGAATAAAATATTCATGTAAATACTACACATGTTCACCTATCGATGTACGTGCGACACATATAGATGCATGTACATAGTACACATGTAGATGTAATAGGTATACGGTTCTGCCAATAAATTTCTACGGCAATGCAGTATTATTGGTACCATTGAAGCCGATAGAGAGTGAGATGATATTGAAAAATGTGCTTCACTAAAACTTGACAACCTTTTACCATTACATAAACCGTGTACAAGCAATATCTAACGATTGACCTGTAATACCAGACCTGCAGAGGTGGAGATCCTTCTCTCTCAGACGTTTTCGGTTTGTCGGCAGCGGAAGGAAGAGAGGCCAAGGTCGTATTAAAGTTTTGAACTTCATTGGAAAAATTTGACTTTACCTGAATATTTTTGAACATATTTCTTCCAGATCGGCTGCTGATTTATGACTAATTCGATATTCGCTAGTTGATGTTTGGTTTAATGTGAATCCGATCGTTGATGATTTTAATGGAAGACATAATGTCACTGAATAGTATAAATGCCTCGGGAATATATCGGCAATTAGTATTTTATAAGGAATAAAAACGGTTTCCTTTTTACCGCACATTTACAGCTACGGGGGGTGTAGAGAGCGAGGAACGTGGTAGAGCTGGTTTATTAGCGGGGTTTATTAGCTTGTAAAGCTCTGCGTATACTCTGTAGTTTGACCAAGGGTTTTACCAAGGCACTAGCTAACGGCGCCGGGAATTCCCCTCGCGCGATTAATCAGGGCCTTTTTTCTACCCCCATACCCACACCCAGAGTCCTACCTACCTTCGAGATAAAGTCTAAAAACCAAAGGTTTGGCTACTACCCCATTTTCTGGGGTAAGCCAACGCTCGAAGAAACCAACGCACGGTGCCAGAGGCCAGCGTCATTATAGCTGACCGAAAGAATGGATCGGAGATCGATGGGTGAAGCGCACGAGGAGCAACCCTCGTGGGCTATCGCTTAACCCAGTAACCTTGGCGAATAGGAAGGAAGGAATGGAAGGGAAAGTGAAGGAAGGAAAATTAAGGGAATAGAAGGAATTGAAGGGAGGAAGAGATGGAATAAGGGAGAAATACTCCCGGTGTTACTTCGGCGAGCTTTTTTATCCTGTATACCTTACCCAGGTGAGGGTTGTGGTTCCCATGGTTACCAGGCTGGCCTCCCGGATCCTAGGTCAGGGCCAGCCGCGCCGCGGCCGCGGCAAACAGGTGTACGCGTTGTTGCGCGGTGGTTACTTCGGTACGAAGATATCGTACGTATATCCAACTTGGTACTTGGGAAAATTAACGAAAGTCTGATACTCGGTGTCTTTGAAAATAATCTATCACCCGATTGGCCAGTCGATGTCGACAGATCTGGAAAACATCTGACTCTGATGATCATCGGGAGTCGAGAGTGATCGAGTAACCCCTTTTTTCGATCGAATTTATTGATATAGCATTTCTTCTGTCATCCAACATGTTGAATTTTTAAAAATATCAATTTTCCCATGTTTCACTTCCTATCGCATGTCGTAGGATCATCGATATGACATTTTTTTGAACATTTTGTCTGGTATAAATATGTCGAATTTGACAAACCTTTCGTTTTTTAGATAATACTTTGGACATGTGTCACCTATGAGATACATTTGAACATGTATAACAATCCTAGTACATGTCGTATTTCAGTAAAAAGTCATCGGGCTCATGTTCTCTAAAGATCTCATCGTATTTGTGCAGCATTCAACCATGTCCATCTCTATTCCTGCAGAAACATGTCATATTCATGGAAAATTTCGTTGGGCCAGATCGTTGTTCAGGAACATGTCTCATCCTACAATCATTCGATTTCGAAAATGTCACTTTTCCTTTTGTTCAACGACACAAGGTAAGGGAGGAGGAAGGTCATGAGAGTAATGTCATCATGTTCACGATGTCCAGCAGCATGTAAAATTTGAGCACCAGTTCAGTGTGCATGGTTGGAATTTCCTCGAGTATGTCCTTTTTCCTCATACACGTCGTTGACCAATTTCCTGAACGCATCTGCTGAGACTGAGGCTAGATGTGAATGTTTTTGATCTCATGACTCCTAGATCGACTTTCTTACATCCTCTTTAACCCTGGGGAATAGCGAGGGGAGGAATAGAAGGAGGCGAGTCGCGCAGCACCACGTCCTGGAGGTTTTCGCGAGCGAGCCCGTTGGGGACCGCCGGTAGGTAGCTTTAACCCACCCGAGATGCGTGGTGCGTTGGGGATCGATAGCGAAGCTACTACCCCACGCAGTCTCTGCTCTCGAACACGGTTCCGTCGACCCTCGCGTCCCCCGACTTCCCGGGACCTCTTCCTTCCAGCCTCTTCCCTTCCTGGGCCGTAGCCGAACGTAGAACGTAGGACTCGGTGACGCGTGGTGTCTTTCGATCGTCCCACCGCTGTCACCACCTTTTTGTTAAATATTCGAGAATTTTAGGTAGCGGAGGGCCAGCGGCTCTTTTTACGGTCCTCCAGGAAGTCGAGAACGAGGATTCGGAAGAAGCGGGAGCTTTTAGTCGCAAGAGGAAGCCGCGGGACTCGAGTCTCGCGTTTTAGCCGAAAGGGACGATTGAATATTCCGGGGTCCAGGGGTGAGGTGGGCTTAGGAAGCGAGCTGAATTGGCTGCGGGTCACTTTATATTCAGTCTTCGTAATCTGCATATCGAGGACTCTGCGGCAATATCATCTTTTTCTCACCCCCCTACGCTCATGCCCCTAGGCCGATGTCACCGCCAGTAGAAGAGGGATGGGGACCGAGGACCCAGGAACCAGAAACGGGTAACGGGAAGCTGCTTGATCTATTCATAATTCGTAAGACGTATATATAGGACTCCAACGGAATCCCGTTACAATTATACCAAAACCTCAGCGCACTTTAGACAGAAGAGAGAAGCGAGAAGAGGAGAAGAGAAGAGAACCGCTCAACCAAGTTGGAACGACGAAACGGTGTCTGTCGCCCCTCTAAACCTACCTAGAATATTCATTCCCTGTTCAAACCACTGAACTCAAACTCTCCGAATACGAAACCGGAAACGGAAGCGATCGAAGAGTATGAGGTCAAAAAATACCTACTGCAAATTCATTTTCTGCGTGTGTATGTGTGTGTGCATTTTTATTCTATTTCTTTCTGAATCATTGAGGAGAAATTGTATGCAGATAAATTGGAATTAAAGAAGGGCATTGAACAGTTGAATTTTTACCATAGGGGTACTACTCGGTTCGATTCACCAGAACGCGATTCATCTTCGCTCTGAAGGAGTTATTCGCTTTGTTGAGCAATCCCTTCCTCCATGCCTCTCTTTCCTCCTACCATATAGCGCATCGAACCGCGTTCAATTTGGACAAGGACACCGATCGAACCTTGTAATCCTCTCTTCGCGAATGGGAGAGGAAGAAGAAGTAGGAATCTGAATCACGGCTTTAAGGAAAACGGAACCAAAAAAAAAAAATTGCCAAAGTTTGAAAAAGAAGAATAATATCGAAGAAGAGTAAGAAGAAGAAGGAGAAGAAAAAAAGAGGGATAATAGCATGAATCAGGGATAAAGAGATCAGGAGAATAAAATAAGGGGATTTTTTTTTTTTTTTTCTTTTCTTTTCTTGTTTAATGTTTTTTATTTTCGACAGCAATTCAGATCCAAGGACCTCGTGACTTTATGCGCACCCCTAAGCACTCCCACTAGCTAATTCGAAACCTTCTTCAATCCGAGGGCTCCTTGTCAACGCGAGGACGACGATTCGAGTGCGCCCACTATAACCGTCAGGTACCCACCTACCAGTCTCGACGTTTTCCTAACTGGCCTGGGAAACGTTGACAGGCACTTTTTGATCCCATTAAATTAAGACTCGTGAGTCAAGAGCCCCTGAGAGAAAAAAAAAAAATAAAAAATAAAAAATTCCCGCTAAAAAGCACAACATTGAAACTAAAACACGGCGTTTAATTTGAATTTCGTTTCTCTCTCTCTCTCTCTTTCTCTCTCTCTCTCTCTTTCTCTCTCTCTCTCTCTCTCTCCACAAATATTTGTCGAAGTAAACTAAAGAGGGATCAGTTTCAGCGATTATTTTACAGCAGTTTTAGAACCCTTAGATATAATGGGACAGTTCGAAGAGCTAGTATAATTTATTTTCAAAATTAACTGAAAAAAAAAAAAAAATTTCAAGAAAAATGATGGCCTCATAGTTCTCTAGGTGAGAGTAGTACGCCTATCTTCAGGGGGCGCAGGTCACGTCGACTCTTATTCAAATGAGGAGCGTTAAAACAAGCCTGGTCCGTAATTAGCCCGCTGGCGTCGCGACGCTCAGTACCTCTCTCACTTTCTCACTTGGGGCTACTACAAGCTAGGTAAAACCAGCTTCAATAGAACGAACCAGCCAAAGCAGCCAGAGGAGCAGCCGTGGCCGTAGCCGTAGCCATACCGAATGCTTAAGCCCCGAGGAACCCAAGAAAGGGTGAATTAAGGGTGTAATGGGAAAATAGCTACGGAGGGGCCAGCGCGGAGCGGTAGACCCCGGTTCTTACCAAATTAAAGTAGTATAGTTGGCAGCCGGGTATAAAGCACTGCCCTTTCTCACAGCCAGTAACCCCTGGGGGGATATGCAGCTTAGAAATTTGCAAGACGAATTTCTAACGCAATTAGAATCTTCCAGTTTAGCTTTTGGGCCTGTCCACTGCGTATAAAGCTGTGGGATTCTCGGAGCTTTTTGCAATTCTGTTAGTCGAAGAGAGAGGCTGGGCCCTTAAACGGTCGGAATACCCTTAGTCTAAGAGGAAATCGTCCTCTCCGAATCCTGAGTATCCAGAAAAGTTCATTTATGGTCAACGCCGAGTGAAGAAATTTGAATATCTCGATGGAGGAATCGGTTCTCTTGGATTATTAATTCAGGGTGAATAGCCGGCATCATCTGTGCGCCACGTAACGTCGATGGGAACGACGTTTTCCAACTTTTAGTGCAGATGTTTGGTAATAATTTATGCCCCCTGTATGTAACAAGCCCTCGGGGCCCAGGGCGATGTGATGTGGGGATGGTTTCGGTCGCGCTTTTCAGCCTCCTCTTCAGAGCGGAGGAATTATAACCTACGAACATTGAGCGAGAGGCAGTGCTTGGACAACACGGAAGCCCATGACGTACATACAATTCCTTGGAAGCTGGGTGAATTCCGGGGGCAACCCGGAAGTCCGACGAACTTGCGGAGCACCCAAACCGTAGAAAATTTGGACGAAAAGTTTGATCGCGAGACAAAGAAATAGCTCGGCACCCCTCGGCGACGGTGATAACGTGGCAGGAAATGAATTTAGACGTTTTATTCATTCGGCGTGGATGTGCGTCACAACGAGAAAGCCCAGGAAATAACTGAAAAGCTCGAAAAATCTCGGAATTTATTATAAGTTTTAGCTTTTTTATACTTTTAAACTCCTGCTGGCGATTAATCAGCGAATATGGGGTGAAATTCCATGTCTTTTTCCGATATTCTGAACCTAGTATCGCTTACGTTACAGCGAAATGGCTTTTAGGGATTTACGCAAGCTCGGAATTTCACTATTTCTGTTTCTTCATGCTTGAAAAGTTTTTACCTCGTTTTTTAGTAACGTCAATGTAGCCAGAGTGAGGCTGCAGCGGGAAGACTTTCGTGCATTGTGAAAAGTTCAGATTTGGTCAATATTAGCGCAATTACGAGCTGCTCTAAAGCTCTAAAGCAATTTCAGCTAATAACTATTAAGTAGCGAGTTAATTTCAACGTTTTCATATCATATGATAAACTGAACAAAATTAGAAGATGGTGAAAGCACATCAATACGTCGAAAAAAAGCTCAAAATATTCGTGCATTATAGCAATTTCCGGTTTTCACGAAGCTCAAAAACTACCGCAGTGAATATCTGGTAAGTAGATGATGAATTTTGATGTTCTGTTAAAATCCCGTGACTGTGACCGACAAACAGAGTTTAATTACAAAGAAAAAGGCCAAAGATATTCCAATATCAGTGCAATTCCGAGCTTTTATGAAGTCTGCAAGCTTCTATGATGAATAATTAGTAACTGGCGGATGAATTTCGCTGTCATATTTAATCCGCGTGACAGTTACCAGCCGACAGACTTTAATGTGGTATAAAAAAAAGCTCAAGATATTGCAATATCAGTGCAATACCGAGTTATTATCAAGTTACCAAGTGGCTCTGGTGAATAATCATCAACTATGCCGACAGACTTTATTGTGAAAGGAAAAAAAATCTCAAGATATTGAGATTCCAATAAAATTTTAATCTCAAATAAAGCTTGCGAGCTACTTTGGTGAATAATTAGTAACTAGCAGATGGATTTCGACCCCCTGTTTAATCCCCGTGATTGTAACGAGCGAACAGACTTCAATGCCGATGAGTAAAAAGCTCAAGATATTGCAGCGTCGGTGCAATTCCGCGCTTTCATCAAGCTTACAAGCAATTCCTGGTGAATAATTAGTAACTACCTAGCAGGAAGCTCTAATCTGAAATTGGAGGAAGCAAAGAAGCTGATATCGGCTTCTAATTGGCAGGGCTAGAGGCGCACCTAGCGTCCTCAGTTTTCCCTTGAGTATCTCGCGCTTCAGGGTAATGGGCCTTCCGATCTCTGATTCCGCCTCAAATTATACCAACACATATGCATACTCACATATCACGAGACGGCGGAAACTGGGCCGCCCCGAAAGCTCACAATCAGAGCAATTGAATTCCCGCTTAAATATCCCAACTCGCATTTACCTGCTTCATCCAATCATATCATTACGCCAATAACAATAATCATTTTTTCGCTTATTGCGGAACTAAAATCTTCCCAAAAATACTGCAACCCTCCCAATATTTTTCAACTGTCTTAACAAAAGCTCAAGCTATCTTGAAAAAAGCTCAAGTCTTCTTCAACAAAACGGCTCAAGCTTTCAGGAAAAATTCGCACGTTTCCAAAAACGCTCAAGCTTTCGGTGAAAAGCTCGAAATTTTCTAAAAAATCACGCTGAAAAAATTCATCCGAGATGTAATAGACGGTGTGAAGAATCGTTTAATCTAATTTTTCATCAAGTGCATTAGGTTTCGGACATGTTATACATAGTTGCTGAAAGCTCAAGTCGTCGTCGTAATGCTGCACGTGCCGCATGACCGACCAACCATCGTTATAAGGGATCAGGCACGGGTTTTGGAGGGATGGTAAAGGGGGGGCTTATCGATCCTGGCATCCGACTTGTTCAGTTTTAGGCTTTCCTCTTCTCTCTCTCTTTTTCTCTGCTTATACGTATATGTATATGTATATGTATGATATTTTTTTTCTCGCTTTCATCTCGCTCCGGCGACCGTTACTTCGCCTAGTTTTCACGTATACAGCTGCTCTTTCGACTGTATGTAAATTGGGTAAGAAAATAAAATAAAAATAAATAGATGTTACTGGAATTAATATTATCGTCAAGATTCTCTTTTTCACTTTCGTTTCCCTTCTATTATTATTTTTTTTTTTTTTTGTTTAATTCTTTCCTTATTTCCAATTCGAAAATTATTTCCACCACACACACACACACACAGACGCACAGTCAGACATTGTATTGATGAATCGGTGAATGATGCTGCAAGCTCTAACTCTTATGCAACCACGTACGTACACACCTACGTGTACAACTAAATCTTATGCCAAAAAATTCTACAGTTACTTATATACCTACTTAATACAATATAACGACGCGTCTCGACGTCGCGCGTCGCCTAGTCTACGGACTACATTCATATGATAAAGAAATATTTAAGAACTTGGTGTACCCTGCTGTTCCGTATATTAATATTACGGAAACGATTTGAAAAAAACTACATAAAACTATATACATGAACCTTCGTGCATCGGCATGTAATACAGCTTTTATCTTTACCACATACGATGCAACTATTTTATTCTGTTTTTTCTCAAATTTTTTTTTTCTTCTTTCTTCGCCGATTCAAAAATGCATCCCTTTTTCGTTTCACTATTCTATTTCTATTTGAAAACAATTGTCATCTGCCAATCCTAATAGCAATTGTATCTCTTCTGAGCTTTTTATTATTTTGTTGTTGTTCGTTTTTCGATTCACATTTTGTTGAACTTTTACCGAGCTTTTTTAGGACGAATTTAAGCTAGAGTCGTCCTTGGCTAGAGTAATCCACGTTAAGATTTCATCGAAGGATTTGATTTTTTTACGATTTTGGATGATCCAACATTCGTAGAGCTTTTTTTTTTTTAAAAAACCTTTTTCATTTTTTTTTTTTTTTTCTTTATCTTTCATTTTAAACGTATTCAATGATCGTGTACCTGTCAGCTATGTACACACATGTTATACAGGATCAACGGATCCGATACGGTGCACAATAAATGCCAGATTACAAAGTGACGCATAGAGTCAGGGTCGATGTACCTCGGTCACGCCGGCGAATGCGCGACTGACGCAGCAGCTCGGTCCCGAATCCTTGCGTAATAGGATCTTCTCCACTTTTATACGAGATGATATTAATGAACAGATTGCGCTGTATACATGTAACGGAATCAGTGAGAATAAAGAAAATATCAATTTTTCCTGCTTTATTCATTTCATAAAAAAAAATTTCTAATCCTAATTTTTTCTTTTTTTTTTTTCAGATATTTTCTCCCCGCGACGGGTATATAAATAATTCATCCGACGAAAGCTCGAAATTTTCCGCTGCGTTAATACGCGATTAAATTTCAACTGAAATCCATATCAATTCCACAACAATTCCCAAGAGAAATGGTTTTGACACGCGTCCATATACATCGGCATCGGCTGTGTACCACTGCAGGGAATTAAATTGTTGTACCAAAAACGGGTGCAGCGAAAGCACGAAATTCGCGAATTATATTATACCGAAAATTTCTGTGCCTTTACTAATTGAATAAAAATTATTCTGTACGACGAAATTCGCGCATCAAATCATCGGCGCATCATTTATCCGACAACATTTTCGCACCGATAATAATAATAATAATAATAATAATAATAATAATAAACGGCGAGAATTAGATAAGCGTTTTCTCATCCACCTAATTCCGCGGGCTGAGCTATCGGTATCAATTAATCGACATCTGCTCTCACCGTCCCAGAGTTGCAGGTTACATATAGCTGCGGAGCACCGAACCGTATCACAAATAAATTATTATACCATTCCCTTCCGGCAGTTCAGGAAGTACATTGCGGAATTAAAATCAGAAAAAAATTTCACGATTTTATCTGTAATTGCAAGTCGATTATTATTCCCACAATTGTAGCTATTGCATTTCTTATGCTCATTTACATTTTTTATTTCATTCGTTCTCGAGTTTCTTTAGTCAGTAGAAAATTTCGATCTACTTCCAAAAATATTTTCAATTTCTTATCGAGCTTTTTTCAACTCTTAGGACCCCTTCTGCCCGAAGATAAGTCTCGGTCTGAAGCGATCCTACGGGTGAAAGTCCCGAGCTTGATTTGGAATTATTTTCGAGCTTTTTATGAGCTTTTTTGATCAAAGATAAGTCGCGGACCTGAACGATCGTATGGGCGGAAGGTCTGAGCTTGATTAACAATAATTTCCAAGCTTTTCACGCGGCTTTATTTTTACAGCTTTTCGTGCTTTTTTACGAAATACAAATGCTGGTTCTGTGTGATAGTGTACTGATCGCGTACAGCGTTGGCTTTACTCACAGTCGTTTCTGAGCTTTTTCGAAACGTTTTGAGGTTTTTTTTTTGAAAAATCTAAGCCCTATTTTCTCCGTGGGTTGTGCGGATGGAACGTGTGGGGTGTGTTTATAAAAATTGTCGAGCTTTTCGCCGAGCATTTTCGAGCTTTTTTCAATTACTCCATACACCTTTTTTGCCTCTTCGCTCCTTGCTGAAATATATTATTTCTGGGTCCTAGGCGATGGTATGGAATGAAAGTCCTTACCTTATAGGTGGTAGGTGAGTATTTGTGAATAACAGGGAACCGGGGGTAGCGCAAGAATCCAGCTGGGGGGCTCAAAGCAAGCTCGCCCGGGCGGCATGGCTCCCACCTCCTGGCCCTCCCGCGGTTGCTGGCTGCCGTAGTATCCTTTGATCCTTAGGTAATACAATTTATTTCCTTTTCGCGTTTAGCGATCTTCTGCCTCTTCTTCTCCGTCTTCTTCTTCTTCTTCTTTTTCTTCTTCCTCTAACTTCTTCTATTTATATTTATTACAAGATAGAGCTTTCACTGCTGCGACGTTAATTATTCTTCGAAGCTTACGCGGAGAGCTGGGGTGTAGTTTTTTTTTTTTCTGCTTTTTTTTTTTTTTCTTTCTTTCCTGAAATTTTTCTTCTCAACAATAAAACAGAACCCCCTCAGTTGAAAATTGTTTAACAGAATTTACTCGTTTAATTTTACGAATAAACCAAAAAAATAAAAATAAAAAATAAAATAAAAATGGAAATGGAAATATATTCTTCTCAAGCAGCTTTTCTCCTTCTCTCTATCTCCTCCCTCGTTCTCTCCCTTGTTTTATTCGTTTAGTTGCAACAATATATAACAACGAATAATTCTCGTGGATTTTATTCCTCTTTTTCGTATTAGTGTAAGTCTTCGTTTCTTTTGTTTTTTTTTGTTTTATTGTTTTTTATTCTATTTGAGAAGAAAAAATTTCTATCATACACGCTGCGTCAAATCACTATATTTTTCTTTTTCTTTTTCTTTCTTTTTGCAAATCTCTTCGATCACGATTCGAAATTATTACTATCAATTATATGATTATTATTATTGTTATTATTATTTCTTTTATTATTCTTCGTTTCACAAGCCAATATCACTTATTATATATTCAAATTAAAATCTACCATACATATATATATATATATATATGTATATACATACATAGATATAAATTTATATACATACATATATATACACATAGAATCCGATTATCACGGTTTTATTTATTTTATAACGACTTCCGGCCAGCAAATATATTGTTTTTTTTTTTTTTTTTCTTCTTTTCCTTTCCCTTTATATATATATATATATATATATATATATATATATAGATAAGATATATATATATATATATATATCTTATTTTATCCTTTGGATAAATTACCGCTATTCCCGGGGGCGCAGGACATCTCGGCCCGGCCACTGCGCCGGCACTGAACCTCCGCCGCAGCTTCAGGACGCTCTTTCCATCCCCACTTCTGGTATATACCCCCTCATACCAGGTCCCCTCAACCCCCTTTAACCAAGCCAAAATCAACCCTGTAGCATTGAGGCTCATAACCGCGAAGGCCCCCCCACTCGCAAATCTCCTTTATCTAGTCGTTATCTGTTTTCCCTCTGTCTTTTTTTCTTTCTTTCTTTCTTTCAGTTTTTTTTTTCTCTCCTTTTTTTTCGTACAAATTTTTTTTTTTCCCGTTCCCCGGTGTTTTTTTTTTTTTTTTTTCTTGTGCTTTTTTTCCAATTTTTTTTTTTTTTTTTCCATCGCCTCTCTTGTCCCGCTTTGCGCCCGCGATAACGCGCGGTTATCATCCCGTTATCACGCAATTATCTCCGTCACGAGAAACGTCGTTATCTAACTTATTGTTTGACGCGAGGTACGAAATTCCCCCGTACCTTTCGTCGGTGAATTTAAACCGGAAGTTTTTTATTTATTTTATTTTTTTTTTTTCTCTCTTTCTATTCTGGATTTTAAATTTATCTTTTCCGTTTTATACAAATATTCTCTTCCTCTCACGCCATTTCCGGTCATGACAACTAGCTACGAAGATTTGCAAATTGCCTGCCTAACCACCCCCCCTAACCCCCCCCCCCCCCTTCCTTCCTTCCTCCCGTAGTAGATGAAAGACGGAGTTTTTCTTTTTCTAGAAACTTTTTTTTTTTTTTCTTTTTTTTTCTCAAAACCAAATACTCAGAGAGTCGAGATTCGTTTTTTTTTTTCTTTTTTTTTTTTTTTCAAATAATTTTCCTTTTTTTTTTTTTTACGGTTACGGTTGGGTTACGGTGTTCCTAGTTTCGTCACTTACTAAGCGTCGACAAGGGATGAAAAGACGGAGAGGCGTATGATCGCGTACGGAAAGAGCCTAGCTAGCTAGGCTACGGTAGTGCAGAGGGCAGAACCAGACGCGTTTGTACTTAGTCGCTGTCTCCGCGCGCGCGTCCCTATTGCGCAGTCGTGTTATAGAAAAATTTCAACGCGCAACGGGTTTTAGCAAGGCCGAATTTAACCCCCCCCCCCCCCCCACCCGCAATAACCCCCACCTACCATTCTCAACCAACGCGTTCTCCCGCTATACTTTTCCGAACAGATTTTCAGTCCACGCGAAATATCACCCCCGATGTATTATACCCGAGGAGGGCAAAGACTCCGTCGGCGTAATAATGATAATAATAATGATGAGAAAAATCTTGATGGTTTGAATTTTTTATTTTTATTTTATTTTTATTTTATTTTTAATCAAGAAAATAAAAATTATTTCAGATAAGGAATCAATTGATTTTTTGGTTTTTGTATGCAGCGATGTATACATAGATCACGTATCTATGAGGAAATTGAGCCCTGTGATCCCTCACCCTGCGCAGCTACGTCACTGGGGATATCAAATATTCAAATTAAAATCATAATATCGAATATCCTGAGCCAATAAACGACAAGGAGATGAAGTAGGCACGGGTCTAACAGCCTTTCCAATTCCACGAGTCACGGAGCATCGATAATACTATGTGGTGGAAATATAAAATTTTTATTTCAGATCATATACCAACCCTTACATTGCTGGTCATTATCAGTTTGAAAAAAAAAAAAAAAACAATCATCAATTATTAAAAACTTTGGCTATTCTAAATGAACTAACAGTATCTCATCCGAGACGTAGCTTAAAAATTGAAAAACTCCGTCAAAGTGATCAGATTTTCAAAAAACTTATCCTGGGAGAATCAAAAATGCAAAGAACAAAACGGAAGAGGGAAGATTTTCACGATTTTGTTTCTAGAGAGTTTGAGAAATTTTGTAAGTCGAATTTTTCTTTGCTCATTATTTTTTTTTTTTCCCCTCATCCCCAAAATTTAACTGAAAAGGAATAATATCTACCCTGCAGATGAGCTACACCCGTTATATTAGTATTACTGTGACTCAGCAAGAGAATGAAACAGCCTACGATCAGGAAGACGCGGATTCGATGGGTGATTGATGCCCCTGGGTGATATTCAGGGGGCGAGAAACCCTGGAAAATGGGGAAAAGGGGGAATCCCGAAAAGCGGCCGCGCCACCGCTGCCAGGATGTTTATGCAAACACCGGTGACGTCAGAAGACCTGCGTGTCTGACTACAGTCAGCGCGAATAATCAGGTACTGGGACCCGGTGCAGCGCTGCTATCGCGTGCCAAACGCCAGTCACCAGCGCCCCCTACAAGAACCCAATCGTCAGAGGGAGCGATTCGATCTGGAAAACTCTGATGAAAAATCTTGAAGGATGATTTCTAGTCATTCGAAGGATTTAATCAGCGCAAAACTTTATCCATTTCCTTCGTATTATTTTTTTTATAGCGCAATAACCTGGAATAGAATTTTCATGACAATGAGTCAGATGATTAGTTTCCTCAAACCGGCCCAGCTAAAAATTTTTTACTAAACACGACATGACGTGTGACTGCGTGAATGAGAGCTCGTTGTATGGGTAGTGAAAGTTTATTTCATTTTCTGAATTGCACAGATCATTATCCGTCCCGGTGGGGGATGTCGTGGGCACAGATAGCGAGTGCCTCGAAAGTGTAGAAACCAGGAACGGCGTCACGGGTAGCCCATTGTGTCTATTCTGTACCTGATGACAATGGGCAAAGCCTATACTACACTACACCACGCGGGAAATAGACTACCTTTGTCTACCCTTTCCTGCTACACATTGACTGACTGACGACTACATTAAATGCGCCCCCACTTATACGTCTCTCTTTTTTACCCGAGCTAATTTCAGAAGCTAGTGTTCAATTCTGCGGATGTGAAAATGACGGAGAGAAAATAAGCTTTTAGCTCTCTAAAACAGAATAAAGTTTCACCGTTCGAAAATGAGCAGGATTTTAAAGAGAAATCCATCCCTGCGTGGTATTCGATACTTTTGGGATCGTCATAGTGTTGCGAGAATCGAGACGAATCCAACGATACCCCACAAAGTATCATTCGGATAACTCAAACGCAAGGTATAGCATGTTGAAATGTAACAGCGCACGAACGCGCTGCGCCAAGCTCGAGCCCTTGGAAGCTTGGATCACTACTTAGTGGGGATGATGGCGCGCTACGTACGCATTACTACCCCAGCGTAGAGAAACGCACCGGGATTTACTCGAGGATCAGATATCTCGGTACTGAATAGTCGGGATGGTACTTTGTTGGGTATCGTTGGACTCGGCCCAACACCCTCTACAATTTTGATCGCATAAGAATGAGATATGAAGAGATTTTTGAATTCCGATTATGGAAACGGTCGCCTGTTCACGTCGAATCTTATCTCTCGTATCTAAAACGAACTACCTATCCTGTATGCATAAATATGCATCTTACACACGGCAAGGTTAAAGAGTTAAATCGTCGAGGCTGCGCTATCGCCATAGTTCAGGGTCTCTGGCTATTTCGACATGGCAGGCAAGGTAAGGCACCCTGCGTTACTGATGCCTCCGGGACACGCAAGCCTGCTAACTCATAATTACTCTCACCTCGACCCATCTTCTCAGGATACTAGCTCTTATCACGGTAAAACTGTGCGGAACGGGTTGAAAACGTAGTAATATTATATTGTGCTGCTTTTCGGAAAAAACAGGGTGATTTTCTAGTGCAGTTAGTTTTTCCATACCTGCTAATGGACTGGGTGAACTTTAGGTGGGTGAAATCGGAACGAATGGCTTTGCAGGAATTTTTGTTTGTTCTCTTCGTCGCCTGCAGCAGCGGTAGGAAGTCGATAATGAGGATTAAAGTAGCCTGGGAAGTTCGCGGGCTGACGGGCACCGCCTCATCATCCTACCTTTCAACGAATAAATAAATATAAACGAATGTGTATGTATTAATAAATGAATACATAAATAAATAAATGAATATTTAATGGGATATGCAAATAAAAAGCTGGCTAATAACTCCCTATCAGACTCAACCCAATCTCTACCGTAAAATTGATGGTGTAACGGATATAGGTACGTGCTAAAAAATTATCTACACGGTCAATCTAACTCACGATATGTATATTTTTCTTCAAGGTCGGACTCCTCAACCTCCCCCGTTTTCTTTGAACTAGTGATCGATCATTACTGATTTAAATAATCTGCAAATACTTGAAACAGGCGAAACATAAAACAGGGAAACTATACGCCCAAACGACACGCAGGGTTTGCAGCACAATGATCAGTTTTATTTGATTCTAATATTTTTTTTCGAAAACTTCGGACCATTTCATGACAAACTCATATCCTATCAACTCCCTCTGTGATCTATGGTTTCAATTTTTCAAAACAAATTCTGCACAATTCTCAAGAATTAAAAAATCGATTGGGGATAATGAACAGGCATAATGATATCAAAAATGAATTTATTTTCAGTCGGAATTCGAAGGTTTTAATAAAAAATGACACGTGAATACCGTTGCACTAAATTTTCTAGGGTTCAAAATCGCACGTGAACTTTTGCTGTCACGGTAATGTCATCGGAGCTAATAGATGTCTTGAAGGTCCAAACATCTTCCCCAAAAATCATCCATTGTATGATACAAATGTGGGGAAACACCGGTCAAACTGTGCGCTTCATCGGTGTAAGAAACTTGTTCGAATGGAATATCTGCCTCTGCAAGGACGTAGCCTAACATCAAGGCCTGCTGGTAGTGGACATTGTCGTCCGCCGTGCCGTGGACCAGCATGTATTTTTTCCCCCTGATACCCTCGACGAGACGTGTAACATCGCTCGCGTTGTAACCGGCTAGATTATCCTCCTCAGTAGGCAGCCCCATGTATCTTTCAGTGTAAATTGTGTCTAAATGGAAGAACAAAATGACGAATTTACGTTTTTTGACCTCACCAAATTGTCGCAGAACTCATGACGAATCCAACCATACCCCACAAAGTATTATTCCGACAACTCAATGGCAAGATATAGCTTCTTGAAGTACAGGAACGCACGAAACTGCCAGCCACCACGCTGCGCTAACTGTGTCTCAAAACGGAATATCTTGCGACTGGGTAATCAGAATGGTACGTTGTCGGGTATCGTTAGAATCAGCTCGCCGTTGTCCAACAATTTACCAACGTAAAAAAAAAGAATTCTACAATTATTGATAAAAAGATAGCCACTTGCCGTAATAAATCCAGGAGGATACTGGCGCGACGGAAATCGCGCATTTAAAAACTGATCGGGTGTCTGTGGCTAGGGCAAACGTCGAGGTAAAACCTCCGTAGCTCCATCCCCATATGGCTGTTCTATCGGCGTCTATCCATCCGTAAGTGTCTTGGAGGTATCTTTGAGAGAAACGTGAAATGATTTTTATAAAATAGGTTTGGAGTTGAAGAAAATAAGCTGGGTGGCAACTGGTGGTGAAAACTGTAAGACTAGGTGAAACTTGACACAAAATAACTAAAAAGAGATAATTACTTCGTGACGTCAATCTGGTCCTCGATCTCAGCGGTACCTAAGTTCCTGTAGTTTGCGAAGAGCATGTTGCTGCCCTTGTAAGCGCTTCCTCGGCCGTCGATCTCCGCGTAAATTACACTGCGATTTGTCGTCATGTAATTCTGGAAACCGTATGTACCAGCTTCTGTTACTCTGGCGCTATTCGGCCCTGCATACCTGAAATCGACGATGAAGACCGATTTTTCTACGAATCAGGCATTGAGTTTTTGGACACTCACGTGTGGACTATCATCGGATATTTAGTGTCAGAGTCTTCCTGGTCAAGATGGGGTGGAAGACGAAGTCTGACTTTAGCGTCATATCCGTTGACGTTAACGTAAAGATCCTTGATCACAGGTTCGAGTACGAGGCTGATCTTGGACCTGAGGCTTTCATTTTCTTGCCAAGAGAACACCTGGTTATGATTTGAGTCGTAAATCCTAACGGTGGTGGGATCAGGGCCAGAGCAAGTGAGGACGTAGTGGGACTTGTCGGTCGAAAAACTGGCCGCAGCATAAAGGCAGTTATTTCCTACAGGAAAATCGGGGGTGAAAATAGGCGAAGAGAAGTTATAGGGATATTAAAAAAAAAAAACCTACCCTCTGGCGTTTGGAAGCTGCAGGAAACGCACGTCGGGGCTTCTGAGCCGTCGAGGGGAACTACGTACAAGTTTCTCTCGCTTGGGGCACCCTCCCCCGTAGCCAGGAAGTAAACCCTTTCATTAAGGGCGTCGATCCCGATGAAGGAAGTGACTGACTGTGTACCAGGAGTGAGGTCTGTCTCTTCGGATAGAATACCCTCGTTTAAATTGTAACTAGTTAGGTGCTTGAAAGCACCAGCGGAGGTTCCAGAGTCCTGGAATTTAAGCAGGAGCAACAAACCCTCGTAGTAAATCGGGGTGGGCACATCAACCCAACCCATGCTCTCCTCGAGGTACAGAAGATTGGAACCTTGGCCTGTCACGGAGTTGTACAAAACAGACTGAGCCACATTTTGGACACGATTTGTCCACGTCGCTAACACCCCATCGTTTGACAGCCAACTCACTGTGTAGATTACGTGGTCCCTTAAGGCGGGATGAAATGTCAGTATTTTTTTTCGCAAATTTCATATCATTTCACGCGAAATTGTACCCAAGAAATTTTTTGTACTCTCCGTAGTTTCGAAGGTATGAATATTTGAATCTTAATAATCCTGCGCATTCACGGTTCGTTCGAGTAAAAATTTTCGAAAATTTCTAACTCCGAATCTGCTAGTCTTTACGGCAATGAGTAGATACACTTTTTGGTGTAGAATCGACCGAGGTTTACGAAAAAAAATCTAAGAACCCTGTATAATAATCGTTATCCCAAATATCACAAAGTAAATCGGAAACTATGAATATACTCACTTCCCAACGATGTCCTCAGGGGCTGGTAGGTCGATCCAGGTTGCAGTGGCATCGCTCAGATCGATCAGTTTCAGAGAAACGAGAGGGTTCTTCGTTCCCGCCTGATTGTAAACGGCGTTATTAATTCTCGACGGTTCTTTCGGCTTGAATATTATCTTAAAATATATTTTTTAGAAGATAAAAGAGAAGTGAGTGTGCTTCTTTCGAACTAAAGTCGAAAATACCGTTTTTTGGGAACAAGCCTCGCTGCTCTTTTGATGCATTGATTTTTGCAACAACTCCTTTTTCAATTTCTCGATATTCAGATTACTTCACCTTTGGATATTTGATCGTGACTGTTTCTGGGTATTGGTACTCCAGGTTGCCAGGCTCTCCGTAGTAGTAGTACTCGGCATTCTGGACCTCGGTGTCATTAAAGGATGCAATTACTAGGTGTACACCATCCGGGGATACCCAAAGAGCACTTCCGGAACCGAAGACTTCCTCTAATGATGTGAAAAGATTAAGAACACGGCACAATCGATTCTACCCCTATTCGTTATCCGATCTGATCAGAGTGGTCAATTGTCGATTGCAAATCCAAAATTCCATAAATTCTTGACTTTTCCTTCTGCCTTTATTCGGCTCTAAACTTCCGTTCAATAATTAGCGTATTTTCTATTCACGGCAAACCCACCTTCGTAAACCCAGTCAGGAACCCCGTTGTAAATAACCCCAGTAACACCATCAAAGGTCAGTTGTCTCTCGGTTACGGTCTCCCCCGATATTTCCCTGTAGTAAACGTTGTTGTCCAGGACATAAACGATCCCATTACCCACAGGAGCCCAAATAGCGAGAGGGAGGTTTGCCCCGTTCGCAATTTCCACGTAGTTTCTGATGATAAAAGTTACATTTATTTTTCACATTGTATAATAGGCAGGGTTTTGCAAAATATCCACATTTTTATTCAGTCCTTTGGTTTTCCTCAGTTTTTTCAAAAAAAAAAAAAAGATTAAATTTACATCGTCTTCTCACCCGTTCGCAATCTCGTAGACGACATATTTCCTCCACACGGAGTGCCTCCAGCCCTGAGGAGATGAATAGATACACAAGATACGCGGGAGTGAAAAAAAATAAAAAATTATTTTTATTGGAAAAAACAAAAATTTTTCTCACCGTGACGGACGAGTGACCGATAAGGACGTAGGCGCCGTCAGGAGACAAAGAATACGAAGAAGCGCTCCAATTAGTCTGTCAATAAGAAAAAAAAAAATTGATCAAGGGGTAGAAAAGGAAAATCTAGAGAGAAAACCGAGAGTTAATTAGAATTCAAAAATCCTATTTAGGGGAAGATTGCTTGATACATGAAGTTTTCCACGCGGGAATTCAGTAATTGAAATTTCTATTCCGTCGCCAATTTTTTTTCTATGGTAATTTCCGTACTTTCCTTTTTTTTTTTTCTTCTGTTTTTTTTTTTTTTTGTTTTTTTGGAAATGTAATATTCAAATGAGTCGCAAATTGCGAAAAGGAGAGAGCGCAAGGAAAATAGAAGGTCAAAAATGTAGTAAATTGCGAATAAAAGAAAACAAGAAAAACTAAATAAGGAGAATAAATGCCGTTTAGCAATCGTGTGGAGGCGGCCTTATCGAGTACCGTGGGACAACAAGAGGCCGATATCACCGTAGACAATAAATTCACTATTTTATCAATATATTGGTATTACGGTCTCGCCGTAATCCAATACTGCCTTACGTACACGCGTATATAAGAGATTAACGATCGTGTGGATAACGTAGTAGCCAGGTGCGAAATTAGACTGTTTTATTTTCCATGGAACAAAATTGAGCGGGATTGGTATAGGAAAAATGAGAAAAATCCAAAAACGGAATAAGACATAGCGAAATTGACGGAGATTTTTTTTAGATGAAAATTCAAAAGGAAGAAACGAAGAAAAGCCATGAGTTATCGATTAGGATTTTTGATTCTTGATTTTCGATTGTTTTTCCCATTTTTTGATTAGTTCTTTTATCCTTTTTTTATTATTTCTCAAAATCGTTACCAGAACAGTAGCTTCTAGGAATACTGATGAATTGAGGGTTTTGACGTCGAATTTTAGGATGTCGCGAGTCCCGGATTCCCGGAATATTATTTCAGTTTCCGAAACCCAACTGCCATTGAAAGACGTTGCTGAATAATAACCAGAGTAAATATCCTCCAAAGTTACAGGGACTCGATCCTCGTACTCGACTTTGCCATTTATAACGGTTGCAGCCTCGTCTTCGGTCGGGCGACCCAAACCCAGAGCAAAGAAACTCACCAGGAGAATAATTTTGAGAAAAAACTGAAACAAGACAGAAGAAAAAAAAAAAAAAGAAAAGGAAAATATGTACAAATTTATGCGAATTCAATAATTGTGTCAAAATTTTACTAAAACTTATGTCGTGTTTTATTCTCCGTATTCATTAACAGCACGGATTTTCGAAGACCACCCTTTATGCTGTACGAAAATGAGTGTGATTTTTTTTTTCTTTCTTTTCTCTATTTGTTTTTGGTGCTTTTTGACGAAAAAATTGTGCGAGGGTCGACGCGATAGTTCAGAGTGGGTTTTTCCGCTCTTCGATATCCACCGATATTTTCTTTCCCACGTTTTTTTTTTTTTTTTTTCTGCTTCTTCATCTTTTCGCTTTTCTCTTTCAGTTCTTCTCTGATCGAGTAAAGTCGGCGCCTTCAAAAGTGACAAATAAACTCGGCTGATGATTGATAAATTGATACACTTTCCTCGCGTATACCCAGGTATTCCATAATTTAGAAAAAATTTATAGAATCATTTTCAGAATCTGATTTTTTCTCCTTCCCTTCTTTTTCCTGGCTTTAGGAAAATTTAATAAAATTCACACCTACCCTCTTCATGGTTTTTATTGAAGATTACTAACGACGATTTTCGAAGGAACGATCAGTTGATTTTCTATTATATTCTTATACCGAGTGTCGAAAAATCACCACGCTGCACAGAGTTCAGAACTCGACTCATGCTCACCGTATCTCTAGTATATTATTCCAACTTCGATATACTCCCGATACAGTATTTCATCATTAGATAAGGCGTTATTATTTAATTATAAGTTCTGCCGGAGACAAAGAGAGATCGCTTATCAGAGAACAGAACTTTCATAGTCTGTTTAGTCGGTTGAACGGGTAACTCAAACTTGTGAAAAATGTAAGAAACTGTGATACTGATTGCTAACAAGTTTTGTCTTCTCTGAAATATTCGTTCCATGATTAATCATCGAATGATAAAAATATGAAAAATAATTAACCACGATTCAATTTCGTCGAAATAGATCCACCTCTTTCTTGGAGCGAGATGAGAAACCCATTTCCATGGGACAATGAAAACTAGATGAGATTTTGACGATTTCGAAAATGGTCAGATGCTTGGGGAATTCAAAACCGTATGTGCTAATCACCGGATTATCTCGCTTTGAAAAATGATTGATAGAATAGAAAATACTATAGAGGTATTCAGAGGGTCTAACGATTAGAACCTGTCCAATAGATTAGATCGTTAAAACGTCAGTGGATTTATACGACGTCTGACACACGGAGATAGAGGAAGACGACTGATATATGCGACACGCGATGCTATAAGGTGGGGAATTTATAATCTCGTAGAGGTGCAATTTGAGGAAATTATTCAGATAGGTACGTGTTTGAGAAAGATATCTATAAATTTCTCTTCGTACATCGTGAAAAATTCAAATTAGATAAAATTCAGACAAATCGAGATGTCGTCTCTGATATTTTCTGATAATTAACAAATTTTCCAGTCCTGAAAATGATTGATAGTCAATTCAATGGCTGCACAAAGATTACACAAGGCGTCAAGGCCCATACGATAAAGATAAGTATAACTCACTCTGTATGATTTAATCAAACGTTTTATAATTCTTTTTCATCAGACGTTCCTCACAGTGGTGTATGAATACAGTCCACCTACGAAATGACTGCATATCATCTGATCACGGGTCGATAAAACGCTACGTTTTAAATCAATTACATTACATCATCAATTAGAATTAAAAACGGGTACTTAAAGTCATTCAGAACGATTCGAAAACGATTTTAAGTCACTCAAAGGCGTTTTCTAATCATTTCGTACAAAATTGCTTCGGTTTTTCTTCACAGCTCTATTCTCCCCGGGCAAATTCGTTCGAATTCTTGAAACGGTCGATTCAAATCCCATTGAACTCGCGCGCCGCAGATTCGTCCGCTCTTCTGTTTCTCTAGATGTCGCCACCAGCCGGTCGCGAGTCTCTCAGTGTCGTGTTGTTGGTTTGAATTGGTTTTCTGACCGTTAGAAGGCGCGCCTGAGTCAGATTTTCGGATCTAGTCAGCGTCGAGCGTTTGACGCATCGAGTGTGACACGCGTCTGGCAATTATAAATTGAAATAAAATCGGTAACGTGGAACCCGCGTCAGAGGGAGTTACAATTAGCGCAGTAATTTTAGGGAGCGATGTTTTTCTTTTGTACGGTTGAATCTGTTGAAATAAAAACGCATTTATTCTCGCTATAATTATTCTTCTCGTCGTTGTCGTTATAACAGATATGCATCGCGTGTAGGTTAGGAACTCGCTAGATAAGCCTGATATAACAAAAGAAAAAAACAAAAATTTGACAAAGAGAGAAACAAAGAGACGAAGATCGAACGAGATACAATGCCTTCGAGGCGATCTAAAGGCGGGCTATTAGCCAGGGTTAATTTCCCGCTCTATACACTCCAGATGCTTACTAGTCGACACGTTTTGGTCGGTGGGGGTGGTGGATCTTCTAAAACTGGTGTTGCCAACGGCTTCGTAAGTATTAACAATTGAATTAGCCAATGAAACGAATTATTGTTGTTACGAGCATTCGATTTATGGATTTTGAATTTCGTTTTTAAAAGAAATTCAACCAGCTCGTGTTTCTTGGGTTTGGAAGGTTTCCTTTAGCATTTTCCAAAATGAAGCCTCTCGAATATCATATTTTTGAAAAAAATTCAATAATTTCTCTCAAAAAAAAAAAAAAAAAAAAAAAACAAACAAACGGCCTTCGAATTTCAAACCTTAGAATTTCACATTCGAAAAACGAAATTCTCTACTCTTCGAAAATTCCATTTTTGTTAAAGTTTTTCAAGAATAACGGATTCAAATCTCATATTGAGCAGAAAAACCTTATCTCACTTGAAAAATAATGATTTTTGACTTAAATCTATTCAAAAACTTGGCAAAAATAACGATTTTAGGATTCAATCAAACTATGGCTAACACAGATGGCTAAATGAGACCTAATCTCTAAAAGAATGATCGAATCCTGAGCAAGAGCCATAGCAAATACAAAAGAAAGAATGTTCACAGGAAATATTCGAGCTATTCCATGACGGAGTTCAATTTGTCGCCCAAGAAGTAACTAGGCACGAGACTGGTCCTAGTGTGGTGATGAACTGCGCATCCCACAACGATGGGAAAAGAACCTTGGTAGTCGCTGGCCAGGAGAGTCATTGCCAGCTGTATAATGTGAACATGAAGATAGTCACTTTGGCGGAGAATGGAGAAGTCGTCAAAGGCACAGCTCCAACCTCGTCAGCCGGCTTAAGACAGCGGAGAAAAAGCGAGCACGATACAAACGAAGAGGATGCATCCAACAGGCCTGAAAGAATAGAGGAGATAACTGACAAAAACTCGAATATCAGACACAAAAAACTGCAACTAATGATGAAACCTGGGGACAGCATCCAGACAGATTTTAGGTGAGATCAGAGGAGGCGATAGAGGATATCCTGCGGCGTTTAAAGTCTGAAGATCTCATGGAATTCTGTAGAAATGTGTTGAAATTTGATATTGTTTTTTAAAAAAAAGAGAACACTTTCATTGCATTTTTGTTCACCCCTTTGTTTATTGTTTTTTATTAATAACTTGTACCGGTAAAGAACAGAAATTCATTGTCCACCGTTAAGTATATATGTACTATTCATCTACTTTACTTTTGATTGTACTAAAAGTTTTCATTACTTCCACCCTGTATTCTACATGGTATTCTTTTTCAGCGATGTTGAGCCCTTGCAAAGAATAGTGCGAGTGAGTCCAACGGGCAAACTGATGGCGACAGGGGGAACCGACGGGCATATACGCCTCTGGAAGTTTCCCCACTTGACTAAACATCACGACATAGAAGGTCACTCGAAAGAGATAGACGACATGGACTTTAGTCCAGACGGTGACACCCTGGCAACAATAGCAAAGGACGGTAAAGCCTTCATATGGAGTGTGGCTTCCGGCAAAAAGGAGAAGGAATTGACCTGGGGGATCCCCGAAGGATCAAAGTACATGTACAAAAGGTGCCGCTTCAGAGTAAGCGAGGACGAAAAGACTAAGGCGCAATTATTCCTGCTATCAAATGCAACATCTAGTAAAAACCCGAGTTATCTCCAGCTTTGGGACGTGGTAGAAGCTCAGGGTGGAACAGTCCTCAAGTCTGTATCCTATAAAGAGACTCTATCAGCTCTTGCCGTCTCTGATAATGGAAGATTTGTTGCTGTTGGTACAATGTTCTCAGGGAATGTCGATATATTCATAGCATTCAGCCTCCAGAAAGCTCTGCACGTTAGTGGAGCTCATAGCATGTTTGTCACTGGGCTTGAATTTTTGCCTAGTAAACTCGACGGGCCGGCTATCACGAGCAACACGGAAGCTGCTGTCGTTAGCATCTCTGTTGATAACAGGATATGCGTTCACAGCATTCCCTTCAGACGTAAGGATAAATTTTACGGAGTATTCCGCGACTTTTAGATCGAATGAACTGATCTGTGGTATTGATTTGCTTGCAGATACGCTGCCGTTTTGGATCGTTATCATTCTCATTGTTTTGAGCATATTTGGAGCTTTTTTGATCTGCAGTTGGCTTGGAATATGACCCGAATATCACGGACCAAGGATATCGGGAACGAAGTTTATTCACGAGAGTGGAGAGGGGCATATAGTTGCGTAACATACGCATGTGTGAATGTGTGGGGGTGGATGGGTTTTGGTAAAGTTTGAGACAGGGAAATTGAGTTAGATAGAAACAAAGGATTTTTGACGATGTAATTACGATGTATATCTCTTCTCAGTTAGGAGGATGAAAACAATTTAGGGAATTGCAATTTCAAACAATGTGTATGTACGTATAGTTACGACTTTAAACTTAAAACCCTACCGTTATACTGGAAATTAATAAATCTAAGTGCAACAAATCGTAAATTCGCGAACCAAATCGTTCCCGAAGAGATGAATCGTGTCCTGGATTAAAAAAACCGACTTAGGTACCTGAAACTTGAGTTTTAAGTTTTACGTTCATGAGGCAATGAAGTATATGCCCTGGATGAATCTCTTTTTATCCATAAATAAAAAAAAAACCGACATGACGTAATACCAAAATGTATTTAAATCATAGAATTTTCAAATTTCACTGCAGAATTTCCCCCTTAGCAATATTTTGAGATCAGAGCATGTTTTATTGTCGACAGATCCAATCCCAATCTTCATTCACAATCCCTTCCTCGACGCGGTTTCGAAAAACTCAAGTTTAAAGTATACCTATGTAAATAATAAGCCCTCAATTATTCCCCTTCCCCTTCTCCTTCTTCGACCTTTGAAGTATGATAAATTTGCTCAAGTTCATCAAACTTGCGTATTTGATGTAATAATTAGTTGACCGGAAATCCAGACATCGTTAATTCTGACGACTCTTTCCGTTACTCAGATACTTTGATTCAAGCCTACGATTAATGTCTATTAATAACATAAGCTATTATATATATCGTGTGAGAATGTTTAATGAGATATGAGAAGGTCGGGGGCATACTTTATGACTATTGTAAATAAAAATTAGATCATTTTATTTCTAGGCATGGGAATTGTGAGGATATAGGCATATGAATGGTTTGCAGTTACGTACGATCAGTTCGATTACTGCAAGCTACTTACAATAACGTTCGTTTATATATTAGTTCAATTTATAACTACCGAATACGGTAGGTGAGTACAATTCTTTTATAGTAATAATATGTATATCTATTCCACAATCTGTATATCTATGTATATTTACAGCTCTGTTTATTTATAAGTATCTCACGCTTAGGAAATTAAATTTATTGATTGATTGATTGATTCAATTTATTGGTTTTCATTTAACATTCTGATAGAATCCCTCCGTATAGTACCTAGCGTGCAAAAATAAAACAAAAAAAAAAAAAAAACAACTGACCCAACCATTGATTTAGTTACTTAATAAATTTCTTATTTCTTTATATCGCAAGATTGAAATCGAGAATATTATGAAACTCGGGTAATTCTCATTCTAAACTTTTTTGTTATTTTCATCAATCCTTCATTTATGTTGTCCGATTTTTGATATCTCGCTCCGACCTCTTTGATCTAACTTTTAATTGAAGACGTCCGATGCGAGAGTTTTTATAAAAGTTATCATAGACAGGCATACCCGCAGTTAATTAAACGCTCATGCATAATTCATAGCCTACGCTTAGCATTTCTGTTCATATATAAGTGTAGATCTTTAATTTTTTTATCCATTCATATATTCATCGATTCATTATCGTTACACGCCTCAACTCTTCACGGATCCCTATGGTGAATAAATTTTTGTTACTTGTATGCTTCATGAGACCGTGTAACTCTGTATATGCTAATGAGAAGTGCACTATTCAAATTTGAATCATAGTTTTTGAAAAAATTACCCCGTGATTTAGAACCGAATTTAACATTTTTCCGGCTGCTTATACCGACTACATTATAAGTAGTTAAACTCGCGGACGCCAGCCATCTGTTATAGTGAAATGAAACGTGGAATGTTCGAAAACGAAAGTTTGTGCCCTCGGGTCTCCGCTGACATTTCGAGGCGTTTCAATTACCGCATATTATCGGTTTAGTCAGTTCTGTCTGTGGGGCAAGCAGGCTTACGATTTACACTTTCAAGGCTGCGTAGCTTCGGGGAATGATGGGTCATTTATAAACATTATCTATTATAACGATAAAACCACGAAAATATTTGTCTATACCGCATAATCGAGTAGCAGGAACTTTGAGGCAGGGTTCTATCATTATACAGTAACATATTCCAAAATTATTGTGATGTTGAAAAATAAAAATCAACTGCCGCCTGTTAATTTCAGTCACTAAAACTTGTAGTATTTCAAAATTTCGTCATTTAAGATGTACGTAAATTAATGAACATGACATGCGGATTGTGAGTTAGAAGCATCAAAAAATTACGTAACTTATTACAATTGAGAGCGATTTTTAAACCAATTTTTGATACCGTGTGAAAAGATAGCTAAATCAAATACCTACTTTTGTTGATTTATCGGCATCAACTCCCTTGGGTCATAAGGAGTATATTTTCTTCGATGCAATCAACATCGAAAAGACTTCGCCTCTTGTGAACTCGGAAGAGAATTCACTCAGTTATCCTAAACTAATTAAAACGCTGATCTACTGCAGAATGATTGACCAGCGACATGAGAGTGTTTTATATATTTTTTGTTTATTATTATTATTGCATCATAATAATCATTATTGAGAAACAGCTTTCGAATCATATCAAGCATCTCTTACGTTCTAATAATAATATTTGTGACTTAATAGCTTAGAAATAGTGGCACCACTAGCAAGAATCCATACTGCAACTGCATATCAATGTTTCGCCATTATTATCATCTTTCGTGCAGTCTGGCGTCTTGCGTTGTGCACCTTGTAGGAGGTTTTTCTTTTTCGTTTTCTTTTATGTACAAATAAAGTCTCTTCTATGTGTTCGTCTCAGTTTTCAGGACGCCCGGATACTAAATCTGGCGCCTCTTTATGCAGAATACGTCTTGACGGACCGTAATTTGCAGAGGATGTTCAGTTTCCACCGCTAATCTAAATATGTTCCTCTCGATCATGGTATGTCAAGACGAATTCGCTGGGGGTAAGAAAGGTTGTGAATTGATGAAGAAGTCGATAAGACTCTCTATTACTTTACGGAGAAACCGTCACCAGTCGGGTCGAGAAGCCACGGATAATTGTTGGGACACTCCATGCAGGTTATAAGTCGAAGAGTCTCTCCTGGCAACTCCCTAGTCGTCAGAGGACACGCGTTTGGCAAGGAACAATGCGGCTGACCCTTCTCATCGCACGTTTCCTTCCAGTTCTGGAAATCACGAAGGTTGGAGAGCTCTGTCGGCGTCTGCATCCACTTGATTACCTGAAATCATACGGAATAAGCGATCAGTCAAAATATATTTCAAGAGATTCATCAGCGCTGAAGAGAACCGTGAGAATCAACGCCTTACCTGCACCATAGTGACGAAGTATACATCATTCCTTGCGAGCATCTCGTCGATGAACTTGATGAGTTCGTCCTTGTACTCCTTCTTGCTCTTCAGCCATGAAGCATGGAAGTTAAGACCTAGAGGTGCCTTGTTGCTATTGTAGTGGCGATTGAAATTGTGTCTGAGGAGTCTTCCGAACTGTTCACCAGACTGTACGTTGGAGCAAGAATCAACAAGATGGCAACCAGGCAGAGATTCATCGAAAGTTGGGTCGTCTCTGCGGTCGAGTTCGTTCATGACCATTTCCCAAACTGGATGGGACCTTGAGGGGCAATTACCGCCGTTTCCATTACACTTGTGTGGCATACGGAAGTACAGAGTGTAAGGCCATATCGGAACGCGGCTGAGTGATGCAGTGATGGAAGCGTCGTATACGAAGAATTGGTCCGCCATCATCTCGAATTGTTTGTTACCACCGACGCGGAGGTACGGTGCTCGCATGCCGATTATGGATCCGTCACTAATGTTGGCGAACCGTTCGATGATCAAACGCGCACCTGCCATCTCAGCTAACCAGTCATCGTATGTTCCCTGGGTCCAGTACTGGGGATCGTCCTTGTGCGTTAGAGAGAATACGCCGATTTCATGACCACGTCTGTGCAGGTCTTGGACTGCTGAGTAGTTGGTGTACTTGTGAGAGACGAAGAACGTTCCACGGATCTGGCAACTGTTCGGGTTCAAACGGCCGTTGAATATGTCTTCATATAAGTCGATGTTGTCAATGTTCACTGCGCCGTTGAAGGTCAATGTTATCATCTGGGGAACCTGTTGGATGTCAATGTTGCCGGGGATCTTGGTTCCGTCAGCGGAGCAGTAGCAATCCGGTAGGACACATTGGGTTGGATCGCAGTCGGGTGCGCGGTTTGGATCAGTTTCAACGGCTAAATGAAAGAAGAGAACAGTTGTAGTATTTTGAGAAGACGCCTAAAGTAAAAGGACAGCACATCTCTAAGGGAAAAACAATATAAAGGAACACTTACTGCAGGCGTTTTCATCGGATTCATCTTTGCAGTCGGGTTTCCCGTTACAGAAGAGTTCCTTGTCGACGCAGTCACCATTTCCACATGAGAGTTTTCCATTCGGGCAGATTGGCTCGTCGGTTTTGAAGATCGGAAGAACTTTTCGGGGTTCTGTAAATTATCGTGATAGTGATGTGAACGTTTTCTGATTGGAAATACTGGAGGGTGGTTGTGTATCCAAATCCCATGTATTTATCAAACAGTCAGATTATAACGCTATGTATGTACAATTATATTAAGGTAACGGGGTGAACGTCTAACGACCAATTATTATGGTTATTAGAAATTCGTTCTGGGGCGGTTGCGGTTCCAGGCGACTCGTCGTGACCCGGGGGATTTCGTTGACTTCACGGCGACGCACACGTTTTAATATAGATTCGAAGAAAAATAAAATTTTAGTGGAATGGAATAGAGTACACAGAGTACATAGACAGAGAGTGAGAACACAGAAGAGATATATAAGTGAAAAACAGAAAGTCCGAGAGTTGAGATTAAAAGCTTTTATTAGAAACACATGTATGTAGAATGCGAGATCGACGTACCAAAAACACTGAAGTATAGGCATGTAAGTTCGCGTGAGTAATGAGGCCCGTCGATCAATGGTCTCGATGGTATTCGAAAAGTGAGAGCCGCACAGAGAGAGAAAACCGTGTCAGAGAAACGCACCTCGAGGTGGTGGATTAAATTCGGAATGAATAAATACAGTGGCACAGTTTAGATCGCAACTAGTGCGTGAAAATCCAGGTCGGTCGATTGAGAAAACATTTCACGCAAGATTTAAGCCTTACATGCAAGCTGCTGTTAAATACGTGTTATTGAAGTGCAGATCATCAGCATCATCGATTGAATCGATCAGTGATTTATAGTAAGTGGTGGTGGTGCGTTAGAGTAATCTACAAAGTCAGATAAGCATCAAGAGAAGCATTGTCATTGTTAGTCACGAAGGATGAACGGTGAAAATAAAGAGAAGAGTAAAGATAATGTGGTTTACAGTTCGCCGGCTAAAATTGTTCATTCAATTTATAGCCAGCGAACGAAGAGGCATGATAGTGCGTAGGGTGTGATATGACGTTAGTCGTCGATGTGCGTGCTACGGCGCGAGTCTACGATGACCTCGGCCCTCGTCGCCGTCAAAATAGGGAAACAAGAGAAAAAACAAAGGAATCATTCTAAATTTGATAAGAAATCAGTTATTCCTTTCTTTTTCTTTTGAAATCAGCTCAAATTGACGGCTAAGAGGCCTGCAGTTCCACCCCGGTCGTCACTTACTCTCGAGCTGGTCACAGTTGGTGACCTTGCCCTTCCAGTCGCAGGTCTGTTTTTCCAGGTCAAAGGCTAGTCCACTTGGGCAGGTGATCGGTTTCAGGCCGGCCTTTGTGCACCTGGAGGGAAAAGGGACCTCAGTTGAAAATGTGAATTAAAAAAAGCTTACTCTCGACTTGATCGCAGTTCTTCACGTTCGTCTTCCAATCGCAAGTCTGCCTCTCGATGTCGAAGGCCAAACCGGTCGGGCATCGAACTGGAGCAAGTCTCGTCACTCCGATTTCAGTGGCTTTGTCGCACCTAGATTTTTTCCATTATTATATATTACTAGAAACCCAATAGTAAAAACGACTCGATCCCATCATTGACAAGGAACTGTAGTTGTTCAGAAAATCGGAAGAAAGAGAAGAAACAATAGACGTGAAGATATCCTCTGGAACCAATCGCTTTGTCTCAGGAATAATTACCGAGAAACCAAATATAGCAGAAACCAACCGGTAGACCTTGACTGGCGTGGTTGGAAAAGAGAGACAAAAATGAACCGGAGATATTTGAACCGCGAACGACTATGGTGCTTTGTTAAAACTGGATTGCCTTGAACGGGTCCAGCCGTATCCATTCTGCAATTTTCTTCGTGTAATTAATACCACTTTGAACGGTAATTATTAGACTGCAGTTTCCTGTATGCATCTAACTAAATATGTACATAAATATCGGTAAATCATGTACAACGGGAATGATAAACTATTACCGTTAGGATTAAGTCAGTGAAAATACAACATCTAACGTTTCAACTAACAGTAGCATAAGGCCTTGGGGCTCGGCGGAGCGGCAGCCCAGAAACGGCATTCTACTATTGCCTTGAGCAGTGCAGAATGGTCGCCACGAGTTTCCTTCTGCGTGGAAAGAATTGCTAATCGAACAATCGAGAGAAAGGGTAGAGGAGTGTCGATTGGACATTAAAAGCTCTTTAAGAATGGTCAGAACAGAAGATAGCAGTGCAGAATTACACTCAACAATTTTTTCATACAGATCAGAGTGTGAAATCCTTACCTGACGACATCGCGACAGTCAGCTTTGGCAGATGGCCGGAAGTATTCATCGCCGGGCCTATCCTGGCACAGCTCTTCCGGATTTAGATCAAGATTGGCTACATCCTCGTCCTGTGCCTTTGTCGAAACTGAAAGCCAAGAGTTAGGCATGATTGAAATAAGATTGAAAATATTCGCCATGATCAACGTCCTATGTCGGGTCTCTCGTGCAAGTGAAAACAGATGTGCATGTACACATAACGGTAAAACGGGCCTATCAACATGCATGCATAAGCACTGGGCACCGCGAAGGAGGTTCACTGAACTCCGCCGTAGAAGTAGAAAGTCTTGGAAATGTCAGGGCGAACAAGGGAAAGCGACAGTGGTTCACCGAAGTAGGTTTCCGCGTACCTCCATCTAGTGCTACCGACCACTTGAGGCTTGAAGAGTGCGAATGAGGCTAACGGCTGCGACTGGATCGTTCGCGTAAGAGCTATCCGAAAATCATGTCTTCTCGATTTCTGGTCTGACCTCAGATCGTTTTCGTAACGATTTTCCGAATCGAGAATTGAATATTCAACGAAATGGAATCAAATAGGATACAGTGGCCATATTGAATCATGATCGAAAGTGAAAACGCATTATCTGATGGTGTGGAATGTAATCTGAACAAAAATGTACAGGTGTCTAGGGTCAAATGGCAATGGAATTGGCAAGATGATGATGATGATAAGAGAAATTTGATGGATTTGGGAGAAGAGTGAATCAGTCAAAGTACGGAGTAATCGGCCATGACAGCTGTACTCGTAAAAGTCAAGTATTAGAAGAGATAGAAGAACTACTCACCGGCTAAGAGACACAATGCTCCCAGTAGGACTCGTATCTTCGGCGACATGGTAGTCGTCGGCGGGACAGAAAGCGTCTGGACAAGCCGCGCCCTCTTGCCCCTCTATATGTGCTCCAAGTCTCCTACCTTCGGACGATGACTTTCACCTGACTGCAACCTGCTGCCATCTGGAAAGACTAAGCGATGCGTGATATTCGATTGCGAATATTATAGGGTCTTTGAATGGCGATAAAAAAAGAATTGCTGACATTAAGTATTTTCTTGCCGTTTTTTTCCTAAACCAGAAGTGCCATTAAAAACTTAAGAACCGATGATTACTGAGATGTTAATACGGAGAAACGAGGGATTGAAAATGACTAACGTAAAGTTGTCGATTAAAAATGAGAGGCAGCTTAGCAGCAACATGCAAAAATGGTTTGGGTAATGGCGTGCTTGGTATACGTGAACTTCTACGAATCGTTCCATCAAAGTTGCGTAATAGGTAACTCTATTTGTTTCTTGCGTTTTTGACCGATCTTGCATAACGCACCCGGCACGGTAACGAACCAGGTGGTAAAAAATCACCCAGCACGCATTGCGCCAGTCACATTGCTGGTATCTAGTAGCGAGCATGAAGAGAAGAGAATAGAAGAGATGGAAAAAGTCATGTTTTGTTACGTCGGTGATCGTTTCACGCGATACATCATCACGCCACAAAAACACAACACTAAGGAGTCTTTTATTTGTGACACATGATCAGCCCTGACGGAATACGCCTGACGACTACGACTATCATAACAATAATTCCTACTTATGTAGCAGGAAGTGTATAGTAGCCCGAAGTACGTGGAAGTTTACCCAGAAGTTTCTTTCATCGCGTGCTGCTGCAGCAATAGAACCGCGAATATAACTTCTTCATTTATTGAATCTTCAGAGAGTCTTTCACTCCGGTTGCTGTAACTCGTGCCGAGCACCAATAGTGCGTGGCTGGAGGATTTCAGCCTGACATTTTCAACGCCATTTCGTTTATATCTAACCACAATTCATTTCGTTGATGTCTAATAATCAAAGACTGAGAAATTGACTATTTCCTGAACCTGTGAGCAGATTTTACCACCACCCTTCGATCATGCGCATGAAAAAGGACATAATAGATTCATGGCCATCTGCTAGGGTCATCTACAGCAGTTCAGAACGAGTCCATAAATTTTGTAGTAGTAGATAACCGTCGGTGTCTATGACGCACAACGTGGTTGTCTCCTCGTGTACAAAAATAAAAGGCGACTTATTTAGCTTGCATTTCTGAGAAAAGCCACTCCTCGAATACCGGTGCCCAGGATCGCTTAGCATTACAGCAACAACAGCAGCAGCAGCAGCAGCACTGAAACGCGTCCCTACATCCAATCTTTGTAGGCAGGTAGGCAGTCGTACATAATGAAATTTCTTGTCATGACAGTGAAAGAGAATGTCATCTGATCACTCTATGGTCCTTTCATCTTCAATCGCACCTCGCATGTGTGCGATACAGTACGACTGGCTTATGAAGTGAAGAGAAGAGGGTTGTTTGTCACTGATGAACCTAAACTCCATACTCGATATAAATGTCAGTTGCTTACTACCTTTCAAAAACTTGATCATAAGACCTTCTGCAAACAGCATGATCATTCTACGGCTCACTGACCTACGGTACAACTCTTTATCTTACCGAAAATCTCGAAATTCGCAAGAACACATCGCGCCATCTTCAAGTCGTCCAATCCTTTTGAGCTTTCGGTGAATCAACGAACTACAATAGTTTCTTGGCACTGGACAATGACCCGGGATCTTTCAAGGTGAAAACTACGGTGGGTAGTGACCGGACGTGGTCCGTGTATACGTGGCCGGAATTGAACAGTCGATATTTTGACGGAAGAAAACGACTGATACAATTACTGCAGACTAATGACCCAGTTCCGTACTGAAGTGTTTTCATTATTGACCCAAAGGGCAATGTGCTGTGACCGGGTAAAATAGATCACCGTTACGAGACTTGGGTACGAAATAATATCATTTCAAGAAGAGGTCATACAGCGAAATCACGATCAACACCAGGCCAGGAAAGTTCCCGGACTCTTCAAGGTGTACTTGTTGCTAGCGGTGAACAATGGAAAAATATTTTCACTAACTTCTAGCATATATCAGTCATTTAAAGAATGTTCTCGGCCCAAGAATCTTTCGATATCGTTAATTTTGAAAAAATAAGTCTTATAGGTCATCGTTATTCATTGGTCACTGCTATTTTTCGTAGACTTTAAATTTTAACGATTTATCCTTCAGGGATTGCTATTGTTTGATCGATCGGCTTGCTGCTGTCCAGGACAGAAATAACTCGTTCACCTTGCGAAGTACAGCCTGCAGCGAGGAAGTCTTCCGTCTTTCTTACGCCTTTTGCTTTTCTCCTAATTAGTCGACCGATTAATAACCATGAGGAAATCGCAGAAGAGAAAATTGAATCGGATAAGATTTGCGATAAAGAAGCGCAATTTCTCGCTACCCTTGGCTGAAATATTATTGAAAGCAGATTTTTCTACCGGTATTTAGTGTCAGAGCGACTACCTACCTACGTACGAAAGAATCTGTTTGCACAGCCCACGTTCTTCTTTCTTTTCTTTTGCGATCCGCCTGTAAGAAGATGACGCGCTTCTGTTTACGCTACCGATGTAATTTCACTAGTGAAAGTTTTCGCTGACTCTGCCTGCAGTTTTCAAAACTTCGTTACCGGTCAAATTTTTCTTCTGCAATATCCGTGTCTTCGCTGTCATGAACTTGCAATATTTGTTGTACCGATTTCCATTACTTTCTTGCACTTGTCTTATCAGTCCAAGGCAACACGTATGTACATACACTGTTTTGATGACGTTTTGCTTTGAAATCGGCATTATCTAAGCTTTCAACGGGCAATAAATATTGGGAAGAAAATGGCAACTCAAGTGTAAGTGAGTACGTAAGAAAAGAAGTGGGTAATAAAAAACGGTCAAATCGCTGAAGAAAGCGCAGCCGGGTTATTAGTTGACCCAAATTTTTGGATCCACCTTTCTAAACGTATGCTCAGGGATTTTACACCAGGCTTTTATTCGGCACTGTGTGTGATCACCGATTTTCGATTTCAAACTACTGGTGGTGCTACTGCACATTCGAAAGTAACGATGATGATCTTTGCAAATAGTTTCGACGATTGAATATCTTAAAAGTCGAAAGGTTGGCTTTAATCTGTGCTAGAAATAGCTGGTGCTAGAATAAATCGGTATAAATGTCGCAGACGATCTGACATATTAAGACATAAGCCACTTTACGACGACCTGCAAGACAGGAAAAGGCCAAAAAATGAATCTAGAATCTCAACTCTTGTCTTAGTTGAAGATATCTAAGCCCTTGATGCTGGTGCGACTTATGAACCGATCGCTGTTTGAGAATCGGCCGAACCTTTCTCCACACATTGACAATGCATTCCTGACGGTCACATTCCTGGTGACTGCCGTCAAGATCGCGCCATCGCGCCGTGGCCGGTACGGTATTTGCCGACGACAATAACAGCCGCATTCAGCGAGTATAACTAACCGACTTCACTTTCGCCCTGGATATAATCCGCCCGCTTAAAACCGTTCGAGAATAGTTACACTGAAATCGCGCCAGAATCGATGTGATTATCGCTTATTTTCGCCTCAAATAATTAACACCCCCCCCCCCCCCTGCAGGCGACACTTGAGCAATTGAACGACGTCGGGCTTTTGGCTATTGGCTATTGGCTCATAAGCAAGCGAGACGCTGCTGCTGCAGACTGACGCCGACGTAGACGCCGATTTCGTAACCTCCTCTCTATGTGGGTCGATCCCAGCAACCGATTCCAGACTCGCTCGCGTCCCACTCGCCAGACTCACGTAAATTGCCACGGAAATCAATTTCCATCCGGTCATGTGGATCGTAAATGATATAACTGAACGATAACGAGAAAAAGCAACTTCGATACCATAAAAACACTTGATGAAACTGGCTGAAAAAAAAAAAAAAAAACCAATTCCATTATTAACTAGAAACTTCTATTCGTCAGAAAAACAAAAACAAGGTATTGGTACCGATTGTTATGCCGATCTTTCAAAATAGTGCAATAAATCGGTGTAAAAAGTTCAAAAAATTATATTCCAAACAGGATCTAATCTTTCTTGGTCTTCTTGATGAGAACGGAATGTGACACTACTGCGATATCAAGAAATAATCGGTAACGACGAAATCGTTAGAAAAAAAATAGTAACTAAGGGAAAAAAATAAGTAGAATTCAATGCTTGTACACGGAAATGATTACCGGTCGTTTATTCCTTCAGCAAGGTACTTATCGACCTTTAGCCGTTCGCTTAGAGCGATCGTCGGTGTTTAATTAATTTCGGAAGAATGAAGTATTTTATAACGATCTGCATTTCGAAGCCGGCAACGACCTTGCCCCTTTATCACTTTCACCTGGTGGTGCATCGCGGGTCCCTCTCCCGTTCCCTCATAAACGACGACTCCTGGTGCCCGGAGCGAGCTCAATGAGCGGCGAAGAGCGGAGCGGAGAAGTGGACGAGGGTCGACCTTGCCCCTGAGAGAGAAGCGCGAAGCTAGATTCCGAGATATAACTTGGGCCCAAAACTTTTCCGCTTTCGCTCCTCCATCCCCGCCTTACAGAGGACCTTCGGCTACGCTCCGGGCGACCTAGACTCGATCCCATCCCCACCTGGCACAGGGAATAGGATAACTTTCACTGTCAAATGTTATATGTCACGTAACGCCGCCGCGTCGTCGCTGAGGCACTCCCCTCTCGGAAGATGACGATCTCTGCAAAAGACTTGTGAATTAACTTAATAAATTCGCAGGAAAAAAAAAATCGTTTTCGTACATACATCAAGTTTTTTGCCTGACCTATGGGTCGAAGGAGCGCATCGTGGCGGAGAACCTTCGAGAAGTCTCCCCGGGGGCCATTGATAATAATTGACGTACGTGGTGCATTCTCTTCGTCGCTTAAAATGCCAAGGCGAAGTACGACTACGAGATCATCGGCGAGGCCGGAGCCTCAAGGAATCGGCAGCGCTGAAAATTCTCCGATAATTATGTATAGTATCATCGTGGAGAACGGTACCTGTAGATATATCGGAAGCTGTTGAGACTGTTAGAAAAAAATCGCTGGTTACCAGGCCCGGTTATTCGATCTTTAATCCCCCGAAATTAAAAGCGGCAAAGTTACCTCGAAACGGATTTGCCAATCGTCACGAGCCCGGGTCTGGCCTCACCTGACAATCAATTATCTGCACAGTATAGTCACTCGGGGTTTTGTACAATTTCTTAGAATTTTACACACCGTGACGTTTCGTCACCTATATAAGTAGATTGTCACAAGATTAATTTATACCGCGGACCTTTGTCATTGCTACACGCTTTAGACATGAATAGAGTACTACCGACTAACGTCTCAGGAAGCCGGAGTGTCCTTGGTAATTCGAGAACTATTCCGCAGCATCGAACACACCCGGAAGTCTGGCTTTCTACTCATTTGTTCGGATTTGGTATTGCATTGTCTTAATTTAACACCAAAATCAATTCTCCAGGCTTAAATAACACCATCGTGGTTCAGAAATGGTCTCGAATTCCGGTTTAACACCATTTCGTGAAGAACGAACCGTGTTTCATGGTCATTTAACACCGAGACTCTTCATTCTGGTGTCGAATCCACGCCATTGATGTCTGTTTCCAATGATTTACCCCAAAAGTGTTCAGATTTTCGGTTCATTTCATTTCAACACTAAACCGTTGGGATCCTGTGTTGGATGAATACCAGCGGTGTCGAAGTTTGGTGTGGTATCACGATTCCGTGTTACCGAAACAACGAGACCCAGTCTTTTGGCGGTAAATTAACACCAAAAGTGTTCGTATGAAACGTCATGATTTAGTAGCGAATAAGAGTACTAGCGGTGTCGAAGTTTGGTGTGGCATTACGTACAACAGACTTCGTCATAAATTTAACGCTTCTTTATGCCATTAAGACACCATTTCGTGTTAATTGAACACCCAAACCTGGTATTTCGATGATGAATTAACACCAGTGATGTCGAAATTCGGCCCACTTTTATATTAACTACGGTTACATGTCTATTCGATACTTCTATTGGTGTTAATCGAACAATTAGACAACAAAAATGGGGCATTCAGGTGTTGAATGAACATTTCCGTTGTTAAGACTTGGTCTATTATTGAATGCATGTGGTATCGGAGCAGTAAATTTTCACAGATTAATTGGACAAAGAGATATTGCATTTCGGTGGTAATTAAATACCATATTGCTGGTTTAGTATCGAATTAATGACTGGGGTTCTGCACCAGTGGTTGTTAACACCAACTACAGTACAAGTCTGAGTTTGCATAATTTCTAGCTAAAGCCTCTGACAACGTAAGCGTAAGTCATCGACGAGACTATGGAACCAGGGCGGGGCTGCTCGACTTGTGTTAGTACCTACATATTTTCAATTCCTGTGACTCGACCGAGTGATTCGTTTGAATATTTTATCCGCAGCATGGTATCGGAACGAGACGATATTCAGGCGAATATTGCAATTCAAGATAAAATTACAGTACTGGCATTTAAAGATACCGGTCTAAAGCTATGAAAATGTTGAATGTCTAAAAACCTGCGGCACCGTTCGGTATATAAATGTCATCTTTCCCGTGTGAATATTTTTTTCTAGATATCGCTTAGCATCTTTTGACAGTCAAACCTGCCTCGAACCCGCGGTATAACGGTATCCGATTAATTAATTATCGACGTGTAATATGCTGGAATATTATGTGGTCAGAATGTTCGATCGAGCGAGGAAGGCCACTGGGCTGAAAGTGAAGATGATAAAAGAGGAAACAAAAAATAAAATACTGAATACAGAGTGAAACACATACGTTCGTTTATTCGAGAAACCTCTTTCGCGAATTCAAAGGAGTCGAATTTCTCGGCCTGGGCTAATTGGGATTTGAAACACGATCGTGACTCCGAGCCACGGTGTGCCCTGATTACAGATTCACCGGTTATAGAATCGACGATCTCTTCTCTGAGGAACTGGAAGGACAAAGCTACAAAAATCGTTAAGAAATAAACGAAAATTTTATATAGTAGATAAAAATCGAGACGAAATTCAACACCCTTTACATCCACCTGTCCAGGCGTCTTTCCGAGTGAGAAATATGTTCCGATCCTGTGGTACAGCGGGGCAAAACGAACTCGTAATACCGGTAGCTCATACGAATAAGTTGAGACTCTCGAGGTCTGGAGATCTTTTCAAGAGATGTAAAAGTGCGATGTATGATAATTTAACTTAGAGTAACGCACCTGATTCGCGAGATCGTTATGTGGTAAACATTCGAGAAATCGGCAATCAGTACGATCATTGCGTCCGCAGCATCCCCCTCCGAATAAAACGCGAACGATCGATAAGACGTTGGTATTTACTGACAAGAAATCTTGACGATAAAATCGGCTGTGTAGAGGAATACGAGAAGACGATGACGTTAAAAAAATACTGAGCAGATTCGAGATGTCTTATCAGTCTGTTTTTGTGCCTGACAGCATGCGTCATCAACTTAGTTCGAGAAAATTCTAATTCGCAACATACCGAGTATATAGTATTGGCTCACGATCACCAGAATCTTGGTTAGAAGAATTCTACCTCTTAAATAGCACGTTCTGCAAGATTCCGTCAGCCATCAGATCGCTTCAGCGTTCAGATACAAGCAGAACCATTATTTAATAATAAATTACTGTTCAGAAGCCAAATTCTGGTTCGAAGAACCGATCGAATCATACCGATTATAATACCGCCTCAAGATCGTCATGAGGCTAAATTTTCACATCAACAATATCAGGATCTAAAACAGTGTGGGTAAGTTTTTCGAAAAATATTCTCCGACCTCGTGGGCCAGTAATCCGTCCTTCGTTTGCTAATGAGTTCTGACATACATGAATTAATTAAAATAATAACCGAGCCGATTTAGTTCCTGGAAACAAAAGTGAATGCACAATTCCAAGCGCCTGTAATCAGCGGAAATTTCGTTTCGATTAAAACCCTGAAAGTCAATGATTAGCCAAGTTTTCTCGGCGCTTTGGGTCTGTGCAGTCTACAGACTGCAGCCTAGACATCCGCCGTCACCCACTGACCCAGAAGAATAATGTAGAAGCTGTCTAAGAAAGAAAATCTCACTGTGCCCGGCAAGGATCGATTTCTACAAATTTACTTGAAACCAATCTGAGGAGAATTCAGCCTGGTTCACGCTACAGAAGAAATAAGTCAAGGTCCTTTTCGAGGCTGGTGATATACGTGCACTAAAGTGAAGCGGGAGATGTCTTCGTCCAGATGGTAACAAAAAGTTGTTCATTCGGTTGGCGGATACTATGTTTGAGAGTAATGCTGACGAGGAATATCCGCGCCAAGATACGCGTTTGGTGGCTTAAGTTTCTCTGATGTTTGCACACGATATTTTATTGTCTTTTTCAATCTTTGAATTATTTCACATGGTACGGTGCATGTAGTCAATTCTGTTTCTCCGCATGTTTCTTCGAAACGTATTTGATAGCTTGGGGCCGGCCTTGCAGGCGATGCGGAGACCGCCACAGTATCTCAGATACAGCTTTCTCCACTTTCGCTTACGTGAGATCTTAACGAATACGTTTACTACGTACATCGAGTATCCGGCGAATCCTGCGAGAGCTATTATCGTCGATTTAAACTCACATTTCGCTGGCCGGTCTGAAGAGGATCTAATCCCATCATCCGAGGTCTTTGCAAATAATAATACCGTTCGAAATCGAGTTGTATTTGCGTTATGTAGAAGCTCAGTGACTCCTGAGCTTAAAGGGGAAAGGAAAAGTGGCAAAACGTCGATAAAATATCTTCGTCTCGCACAGTAAATGTCAACGAGTTATTGAAGTGCATTCCTGACTCCAGAGCCTCCTTCCTTTCATGTATATCAAAGGCAGTAAAAGTTTCGCACACATTTGGCTATTGTTGGCCAATTCCGTATCCCCAGCAGCCTACCTTTTCCCTTTTTACCTAATTTCAGGTTATTCTTCATTCGTAAAGAATTTTTATCAATCAGGTTTCGTTCGAGACTCGGGCACGGAATCGTACAATATGCTCTTGCGACGAAATGCCAACGAGAAATTAATATACCCAGCCCCGTTTTAGGTAGATAAAAATGTTGAATAAGAAAGTCTCGAAGGAATTACGTGGGCAGTATATAATAATATACTATATATCTCCAGGCACGGATGAAGTTATACTTTTCACTTCGTACTGGAATAAGCCCCACGATATAATCTGTACAGTTCATTTTATAGGCAGAGAATCTCATCTCCGTTAAACAATAAAGAGAATTAATTCAACTGCAATCGTTGAAATTGATTTAATTTAATTTTTTTTTTGTTTTCTTCCCCCTTTTAATGACCGTGGTCTAAATTTTGTCGTTCCAATTAACATTATTACCATCAACACAAATCCGCCCCAAGCAGTTGTACAGATAGACACAGTCGACAACTGGGTCTTGGCCGCATTAGACTTATACAGATTGAAATTCTTACATCTGCATTGGGTATTCATTTTTATCCCAATGACAAAATTAGGGTCAAGTTTAACGTGATTATAATAAGAAAACCGACTGTTAATGTGAGGGTAATGATAAGGAAGACATGTTTATAAATTTTTAAGACATTTTATTAAAGATTTTTCGTAGTATTTTTTTCTTTTTTTTTTTCTTTTCTTTTCTTTTTTTTTTCTTACTGTGTTTCTTCCGCTCTCGTTCTTTTTCTTATTGTGTTTTTCGTAGCAGTCATCGTAGCTTATTTATAATACAAATATGTATACATACACATACGATATTTATATATATATACGATTAACGTAAAAATTACGCGTATATATACACATAGTATACGTACAGATGGTGTTTAGCCCATTTTTGGACACTAAGGGCATTACTTAGGGAATTGTTGCGGTCAACAGAGGCCCAGGTAAATAGTGGAAGCAGGGAGGTCAATGTAATGTGTCTCGTTCATCATGTCCGTGTCTGAAGTTTATATTTGGTGCGTGTGTGTTCGTGTGTAAATGGGATTGATGAAGCCTAGTGTAACTGAACCACGGTTTCACTCTTTTAACCGCCGCGTATTTACCGCAGTACGTTTTGTTTTTGTTTGTTCTTTTGTTTTTTTTTTTTTTTTTTTGTTCGCTCTTTCATCTTTTTCATATTTATATATATATATATTTTTATTTTATTTTATTTTCTTTACTTCGGAACCAAACCGCGCGCATGCATACATATACGCCTCGGGGTAAATGGAGCCAAGCGCATACCTCGCAATAATTATCATCGTTAGTATTGTCTATTGTGGTCCTTTACCACTTCCGTGCAATGTCACGATATCTTCATGGATCGCCATTTTGACCATATTTATATTTTCATTCTCTCTCACCGTAGCGTGGGCACAATTAGTTAATGATTTTCGATAATTAGAAAATACGATACCGAGGGGGTAGGGGGTGGGGTTAAAATGCACGTCTGGTACCGTCCTCTAGACCTTTCTATCATAGTGTATCATTTCGTGGTGGTTCTAAAGGTCTGTTGTCGTTGTTGTTGTTTCATATTTAGATAATGGGTTCAGGGTCTAGGGCGATACGATTTTTAAAAGAAACCGTCACCGGTCGGGTCGTTGATCCATGGGTAGTTGTTGGGGCATCTTACGCACGTTTGAAGATTTATAGTTTCCCCGGGTACCTCCTTGGACGTCAATTTGCAGCTGTGCGGTACCCAGCATGCGGGGTTACCTTCGACAGCGCACTTCTCCCTCCACGGGTCGAAGGTCTTGGACTCGGTTATGGTACGTGGATTTTGAATCCACTGGATAACCTGGGTCATCGTGACGAAATAGACGTCGTTATGTCCAGCCAGGATTTCGTCGATCCAGTACAAAAATGCGTCAAGGAATTCGGGGTTGTTCTTCAGCCAAGCTGCGTGGAAGTAGAGACCGAGTGGTGCTCGGTTCTGTTTGTAATGCCTGTCGAAATTGTGGTTCAAAAAATCGTAGAACTGATCACCGGTCAGTATGTTGCTGCATGAATCTACCATCGCGCAACCTGGCAGGTACTCGTCGTTCTCCGGGTCCTCTCTGCGGTCCAATTCGTTCATTACCATCTCCCAGACTGCGTGAGATCTGTTGAAAACAAAAAAAATCATGATTACTAACCGATCTTCACCGGTCACTAGACTATCGAATAATTCCCGATCGTAATTACCTGGTTGGACAGTGCTGGAGGTTTCCGTGACAACGATGGGGCATTCTGAAGTACATGGTGTACGGCCATAGTGGAGGGTTGTTCAGCGCAGCAGTAATCGTAGAATCGTAGAGGAAGGCCTGTTCTTCCATCATGGTGAATTGGTTGTTACCACCAACTCTCAGGTACGGAGCACGGACACCGACTACACTGTTGTCAGTAAGGTTGGCGTACTTCTCAGCGATGATTCTCATACCAGCCATCTCCTTCGCCCAGTCGTCGACAGTGGCGTTTGACCAGAATTGCTCATCGTCGTTGTGCCTGTTGCAAATATTTAAACGATTGTTTGGTGAAGGAATCTCCTTCCGATAATCTAATGAAAGAATGACTACTCACGATATAGAATGCACTGCGATCTCATGTCCCTTTCTATGGGTTTCTTGCATCGCTGAATAGTTTGTGTATTTGTGGGAAACGAAGAATGTAGCCTTGATGTCACAGCCGTTCGGGTTCTTTCGATTACCGTTGAACATCTCCTTGTACAAGTTGATGTTGTTGTTATTTATCGCATCGTCGAAAGTGATGGTGATCATCTGGGGTACGTCTTTGGCCGGGAGATCTCCGGGCACCGTGGTACCATCCTCGGAGCAGAAACAGTCGGGCAAAACGCAGACCGCCGGGTCACAGGGTGGTGCTCTGTTCGGGTCATTGTCCATGTCTGAAAGCGAGAAGACAGGGTTGTCGTGTTAGGCAAAAAGAGGACCGAAGGCCAAAGAGAAAGTCTCCTCATTGGCTGATTAGCATAATGGTTTACTGTTGACGAAGAAATCTATGGAACATAGAACCGGAAAGACACTTACCGCAGCTGTTCTCGTCGGAACCGTCGGGGCAGTCCTTTTCACCGTTACAGAAAAGCCCTCGTTCGATACAGTTTCCATCACCGCAAGCCAGGGAACCATCCTGACATAGGGGTTCGTCGGTGTAGAGGAGCGGCTTGATTTTCCTCTCCTTGTTCTTTAGTTTACAGTTCTTTACGGAGCCCTTCCAGTCGCAGGTCTGCTTCTCAATGTCGAAGAACAGACCGGCGGGACACCGAATAGCCTGAAGGCCGGAGCTTGTGCACTGAATAACATCACGGCAGTTGTCACCCTCACCAGCGACGAGGCGGAACCACTCTCCGGCATCCTTGTCCTTGCAGATTTCATTCTCGAAGCTTTCCTCCTTCTTTGTTTCTTCCTGGCGCTTGACTCTGATCGCGCCTGGAATTTATAATCGAAATGATGAGACGGTGCAGAGAAAATGGACCAGGAGAGGTCTGAACACGAGCTTCAGTAAGTGGCTATAAATAATATTGCCGATTTTTTACCCGCAAAACCCAAGCCTGAGTAAGCGTGGACAGGGAAAGTTGTCCCCACCGTCTTCGGCGCCCCGGGGCAAACGGTGACGTCATCTACCCGGGACCAACCGGACGGTCTGAACCCAGGCTTTCACGCTCTCCCGCGATCTTATGCAACTACCGCAATACAGCTGAATAAAATAACCATGATCACCGAATCGGGCCTTTGGTAGTAAGGAAAAAGTGCGTCTGGCCCTTCACGGTGTAACTCAATTCTTGCCAGTCTCAAAATGAGATAAGAATAAGTGAAAATAGGCAGAGATCGGTGAAGATCGATAACGGCTGTTGCCGATTTTTTTTTTTTTTTTTGAACACTTTGTCTAGTTCGGAGTGTGGCGGTTTTTTTTCTCAACTCCTTTTGATCTAGTTCCGGTTATTTTCGTAGACGTAAATAAGGATGCAGACTTACCAGCGATGGCTAACGTTGCCAGAGCAACTAGCACCGTCGAGGACCTCATCCTCAGGTTGTTTATAGTGGTCTGTTGACCGCGAAATTAAAATTGGTTTCTGTTTTTCCTGGCGCACTTCTTGTCCCTCTATCTCCCTCTCTCACTCTTTGCGCCGCTTTTCGCGTCGGCGAGCGATGTACGATATTAGTCTCGGTTAGGAGACCACTTCCGGGCGATTGGCACGCGATCGTTGCGAACAATGGAGGCGGGCCTTTGGTTAGGGACCGCTTACGGACTGGCTGAGCGCGCCACTCACCTGGCCTTATATTGCCACCACCACCAGTTCGGTTCCCCACTTTAGTAAAACACATAATATACTCGCAGCGATGCAACACATTCTCACTGTACCAGCTCAGTGTGAGTCGGCGGGGACAAGGCGCCAAAGAAAGTCAAAGGGCGCCACTGCCTGGGACCCTGCGCACCGAAAATCGGCGCAATGCAGCGCTTGGTCATCACCCAAAAGATTAGGAGAAAAAGTAGTTGGGTCCTGAAGAACATTCTCGCACTTCTTCCACCTCGAGGGTCAGGGACCCACTAACCTGTGAACAGCTTGTACAGTACTTCTGGTCATGATCAGGGCTATTTTTACCACCGGGATCAGGAAACGCGTTAGGCAACTTCCGCCGCATTGAAGATGGCCGTGCCGTTGCTATGCAGTTCGTGTATGACTCTCGTCAGTGGCTCTCACATGGTATCACGATGCGTTATGTCCAGGAGGAAACAAAGAGAGAGATCTAAGGCCTCGATGGAATTATCGTTTCGCTGTTAGTCAACATGGTTATGACTATAAGTGGCTTGCATAACCATCGTCATTACAGTAGATTATACGTACACCATCTCCTGCGGAGGCCTATTCCTGCGGATGATTTTAACCAACATTTTTTTTCAAAGAAGATTGACAACCGGTGGTATTTAATTCCTAGGCAATCCGCGTGGGCTGGTACCCCGCGTGCGGCACCTTCAAGTAGGTAGAGTGGCGTCGAGTTTAGACGCCGTTAAGACAGGTGGCATTCCTGTTGAACCGTGAGCCATTAATCAAAAGTTTGTGGTCAGAATCGAACAGCCAACATCTCTTCAGCATCACCACAACAGATTCCTTTTTTATCTCACTGTACAAGATAAACAGATTTAAGGATCGAAACGACTCGAGGACTAAATCCCTGGCTTCTTCAGGGTCTTTCTGTACCCAACAGCTGGTGTCGTTCAAATAATTTGGTACCGTGTGCCAGGACGGTGATATTATGCAACATCTTGCGCCTCTCTCTCTTTAACATAATGTCAGGTGATTATCAGGTTTCTCTGTACCAGTCAACAAGCTAACGGCACCAAATACCAGCAAGGTCTTCTTCGTCCGAGGAAGACAGCCGATCTACGACTTGCAATCACCGACCATGGTGCATTTCTCGATCCTTTGACTTTTGGCAAACTGTAGAGAGCGAATGATCACGATTTACTGGCACTTGTCAAGGAGGCCTTGAGGAGAGACGGTCATTGCAAAATATGATGATTGTGCATTCGTGCCATGAAAGCGGAGCAACGCGAAAAGTCTCGTCATTAAGTAACCGCAAATGATTTCATATTTTTCGTCTTCGTCTTTTTCTTTTGCTTCTTCTTCTTTTATCATGATCAAAAGTCTCATCACTGATCCACGACACACTTCCCCACTTGTTCACATCTCTCATAACTACACCCTAAAATGAAGATATGACATTACCACGGTCCATTGTGACATTTATACATAACGCGCATTGCTTTCTTCAAACTATGTTGCAATCCATTACCGGTAACCTTTAATGTCCGCAATTCATTCGCCCAACTCCTCTTTCTGTATTTTAATTTACGTATTTTTTCTACGCTGGAATTAGTGGCAATGAAACACATTCGAACCCGGTTCTGTCTTTCAAGTATTTTCATATTTGTACTCGAATTCCTATCCGCAGGCATTCTGGAAGTGTTTGACCATTTTTGGTACGTCATCTTGATTGTGCTTTGCTTTCGGAATGGATTTTTTTCGGTTTTTCATTCTTCTTATATCGATATATTATGGACTGTGCAAATCCCGTTTGAAATTTTCTTGCAATTCTCGCCAAGGAAAAGAAAATCGGTCGCAAAAAATCAAGATCAGCTAATCGACCGCCTCTTGATTTGGCGATAGAGGACATCCCCGTTTTGTTAAGGTGCCTTCGGTGCGGCCCTGCGTGACATATGGCGCTCGGTGAAAGGAAAGAAGACGCGGCTGGGATACGGCCACCAAAGCCTTCGTGGAGGAGCTTTCCCTGCCTGCGGCCAGCATGCGGCCAACCCGCGGAAATACAGCAAATCGCGGCGGGGTTTTTCGGCGGGTGACATCTGGTGACATCCGATAATTCCTCGAAGCAATATTTCCCTTTATTTGATTATTCAACGATCTACCGATCTTTCGGTTTCCACTTCATAACCAACCGTCGGTAAAATCGATTCTACATCACTGGTAGATCCGTAGAAAGGTTCGACATCAACAGTTGCAACGTCCCGACCAGCACAGGGGAGCTTTAGTTTGCAATGATCGCAGATTTCTGTCGATCGTCGATCGTTGTAGATTTCTACCTTGACTAGCTCTAGAAATCGCACGACATTACCACTCTCCACGTCAGTATGTCAGTTGGATATGCCGGTACCGTTGATCGCGCACTGATCTACCTGTGCCATGAGTGGCACTTGGATACTCATTAGTCAATTGACTCACTGACACTAGATTTCAAACTCAAGGCACAATTGACACAAACCTTGACGAAACGAGCATTTCATTGACATTTATGAAGATGTCGCTACTACAAATGAATACAAGACTTCTTCTTTACCACTGAACTAGGACGCGTTGTATACTTTGACCACATTGTCAACATCAATCGTTAACCAAATCTAAAAATAACGAATGCTATGTTTGTCTGTTATTCATCATGGAGCTAAATTATTTATGTACATTATATGTAAATGGGAATTGGGTTCTTTGGCAAAAGATTTCATCGCGTAATGTAATTAGTGAGTCAGCATTAGCAACGACAGTTGAATAAATCACCTAACTGTATAATCACGGTTCTTCCTGGTTCGAAAATTGAGCGTATATAAATCAATATATCGTAGAATCCGTAAGTATAAAGCGTTATTCAAGCTTAAGAATTATAAATTCACGAGCCCCCGCAATCTTTCCTACGTTTTGACAATGAGACAAAGGGCTTTTTCTCTGAGGGCGAAAAGCTCGAGGGTGCGATCATTGACCCGGGCTTAAGGTTGGGGTGAAATACAAAGCAGCTTTTCGAGAAGAACTGAGCTGCTAGTAGGTATATAAAACAGCCAGGAACCAAGAAAAAACCTGGGCGAGAATTTCTTATTGATATAATATGCTCCCTGAATATTTGAACCGAACATTTCGTATCTGGGTAGATACGTGATGTCTATATCCTAGTTACGTATACGTGTACGACCTTGGGTAGCCTTCCTCCGCAGTATGAAAGCCAAGCTCTGCTCTGATTGGAGATCCTTTCTTGCTGTGCTTTTTTTCCCCTCATTATTTTTTTCTGTTTTTTTTTCATTTAACCTCAACTTTTCACCGCCGGCTAGGTGTTAACCTTAACATTTTACCTCGTCGGATCGTTTCACCTTTCGCCTTCTCACCTTTACCCGTTCCATTGTCGTACCGCAGCCACCCAGTCCGCTAGTGTGGTAATGGGAATATTCCCGCGCTTTTCTCTTCGCCTCATCGCAGGATAGGGTTATAGATTTTCAACTGTGCGAAGTCCTCGCAACTTATCCATATGCATAATTAAGGCCTCCTCACGTTCCGAGGAGTGTCTCGCCATACCTTTTGCACCGCAATATCATCCCGGGAGAGAAAAAAGGCCTGCGAGAGGGGGGGCGGCGCTGATCCAGCAAATTAGCCGCCATGTTTGACTGGCGAATTGGGAGCCGCAAAAACCCATCGGTATTAAATTTTTTTTCGAGACAGCTTTCGAGCTGGGTTACGAGCAAACTGTACATATAGGTATGTCAAGCTTTTATTTTAATTAACCAGGGTGGGGGTTGATTCAAAGGTATTACACGAAACTCGGAATACTCAAGTTCCAGATATACCTATACGTGGGTATACGTTATGGTCAGGCCTTAAACGATGAATTAGTTATAACCCGCAACAGCCATCGACGAGCTTTTCTCAAAATCGATTTCACTGACCGTGAACTGCTGTAGCAGTTATTTCGGCAGAAATTAGCTAGCTTCTCGATCGGAGGACTGAAATCTCAATTTCTCGATTATTCACCATTAATTCCTCGGAGATTTTCACCTCGATTCAAGCTTACGGAATCCAATACCTAATGCAACGCCGAGCTGAATTATTTCCCGCCAAAATTGAATCGCTAAAAAAGCACAAAGTGGGTCGTTTCACAGCAACCATGAACCGTTTTTGCTACTGATTCAACCGAAGATCGTTGAAAAATGGCTTCGTCTATTTCTATGCCCTATTCGATCGTTTCAATAAAAATTTCGAGGTTATAAATCGAGGTTAGACGACCGGCGCGACCAGGACGTTAATTTCACCACCGCGCAGGCATGGCCAATGATTTTCAGAACGGATCACCAATTTTTCGAGCATCGGATTTAGCTCACACCTGAAATTCGAAGATATCCTGGATCCGTAAAATGGCGAGGATATTTTTGGCGGGAAAAATTACGACTTCTCTAAAATAATTCTGCGATCAGGTGCAGATTTATCACGACTATGATGCAACAGAGTCGATTGCGAGTGGCGTGAGAAAGTGTCAAAAAAAATCGGCGGTTTTTAAGGGGGATGATTGAAAATGCTACTCAAAAACAATGTTTTTCAAACGAATGAAGGTGCCTTGTGATTCCGAGAATAATCACTAGCTCGGAGGAGCCGTTTAAAAATTCATTAGTCAAAGCCTGGCATGTATGCGATCGGGTGAGACCGATCTAAGCCTTCTGTGTTCAGAGTACTTCCTGCCTAGTCCTCTTCGTATGAGCTGGCGTAGCGAATAGTGGTAGCAATTGCCAGCTGCTCATCGCGTTGGTATGGGTCTGGCGTTGGGGTTTGGGGCGTCGATCGATCCTCAACGAAAGCGGGAGTCTGGGGCAGGAAAACTACCCCGTCGTGGGTACCCCTGTGGCATGCAGCCACGGCGATACATGGCTCGGTGCGGCGAGACGAGGTAAGGGTGAGACCTTGACCTAGGAGAGGGTCTCGCGCCGGCGTCACGCCTCGCCTCGCCTCACCTCGCCTTGCCTTGCCTCGGTACTCCGTTTCTACCTCTACCGCGCGTTGGGGATGGGATTTTTTGATACGGTCCGGGTCCCGCAGTGGCTGTCACCGAGAGACCCGACTCAACCGAACTAGCCGACGGAGCTGAGCGACTAACTGCCAAAAACCTGCCATGCATACCGTCCTAGAAGCATGCAGGTGGGTTAGTCGAGATTATTATTATTTCCACTTTTTTTCTTTTTTTTTTACAGAAATTTTTCGAGTCTGACGATACGAATAAATAACGAAATAAATTTACATAAAAATTGATTCATAATTTATTATTATATAAATTATTTCATAATTTTTTCAAATTTTCATTTTTCAACTTCAATTCAATCATCACTGGATGAAAATTTATTCAACGATCGACCATATACATATATCACGATGATCAAATAATTTTATTCGAAAAATATATGGTGGATAAAAAATTTTTCTAGTGATGTGATAATAATAATAATAATAATAATAATAATAATATTCAGTAATAGTTAATATCACAGTGTTGTGTACATGGTGTGATTCATGGTATATATTATAGGCATATAAACAGAAACAAATCGATGTAAAATTGTGTGATTTTTCGATTTCTCATTCAGTTATTGAAAAATTGACGATAATGAGATACAAAAATTTCCTAAGGTTTCTTTTTTCGTTCTTTTACATTTTTCTCGCAGCGTATAGTCGCAACACGTATGTGAGACCTGTTGAAAGCGCTCGATCGAAATCCCTACGTAATCTCCTATACGCTCGCAATATTCAGCTAGACAAACAATAACGAAGCTGTTATTTTTAGTCTACTTAAAAAACAGAATTTTTTTTTTTTTTTTAATTATTCCTTTTTTCTTCGTCAATTTTTATCCAAAAAATTTACCGAATTCGTCTATCTATGGATTGACGTATTCAAAAGATTTCATAGTATAAATTGTAATTACGTCGACTAGTGTCAAATCTTAGCTCTTCCTAGGCAATTATAATTACGCGTACTACGTCGAGATAATGATCGATTGTCTTTTAACCAGAAGCTGTCATGACGTGACATTGAACAATCAATATCATAAATATAGAGCAGTTAATCGTGGAATGCTCTTTATTACAGTTGTAGGCCCTGGATTGATGGTGAATTTATTTTTGTTTTTATTTCGAGTTCTGAAAAGCTTGCGAACCTCCGGCAGGTCGATGGGACAATTCAGCCCTTAATCGGCTCGAGTGTATTCTGCGGTTCAGAAGTTAAGCACGCGAATAATGAGCACAGTGGTCCGACGCGCGGGAGGTCCTTTGCACGAAACCGTGAAAAACGCGATTATGTATCACCCAACTTCACATACAAACGAGCTCCTACCGATCCATATCTACCCAACTTATAATGCACGACGTTCTTCACTCTACTTTCTGCCGGATATTTACACACACGCACTCGGATATATATATAGATATTAGACATTCAATTTTCCCAAAGTGGAGGCATGAGCGTAAACCGTTTCGTCAAGGTCGTAAAAAGCTCGCCTAGACGTCCCCCTCTTTCGGAGATATAAATCAAAATTTATATTACAAAACGGTACCGCGGTCTCAAACCCCTTGTACGTAGGTATACTGTAGTATGCAAAGAAATGAAAAGAATACGACCCCGAAAATTCCGCTCCGATAACTCTCCGTTCTTGGAAATTAGTTCTGGTTTTCCACAGAAACCGTTGAGAGAGCTCGGTCGTCTGTGCCTTGGTACTACAGGAAGTGGTCAACACGGTACGGCCGAGATTTGTTCAGAGGCTAGGGGTGGCCTACCCCTGCTCCAAGTATGGCCGAGCGACTCGCCTAGAGGTGAGGCTGACGGCCAGGCGCAAGCATTCGTGTTCCCCGATACACAGGAAAGCGTCACCGACAGTGGTATCGATTCGATACAGGTAATTAGCGGTACCAGCTCAAGTAGGTATTTTTAAACCGTGTCAAGCACCCGCGTTTACTATGGCTGTTCTAAAAACAGGATTTCAGTACGAAAACTCGGGTGAAATTAGAGGTTTTTTAAAATCGGTTCCACGCATCGCATAGACAATTAAAAACCGAGCAGTTTTCGTATGAAAAGTTTTATCATAACTTGATCCACTCCGGAGATATCGTGAATGCTAAATTTCACCCGCTGTTCATTATGAGCACATATATCAGTAGATGCATCTGGTATCTATCAGACTGAACGAAGTAGACACGGAGGTAACCGTACCGCCCGAGTCTACCCCGTACCGACTGTTTCTACTCACTATCCAGCCGTGCGTGGGGAGAAATAGGAGCTCAGTTGCTATAGAGCAGCCGAGCGACGCGTATGGTTAGGTCACGTCTGTTTGTGCCTTCGTTTTGAATGTATATTGATAATTAGATAAACATATGATTGTTAGAAACTACGGATAACACCTTTTGGTATATTTTTATAGGTTTCTCCGTCTCCCTGTGGGCCTATTTGCTCTGAAAGTCCCTCTGTGACACCTCAGCCGTCGCGACGGCCTAGCCTACTTCACCCTGACCACGCACGCCTCCATCTTCATCATATCCATCACCACCACGCTACAGGTTTCAAGTGCCCCTCGTCACCAGACAGAAATTCGTCATTTGACGACGATCCGCCACCTGGACCACCCAGTCCGTCCAGCTCTACTACTAGCAGCTTACACTCTATGCCTAGCTCTGCGATCATGTCTATGCACTCGCAGGACAGAAGGCGGAGTAGTAGGTAAGAAAAAAATCAATCAATCAAGTTTTTGAATGGTCAATGCTTCTGTTTTTCTCCAAAATTTGAATTTGGGAACTATACTATCTGTGAATTTGTGTGAAATTTTGTCTCCGGGACTTTTTGATGTAACCCATTTCAAAATTTGAGGGAACAATTGGTGGATTCAAAATTATGGATCCAATATGGCGAACGAACGGCAGGATCAAGATTCGAAGCGTTGTTCTATGTCGATGAAAATTAGTTGACTTTCAAACAACGAAATTCAAAATGGCGAATCCGCATCCCTCCGTTCTAAACGATTTAACAATATTTCCAATACTTCTCTGACTTCTTCCTCATCGATTTCGTCATTTGTTCTTCCAATTTCTTTCCCAACTCCTAGGTACAGCGTCTTCGACGCCCTGGATCTCGAATACGCATTGCTGCGTGCAGCAGCTCGAGGATCAGTTGGCCCCTACTCGTTATCGGAGTCCCTTCACAAGCTGACCTTTACCCAAAGCCTAGCCTTCCCAGCTCTAGCACGAGGACTAGCATCGAAACAGAGCCGTTTACCTGCTGCGCGGCCTAAGCAAGATGCAGAGAGTGGTTTGAACGCGTTTGCCAAGGTGGTGACCGCCCTCGTCCTAATGCTAGTCAGCGTTCTGGTCTTCGGGGTTGTTTACAAATTCGTGAGGACGTGAGGGTGGCTTTTGGTGCCTGGCGAACAGCCCGGCACTCGCCACGACCCGCACAGAGGTCACGAAGAGAATACTTGAAGCTGCTCGAGCTCGGGGGTAGAAATTAAACAAATTCAAATTTGGTTTTGATCGCGAGATGATCGGTTCCTCAAGAATGACGAGGAAGCTGAAGAAGAAGAAGATGAAGAAGCCTACGAAGAAGCCGACGCAAAATCTTCCCTGTACTCAGCGAGTACAAAATGGCGGCCATTTTTCAATTCGAGATAGAAAAAAACGCCTAAATCAGTCTTCGAAAAGAGTATTAAACGCGATTTTTCATCAGCCTATATAATCGTTTCCATTTTCATCGACTGTGAATAAAATGTCTTGCCGATTTCCATCCGATTTTCAAACCGATTTTTTCCGATTTTGGTTTTTGGTTCTACCATGATTCACTGCGAGAAGTAATAACCACAATACTTGCCTCAGTAGTCGTTTAAAAAAAAAAATTCATACCCCTAAGATTGTCGAGACGCCAGTAATGAGCCGAGAAAGAGACTCCGGTCTCGAAATCGACCTCAAACGGACGCGAGATCCTTCGAATGCCCGTAACTTTGGCTCGGATGGACAAAAAGTATCGATGTGCGGTCTTTTCTTGACGGGCGTAAGACGCTCTGTCGTTTGACAACAAATTCATATTCCTAGGACTAATAAATAGCGAGATACGAGCCAGGAAAGAGACCTCCATGTCAAAATCGACCTCCGAACTTTGACTCGGATGGACGGAAAGTATCGATGTGGGGTCTCTTCTTGAAGAGCGTGAGACGCTCGACCCCCTCGCTGCCTCATTTTGACCCCCTCGGTGCCTCACTTGACCCCCTCGGTGCCGCACTTGACCCCCTCGGTCCGGGAGTATTCGTGGAAATGCTTCACAGGGCAGTGAAAACGCCTGCATACAGGCAACTCGGGATTCAAGCGATTAGGTTTTATTCTGCATATTGCGTGCACATTGGCTACGTGGCAATAAAACCTAATCGCTTGATGTCTGAGTTGCCTATATGCAGGCGTCCTATAAAGCGTTTTCCCGAATACTCCCGGTATATATAAAGTGCCCTATATATATATGTATATCCTACGTAAGTATATATTCGCGATATTGATGAATTATCACTGTATAATAGGTATGTAAGTTCTTTATAATCGGATTTTGGATATTTGAAAACCGCTCCGAAGCGACGCTCTTCGCAAAGTGCTTTATATATACTACTCTTCTTGACAATCGCTGATGATATTTATTGTATCGTGTATTTAAAATAATATATTGTTAATAAGTTATATATCTATACTGTAGAAATTAATTGATAATTTAAGAATTATATAATACAGTATGAGTACATATGAATCAATTTGAAAAGAATAAAATAAGATAAAATAAAATAAAAATTCACGCCTAAATTCAGCTCATATTAATTAATATACACGTATATGTATACATATATTATAATAACTAAGCAATGGGTAATGAAAAGTTTGATTGATTACTGTATGATAATTATGATAAATATTACATCTGCAATGCCTATAATATCGTTATAACATATTAATTAGGTATTATAAAATAATAATTTACCTTATGTCGTTCGATAAAATGTTTATTTTGACAATAAAATTCATCCACTTCTAATATATGTACATATATACAGGGTGAGTTTTTTCTGGTATCGAATGAGGGAGGGGCGCATCATCGCAAACGCTCCGCCTCTTTCGATTCATATTCGTTTTCGTCAGGTCGAGAAACCCTACTTTTATGCCCTCCTTGTCCGGAGTCTAGAACAGGTATGATCTTATTTAGGATAGTAATAACAGAGTGGGGTTTCTGATGGTTTTTACGGCACGTAAAGATAAAAGTAGGGTTTCCATGCATACGGTGATAACAAGTATGAATACAAAGGGGCGGCGCGTTCGCGCTGATAAGCCCCTCCCTCATTCGATACCGGAGAAAACTCACCCTGTATATTGCTACTTTATGGTATAATAATGTACTAGCGGGAATCGGGTAAATAGAAGAAAATTGAGAATTGGGGTGAAAGTAAGAGCTGTTTAAACCTTTCTAAAATCGAGGAGCTTGAAAAAAAAAAGAAAAAACCGGAAATATCAGGAAATACAGGAAATACCATGCGAAACGATGAGACCATGGAATTCAAAAACTGAACAGAACAAAAGAAAAAAGTGACATCGGGGAGTTTGAAGATTGGCATAGGTAATATATTTGAATAATAAGAACACAATACAATATTTTATAATATTTTTCACACCTGTGTGCTATTTATTTATTTATTTATTCATTCATTTATTTATATTAATATATGTCTTTATATATAAATATATATATTATATATATGTATGTATGTATATATAAAGATATATACTTGTCTATATATAATATATTTACTTGACGCGGGAGTGGGGTTTCTCATTTTCAAAGAACATTACAATACTTTTTTTTTTGCTTTTTTCATTTTTTCTCGTCTTTTGTTTTAATCCACTTCACACCTAGTGCTAGGGTATCTACAGTGATATTTTCTTACAACGTTTACATACGTATGTGGTTTTTTTTTTCTTTATTTTATTTTATTTTTTTTTAATTTTCTTTTCTTTTTTCTTGTATTACTTATACTTTCATCCCTCTCCCTCTCTCTAAATTTGAAAGAGAAATCCGTTTCATTCTGTTCTATTCTCTCTCTCTCTCTCTCTCTCTCTCTGCCTCCCGCTCTCTATTCCTACACCTCCAATTCTCATCCCATGTCATATCCCTCCACCACCTACTATTTCTCTTTTTCTTTTTTTATCCCTTTAGTTTAGTTTACTTATTTACACGAACCTCAGTTTATTGCTAGTTTACAAGACTTGTATTTTATCCTTTGTCTGTCTTTCTGTATTTTTTGTATAATATGTATAGTATATATCTTTGTCTATTTATTTTCATTCAAAACAAAGTAATTATCTTCAATCGAACAGCTTTATCCTCACACGTCTTGCCTGTATTTCGTAAAACATTTCACGTCTCTCTGTCTGTATAATACATACAGTGTGATTCTCTGGAAAGTAACGCGCCTGAAAGGTAGGCAAACGCGAGACGTCTGCATTGCGCAGCTCAAACATCGACGGTTGGGTTGTATTTACTACGTGGGAAATAAAACCCAATCGTCGATGTTTGAGCTGCTTAATACAGGCATCTCGTGCTTGCCTACCTTTTAGGCGCGTTACTTTCTAGAGAATCGCTCTGTATATATTATATATTTCTGTCTGTAAGTCGAATTATCCGTATATATATATATGTATATATATATATGTATATAAATATTCACGCAAGAATATTTTACCTATATGTTGTTTCATGTATCGTTCTGTTTTTTTTTTTTTTCATTTTTATTTATTTATTTACTCATTTATTTATTTTTTGTTGTGTACTGGCTCCCGCGCCCTAGGCCTGTGCTTAGGCCGTGCGTTTGTTTTCTTGTTTATTATATGTTTCTTGTGTTGTACTTTTTTTTTTCTGGGTAGTTGCAGCTGGCCATCTCCGCCCTGTGATAACTCCGCAATTATAATCAAAAAAACGGAGAAAAAAAAAAATATATATATATATATGTAAAGGAAGAAACTTACGTTATAGTTGTGCAGTCGGTAACTGTGGCCGTTTTTATCGACAGGTCGAACAGCTGTTCGTACCCAACATGGCGAATATGACCTAAGGTGCGTTTATACAGCGATTGATATATTTGGCAAGATCTATCTTCGAGTACGGTAGACATTTTTTTTGTTTTTTTTTTTGTTTTCAGAATGTCGTTGATTACCGGCGAAAAGGACGTCGTCAAAGTTTTTGAAGACCTTGATTGGATAGAATACATTTGTTAATCAAGAAACGAGCGGAGTTATCACCAAGTCGAGAGAAATCGTGTTAGTAACATATATACCTGCCATGCACTTATATTGCGGGCCGCCAAAAGTGCCACAAAAAAATTTACGAACGGGAAGAAAAAAACAAAAAAATGGATGACTAAAAAGCAGATGTAATGGAAACGAACGTCAATCTTCTTCTTCTTTTTCTCCTCATTCTTCTTCTTCTCCTTCTGCCTTTTCTCCGCGGTCAGTATAATGAAGTTAGGGCACTTCCGCAGCACCGGACATTACCGTTCCGTGTAATAACGTCGTCGAAGGTATAAGTCACAATGGAGGTATGAGGATACGGATGCTAAAGCTAATAATTTCTAGATACAAGGGTCGGCGAAATACAGAAGGGAGCGCCATTTCTAAAAGCATTTATAGTCCAGTCAAATGGGGAAAACTAGACGAAAATAATCTGATTTTAAACATACTAGAAATTCTGATATCAAAGCTTAGTGCTTCAGCCACACCGTTTTTGCAACCAGGTGCTTGAATAGTTTTTTGACGATATCTCGGAAACCGTCAAAGATATCACAACAAAATATCAGATAGTAAATGAAGTAAATTGAATTCTCTATAAAACGAGTAGAATGCATTTTTTCCGTATCTTCATGAGTTTCGCTGTATTTTTAGCTTGAATATTCAGAAGAGGGCATGGACTGAACGTGGTAATTAGCTGCACGTTCTACCTCAAATTACAGCAAAACCAGCGAAGATACAGGAAAACTGTATTCTACTTTTTTTGTAGGAAATTTTATCATATTCATTTTTTATACTAAACTTTATTCTGATATCATCAACGGTTTTCGAGATACGATCGAAAAACTGGTACGGAGCACCTTTTATCCAAGATGGTGAAACTGAGCACCACTAAACTTTCAGTCCAGGATCACTGATACGTTCAAAATTGAGTCTTTCAATTTGACTGAACTAGGCATCACCATCCGTCAACATTCATTCTGGACTGCAGTAGAGCCGACTGGTTTAATAAACGGAGGTAATTTTCACGTTTGCAATTTTGCCGTAACACATCGGCCATGTGGAACAAAAACCCCGTTTCCCAGTGAGCCCTAATAAATCCCCTCAAACATCAACATCATTCTTCCTTCTGACACAAGCCAACCCGCAGCTCTACTTCTCTATACGAAAAAATGCTTTTTATTTATTTATTTATAATTCTTTTTTTTGTTTTTTTTTCTCCTTTCTTTCTCTTCTTTTTTCTTTCAGCTACTGGAATGGGAAGAATATTACGCAATCGGAGATCTATGAATGAGGTATGGACTGTGGGCGATGATGATCATGATCTCACGTTTTATTTCATAAGATACGTGCGCCGCAAAAGGCCACCGTGATCATTTTTCAACCATCAATGCTTGTCAGTTTTTCTGTCATCTCTATCCAGAATATCCTTTTTTTCCCATGACCTTATACTCGGCGCACGTACCTAGCTTATTCTCAAACTACACTCACTAAATACCAAAGCGCTACTTTATAAGCCATGCTGTTAAGCATTTTTGACCAGTGGCTAATCACAGAGCGAATGATAGCCAGTCGTTGTGACGCTAACAATTAATTGATTCCTTCCATTCCCTAATCATAAAAACCCAGAATAAATCGTGGGCTCAATCCGCCACACAGTTTTTCATCATTAATGAAAAGAATAGCCTCTTTTGTCACCAATGTACCGGACAATGAACAAAACTGTGTATCACCTCTTTTCATCATTCGTTTTCTTCAAATAGACAAAACAGAAGGTGACGCACCCTGCTGTACCCTTTTTCCCCTGAGACTAGGCTAGTCGATCTTTAATTTTTCTCGATCAATAAATAATCGATCATGTATATTCGATCTACTGGTAGATGATCGGGTGGATTGGTTCAACTGGCAGATCACTGTCCAAGTCCAGGGGAATGCTGTCCCGTGCTACTAGATAGTGAGTTAGAAGCTGGCCCTTTCCCTTGACGAAGACCAGACCCCGTTGTTCAAATTCGAACCCAAAAGGCTCGAGGATTTTTCTGGTCTCATCTGTCACCTGGAGGTAAAGAATCGTCGGATCAATTCCTGCCCGGAATATTGTTAAGGGTCGATAATTACCTGAATGCAACCGACTTTCCCGGTACTCTCCATCCTAGAGGCTACATTCACGGTGTTACCCCATATGTCGTAGTGGGGTTTTCTCGCTCCTATGACACCCGCGGTTATGGGCCCGTGATTTATACCCATTTTTAACACAAAGTGGTTGAAGCTTTGCTCGTTTATACCCGACAAAGCCTTTTTCAATTCCAGGGCAAACTCGACCAGTGTTGATAGGTGCCCCCATCTTGGACCGTCCTCTGGTTCATCGGACTCTGTGATTCCCGAAGCAGCCATGTACGTGGAACCGATTGTCTTGATCTTTATTATGTCTTTGAACTTCGACTGGTCCAGGATCTGAAATCAAATGGAGTTCAAGTTCTTCGTCCCCCCTTCATGGCTTTTTCGCAATACTGATCAACCCAGAAAAGAAAAAAGGAGAAGACTTACCGCGTCAAAATCGGAGATAACTTCGTTGAGAAACCTGAGACACTCAAGACCCTGGTTGTTGATGCTCTCTTCGCTGTAGAAGTCTGCGAAGTTCGGCATACTCGCAAAGAGAACACCGACCTCGGCGTAGCTCTGACTGTAGAGATCGTCGTGGTGCCTTGCTACAGAAAGAAAATAGGCCGCCACGTGAGGTGGCAGTATGTTGTAGATCAGGGCACCGTTTCTCCTCTTCATATCGGCCACTCGTTCTCTCTGCGCGACTACCTCCCTTCCGCGGAGGTAGAGGATCCTCCGGGCCTTTTCCGTCTGGCAAAAGATGAAGAGGGAAGAAAATGGAAAAATTGTCATCATTTTTCGTCGAGTTTAAAGGGATTTATATTTTTAAGTGAAAAATCCATGTCGGGATATGTTAGGGTAATGGATTGTAACATTTGCTTGTGTTTCCCTGATGGGTTTTTGCGCGTCCTGATATAATAACACAGATCTATACCTGCGCAGAGATCGACATTGCGCCTGCGCACGGCCTTAACTTTGGCGAGTTTAAGGGTGATTGAAATTTCAGTCCTGCGAATTTCCGCCCTCCTCAAAACTTCATCTGGCAGTTGAATTAATGGGAAATCGATTAGGTGACAAAAATTATTCGGTATCCTGCTGCAATCAGACTTTATCGATCAGTAGCGAACAGCATACTCACGTATTTCGCAACAACGACAAGCGTCACAGTGATCAAAACGAGCGTCGCCGATAGGGAGTACTTCAGGGGGAATGGCACCGTGCCTGGTGGACAAATGGCTATGTCTTCTCGGTCCAAACTCGGTCCAAGGATCATCACGTTCACTGCACACTGGGCTCCGGCCAAAATGCTCATCAGCAGTGCTTTTCCCAGATAGCTGATGTAAGCTGGCATTGATATGACTACCAAGGCGAGCACTCCGATGTACGAGTAGTAAGAGGGGTATGGACACCGCGGTGACCAGCCCAAAGAAGCGTTGGTAGTGGGTTCCGTTTCCTCTACAATGGCGCAGTTCCCCTGCAAAGGAAGACGAGAGTCAGAATGTTGGTGCTTCAGTCTGCAAACGGAGCTTCCATTCAGCTCACCATGTCTAGCAGCAGGAATACACTCAATGAGAATATCATCAGCAGTGCCAAAGTTCTTCGGAACCATCTGGGCCGGACTGCACTGCCGAGGCAAGTCGCCCCTGCCAGAACCACACCGAAAAGAGTGACCACTCCTACTCCACCCCAAGTGAATGGCCCCCATGGCTGAAGCCTCCAGACTGGAGAGGCAGAGACCATCACCAATGGACCTCCGAGGAGAGATAGAGGGGAAAACGCTTCCTTAGCACTATGGAAGGCGTACTCAACCTGTGGGTCCTTGAACTGCAAGGTGAACCAGGAGGCATGTCCTCGCAGTTCTGCTCCACCGTCTGAAAATTCGTTTTTCGTTTTCCCCGTTTGATATTCCGATGAAATACGACGTGGACATTATTTCTGAGTCTATAAAAATGCGAGGTTTGGGTGGGAATATGATCAGCTGCTGATAACGATCAGTTCGTCGGTACATATCGGAGTTATTAAAAAAGGCAATATATACCGATGCATCTGGGTATCGGTCACGATTGGCAAGTGAACAATAAAAGGGCTTTGTATGAGACTCGACCCCTCACCTCTACTGTACAACTCTTTCCGTAGCCGCTGTCTGAAGTCCTCAGAGTCTTCCGTTGGCCTGTCTTCGTCGTCGTCAGACTTATTTTGAATTGACTCCCCTGCAGTGAAAGATGCTAAACTCTTCATAGCCGCCGGTGGACACGGCTTCAGAGCTCTGACTATGAAGTACGTAGTTAATCCGGCCTTCTGTAGAGCCTCTTCACGCTTTTCCCCGTATGCAGGCTCCACCTCAAACTCACCGTTCAGGAAACTCAGCGTGGTGTTCGAGATGTGCACGCGCCTTGAACCCGACGGATGTGGAATGAGAGAAAGCACATTAGGATGGACCAAAAACATTAGTACTTTCCATTCGCCAGACTGAACATGCGGAACTTTGAGATTTATGGACTTTTTTTGGCCCACCATGATGCGCAATGTCCGGTAAATAAAGAAGAAGTGGGATAAACTCACCCCGCCATTCCGCTACTCTCCATTTTATTCGCAAGCTCAACGTCTTTGCTGTAAACGTCGAACTGCCACTGTCGCTGGCCAAGTACCCCGGCCAGAACAGCTCCTGTATGAATTCCGACCCTCATGTCAACGGGGCTGTTTGTAGTCTGCTGAACGTACTTTATGGCGTCAACCATTGACAGACCCATGTGAATGCACAGAACTGCGTGATCGGAACGCTCAACCGGAGCTCCACTTATGCAGTAGTAACAGTCACCTAGAATCTTGATGCGCAGCTGCTCGTACCTGAACGTCATACACAAAACTAAGGTTTACAAACGTTTGGAAGCGGCGAATTGGAGGCTCAAAGTAATTTTGCACAGGAATAATGTCGAATCGAACGAAAATTGGTAAACCGTTTTTTTCGTCAGCCTGCAAAAAAAGCTTTCAGAGACTTTTTCTATTCGCGATTTCAGGGTAACTACTGGACCGATTTGGCCAAAATTCCTTGTTGTACTTTTCATCATCTTATGGTATGGGCTTCGGGCGGAAAACGGAATTTTTATATTTCAGGGCCACTATAGTTTCCGAAAAAGAAGTTTTTTGAATCATGTCAGTCTGACCGAGAAAATTCGATTTTTAACTTTCCACTGCCAACCAATATGATCTTCACTCAACTTGATAGTATTTCCGTAAATCACATGGGTTTCCAAGGTGATGAAAAGCATCGTGAAAAAATACCATTTCCCAATCGTGTTTGCAGTGAATTCTCTTCGTATTAAATGGTTATTCCTCAAAAAAGGTCTGTGAATGAACCCGGGCTATCTACAAAGCTTTAAAAAACGTTTAATCACCGTTCACTGAGCTGATCAAATCTGGCAAAAAGCTCGTTTAAAATCTTGACCAGTTCGCTGGCGCTATAGGTAGACGATATCGCGGTGAAACCGACAATATCAGCGTAAAGTATTGACACATTTTCATGTCTTGACATGTAGATTTTTTTGAACTGGGTGTCCATAGAGGCTCCCAAGTCCTGGCGCATCTTTACGGCGACATGTTCCGGGAGTACGCTGAGCAGAAGTCTCTCCTGTTCGGCACTCTGCTCTTCGATGACCAGCTGAACCTCAAGGCTCTGCCTGGTCTCCAGGAAAGCTCTACGCTGCTGAAACTCTGACAGTGAGTAACTCGAGGCTCCAAGAGCTGCTGCACCCACCGATAATGTCACCGTCAATATCTGTGCACCAGATATTAATCAGTAGCTGTAATCTCGCGAAAAAGGAGAAGAAGGAGAAGAAGAAGAAGAAGAAGAGAGGGGAGAAAAGTTGTGAGAAAACAGCAAGAAATAAAATTTTCGGCACTCTTACAATGACATCGATCGGTATCTGAGACGGAGCCTTCGAAAGTCCAACGACAGTAACGATGTACGCTGCAGCTGAGCCCAGGGCAAGAAGAGAGCAAAGCGAGAGCCTGAGAGGCAGGGTGGCAAATAGAAGGTAAAGGAGCAGGAGCAGCCATCCGAGGCCATCCCTAGGCGTGACTTCGGTCGACTTGAGGAAGATCTGGACGAGTATTTGAGCAGTTGACAGTTGCCAGGCTACATGAGTAATAGTTGACCAGAGGAAGTCCTTCGCTTTAGCGCCTCGCTGGGCCCAGGCGAGGAGGCCGATGTTAACCCCAAGAAAAACCCCGGTCAGACCTTTGGCCGGGGTTTCAGCCTCGGGTGATACCAGGGTAAATACGTCGAATAGAATGGCGGAGAATAGGAAGCACTGAAGTCCGCCGCGGCGCTGCTGGAGTGACGAGGCGCGGTAGAGACGTTCCAACTTAGCATTTGAGAAGGAAGTCTTGAGCAGGTTCGAAGGCCGTCCTGAGGCCAGGTACGACTCCTCGTTCGAGTACTCTGGCCTCTGCGCCATTGGAGTTCCTTGTATTTTATTTCCGGTTCAGGAGTCAAAAACGGAGTGACATTGTTGGATGATCACTGCACGGCTAGGGGTGAGATGATTTCTGATGTTCACGTTCTGTACCACCTTTCGACACTTGTACAGCACTGTCCTTACCGATTTCGACCACTTTTAGCTCCCCTTTTTGAACTTTCAAGGGCTTTTGACCCACCGGAAGCGGGCGAGGCCCACCACCTCGGCGAGGCGTGGCACGCTTGATGGTGACGGCAGCTCGTCGTCGTCCGACGATTATTTACCGTCGAACCCGCACCAGGATTAGATGTACCGCCCGCGCGCGGGGCACTGGCCGGGCTACGCTCGGCGCTCCGCAGTCGTACGACCTTCTTCCAGTAGTCACGCCGTCCAGGCGTGCGCCGAGCGCTCACCACCCTCCGGGTCGATATCAACCACCACGTTCTCTGGGCCGGGAGCAGGCGCCCACCTTCTCCCACCGCGATCAACCCAACGGTGCAAAGAGACGTTATCTCGGTATGATACGATGTGCTATTCTCTCTGTTCAACAAGGGCCTCAGATTAACACGGGCCAATACCCTGGACCACAATTATGAATACGAAGACGATGACGAGAAAGAGGACGGGGAGGAAGAGATCGAAGAAAAGACTCACGAGGGATAGGAATTGGCGAACATCCGGCTCTATGATACACTCTCGAGTGCGGACGGGTGAAGGAAAGGAATTACTATGACCTTGGCCCCCACTTGCCTCTGACGCCGGCTCAGTTTTACAAATTCACACTTTATCGTCTGGTTGATACTAAATTTAGAAACTAAACAGGGAGTGGGTATGATCCTATCCTCAGTCCGTTTATTCTCCGGAGACGAGCTGATCTCCGCCGAGTCTGTAGATGTGTGCAATTCAGCCAGTCCATGATCAATTTCAGAAGAGACTATCGCTTTAATACGTAACTGCAGTATATCCTCGGTTGCTGGATTCAGGCGCGAAGAGACGGATCCACCAAAGGATGAAGCAAACTGTAAACTGAGAGGAAGTTATCATGGGAATAGATTCTTGGAATTGTGGTGCTACGAAACAGCGGGCCTGCAGATAGCACACAGCCGTGTTACTTTATAAACATTATTCCGAGGTCGGAAACGTTTATGAAATGTTTAAAAATGTTTGAAACTCATTGTACAGACGAGATATACGGTTTTGGTTAGGTGGAAGATGGAAGACGAGTGTGATGGAATCAACAGACTATCGGGATAATGTCAAAACGGTATTTTATTCGGTTTAAGGTACTGTGCCACAGCTTGAAAGATCATCTATGACCTGCTATCGCTGATCTCGTAAAGAATATAGCTTGACCAATATAGTCATGGGAAATGTGTGAACAAGCGGTCAAGAGTCGGACAGTTCGTCACAACATACGATAAGTTTCACATATGTCCAGTGGGTTTCGGGATTTAGTGATTCCAAGGCAAACTACGTTTGGACCTTCAGGATCTCGTCCGAAGCCAGGTATCCGAGTTGTGTCATCTCTTTAACGATCCCACTGTTTTTGCTCAGAGAGTCAATCCACTTATAATAAGGAAGCTCGTTTCTGGTACCGCCGTATTTTTTCGGCAGAGATGTTTTTGCGATGTGACTATGCAGACTCTCCATGTCGTCACCGTGAAAAAATATCTTGTCCCTCATTCTGGCGTCCAACAGCGGTTTGAAGACGGCGAATATCGCGTCGAATATCCAGGACTGGTGGACTATGTGGATAGCTCGTGTCTGCATCGGGAATGCTGATACCATTAGGGATATGACCATCCCTGCAACCTTAAAACGAACAAAGAAATTGTGAAAAGCAGTGGGGATCCAGTTCTTTCAAAGACCATAAAGTACATACTTGCGGTGTTACTGTCCAGACATGCGCCATGGTCAGTCCTTCGAGATCGAATATCACGATGCTACCGAGTATCTGAGCCCTGGGTTCGAGGATGCCAAGTTCCAGAACGATTATAGTCGCCTTAAAGATCTCGTCCATTGAGTACTTCCTCGGATCCCAATTTCCCAATCTGTAAATCATCATCCGGCGTCCGCACTGGGTCCGGTTAGCCGGTACAGTCATGATGTCGTCCTCGCCGATGTGCCGCATTTTCAGGGGGTTGATGTTCTTGTGAATCTCCGGGTGATCTTCCTTGAAGTTGTAGTAGTTGACGAACTGTTCGTACCGAAAATTTGGAGATTTTAGTGCATCGGACGTTGGCGTCGTTTGTGAAATTTGTCGATGAAGGGAGATCGGTTTTATCGGATTTATTTCTAAACCGCAAGATCTCGTCTTGTAACAGTCTTACGTAACCCATTGGCACAGTAAGTCACAAGCCATGACGGTACTCGACGTCTATACGACTTACAAACCCGCTTCGAACCAGTTCGGTTTCATTCAACTAATGTGTGTGTTTATATAGCGTGTTTAGATATCTACTCACCAGCCTGTGGGCACGATTAACGTTGAATTTTCGGGCCCGAAGAAATCTGATCAAAAACGAGTCGTCCATTCTATGGGGTGTGCATTCACCCCTCTCTGCAGGAATCAGTGAATTAATGAATCGCTCGAAGTGATCATGAATCGGTTGAAAAGAAGTAAAATATAACAAATGGTTCCACCGACCGTAAATCATGTCTCTCAGTTCCTGGATCGTCACACATTTGACTTCCTCGGTTTCCCCAAGTTCTCTTCTCGCGTACTCCATCACCTCGTCTGGGGGTTCGGTTAGGTCCAAATCAACCTTTTCGTCATCGACCGGATCCTCGGTCTCTGGCTCTGGAACATCTTTACCGGTCTTAACGGAACGGTCACAAATATTGGATGAGTTCAATTCGGACTTCAGGGGCAGCTTCTTCTCGTCCGAATGGTGTTCCACGGTTCTTTCAATGCCGATTGACTTTATTTCCAAAAAGCCGTTAGCCCCGTTTCCCACCGTATCTTCGCTAATCTTTAACATTTTCCCTGTCCCACCATTATCCGGTTTAAAAGGTTTGGACTTCTCTCCCTGCAGCTGGATGATCGGCTACTTCGTTCTAAGAGAGAATAAGACGATCTGTCTTTTATAACTGTCTGAGATTCTTTCACATCTCGCTAACACGTTTGAAAGTTGCACAATTACAATTATCCGCCATTTTGGTTCAGTCATGGTTTTGTTTTTGAGGTGTCAAATCTAAATCGATCGAGTCTTGTGGTCTGCAATTGTAACATGTCGAAGTATGCACGTTATATCAGAGTATTTCGAGCCGCCAGAGAGAAGTGGTTATCTATAAGTAAAAAAAATAACTGGAAAAGATCACAGCAGACAGCTATGACTGACCGTTAGAACCTCGTCGACATATCCTTAGTTACGAAACCTGGCCAGGGTCATCCTGTTGCATCCACGCTCCACCGCTTTCACATAACCGAGTCACGTACGGACTGGGTTAGTATGTGTAACTACAGCTTTGTAGGTATATCCGGAGGTCGGTATATCCACTAATGCAAGAGGCCTGGAGACCTCTTTAAGTTACAGAGAGAAAGAGAGAGATAGAAACGGAATAAAATGGAGAGGGAATGATGTAAATATAGTACGAATACCTGCGCAGATAGTGAACGCGTACGTAATAAACAACAGCACGCGATTTACCATGGTTTGAAACCACTTTGAAACGAGGCCCGATTATGATAATAATAATCAGGTTTCAAATACACGTATATATACCCATGGTCCAATATATATTTATTTAAAAAATGAACGATTATTTTATTACTTAGATTAGAAAAAATAACCGGTTTTTAGTATATTTTCATTCGCTTAAGAGTGGGAAGATAGCTACTGCTTTTTAGATAAACAACAATTTATGTATGTACCGATTTTTTTTTTTTTTTTAGATTATTCTAACGCCACTGAATTTGTAGGAAAAATCACGACGGGTTCGGGGATACCCAACAACCTGACATTCCGATAACTCAATCGAAAGACATCCCTCGTAGAAGTAAACCGACGCGCTTATCTTGGCGCGCGATTCGCCGCAACGCTTTACGCGCTAGTTGCGCCGACATGCATCGATAGGCAATATCTAGTGATTGATTGATAAGACTAATGCCTTGTCGGGGTTCTTTGGAACCGGCTTGACGATCGCTATAACTTTCACGTGATGAAAAAATTGTTGAAAAATTGAATGAATAAAAAATAAAATTTTTTATTTGACACCGCACACTCAGCCGATTTTTTTTTTTTATTGCTACTGTTCCACTATGTGACGGTACGATTTTTAATTCTTTTATGGCTCCCTGTTGACGTTTTGTGGTTTACATTCTTTTCATCTTCTCCTTATCTCTTATATAGGTACATGTACCGATCGAGGGTGAAAATAATTTAAATTACTCACGTGCTGGTTACAGGTCCCGATGTTCATCAGCAAACAAACCTGAAGGTACTAACTACAGCCACTCGTCGAGAGCACAAAGCGGGGAACCAAAACCTCCCGCAATCGCGAGATCTGTATACATGTATACGAGAAAGTTGAGGTGGCCGATCGCCTAGAGACCTGCAGACTTAAAAGCCTAACTTAAACTCGATTTTGCTACTGCTAGCCACTAAAAGTATATGGAAGCAGAATATACCATAGCAGTATATAGCGACACTGTTACTTTTCTTACAGGTACTGTAAAACAAACTTATGAGATACTTCAGCTCACTACTTAATTGATTTTTTCTGTTTTTCTTTCTACTTTTTTAATTTTTTTTTTCACCAACTCTCTCTTTCTTTCTCTCTCTCTTCGGCGATGTTTCAAAATTGCCGAAATCATTTGATAAATATGTTTCAAGAGTGCTATGGATAATAAATTTGCTCACCGTATATAGTCGCTCAAATTGAGATGATGCAATTAAACATATTTCACATTATGCAACGAACCTTCTGATTATACTTTGTGGCGATCGAGCCACGTTTGAGATCATAGCAAATTTTATTACCCAGATCAAGTAACTACTATGTGAAATTGTAATTTCATATTCGTGACCTAATCGTTGCGCAATTGATACATGTCTGAAATCTCAGTCATACTTAGTCTGCGCATTAGCCTATCATCTTCGGACCGTGAATGAGTGATTAGAAAATTGACTATGCACACCAGTGGTCTAAAAATTGACGACCAGCTTTTACCCCCTTCCCAAATTTCCTTACTCTTGTAGAAATTGTTTTCTTACTTCTGATAAGATCCGAAAAAAAATCATGAGAGGCGAACAGGGTTCTACATTGTTTTACTTGATTTTTATTTTTTTTTTTTATTTCATCGCAAGCCCAAACGCATGGAGAAAGACAATTTCTGTACGAAAATATCAACCCGTTCGAAAGTCTACATGACACCTAATTATCACCTACATATAGTTCTGCGGCTTCGTTAACGAACGTTCAACACTCGGGTCGAGTGGTTTGGTTGTATAACACCCAGTCTGCAGCCACTGTGCATCGGGATTTGATTTTTCGATTAATTTATCGTTTTATCCTTCATTTTTCGACGACTCCAATCTTATGCACTGTTCCAGTCACCACACTGGTCCAAGGTCCTTTGTGACCGTATTATTCATGAGACGTTCTTCAAACATATCCACCATTCAGCCTGGAGGCATTTCTCCGATAATTTATTTTCAACTCTGATAAGCGTATCTCAAATAGAGATGCATGCATGTATAAAGAGGATGAAGACCACATTTTGCGATAAATTCCTTATCAGAAGAATGATGTTCAAACCGAATGATAGACGAATAATTGTATCACAACCCATTGTCAGGCAGTGGAGAATTCTTTCATTTATCTCGCATTGAAGCGATGGTTGTGTGGTCTGTGTCTTTGCGCATCCAATAACGGCTATTTCTAATCAATCCACGTAATTCCCTTTTTCGCATATCTCTTCTCGCGGACAGACCTATGTATATATTATCCGTATAGTATTTCAGCAATGCTTATCCTCGATGTGATGGTCCCAGCAAAACCAGTGCATATATTCACAGGCCGGTTATATCTGACCGAAAAACCTGACGTCCATGGCATTAGCTTAACAGTTTCGCGCGGCCACCTAGCGGCGATTTTCTCAAGTCATGATATTACCTATATTGCAGATCGCTGGTTCACAATCACATTTGCATTTCGACACACCTAAGGAGTTCAGGTATCGACATACAATATCACACGCGTCTGATACGTGGATTTCTGACACATGTACGCAGATGTATGTATTCCTGTACGTGATATGGGCATTGTATACTGCTATAAAGAATCCCGCTATACCTGCCTACCTACCTTCATATACTTTTTCATTATAATTTCTTATTCCACTATAACGCGATGAGGCCAAAGGCCATACCGCACAGAACGGCTGACAGAGAGCTTAAATACAACAGACATCCCACTCGCGCTCTCAATACTCACTTGTATCATTAACTGTACTGAACTTCACTTTCGGATGTAGATTTTTTTACTAACCATATCATCAGTCAAACTTCCCGACCACGATAATAAACTACACCGTGACATATTCTCATCTTCATTCTAAACAATAGTCAACATTTTTTGTTTTCGGTTGAAAGATATCAACTCGTCGTTCATATATTAAAATTTGTGAAAGGACACTTTGAAGGGAAAAAAGAAGAAAAAAAACTGGGGTGAGTATTACCTTGATAGAGATATTTCGCACCAATATTTATTTGCCATATTATATCGACTCCATTGCGTCAGCTGACATTTTTTATTCATTAATTATTCGATCAGTTAACTACATACCTGTATCTAATATATTGAATTGGTTGAAAGAAATCGACGGTTCTTCTCTTTTTAAAGTCACGTGTATTTTTCGTATCAATGTTTAGTGGTTCCTGAACGCAATTTTCCATTTTCCGAATTGTTTATGAATTTTTTAGCTTAGTAACGAGGCAATGTTCGTAAAGGTCCGATACATATTTTTTTAGGAAATTTAACGCTCTACAAAAAAGGTCTTCTGTAATTTTTCGATAACTCAACTCTTTCAAAAGTTATTCAAAGTTAAAATTAAACTTTAACTTTTTTCAACCAGTCCAATCTATCTACATAGGTATACAGAGATTTTATAATAATTACGAATAATCGAGTGGCTTGTGTACGTGTGCGTGTGTATGTTTTTTTTTTTCTTCTTTTTTTTTGTCTCGCTAAAAAAACATACAAGAAGATTTTTATAGTTTTATGCAAAGTTTGGAGAAAAAAAAAAACACACACACACACACACGCACACAGTTTTTGTCTATTATTCGAGTGTTTTGTTCTTTTTTTTTTTTTGGCAGGTATGTCAGTGGATGTGTTTTTTCTTCCTTGCCTTTTTTTTTTTTTTTTTTTTTTCTTAGGAGCATAGGAGCAATTATTTGCAAGTCATTTCTATCGAACAGGCACGCATAGACATATCTAGGCGAGGCGAATAGTGTCAACGTCAGTGGGTATGTTTCTTGCGGTACCGCGTGGCGGTGGATGTTTAGCGTGTTGCTAACCTTCAAGGCGCGAAAATATTTCACATTTATATTTATTTTATACATGTGGGTAACCTATAAAACTTTACAATTCTATATTATAGGTATTCCGGGATTATCATTATTTTTCTTTTATTTTTCATAAAATATAATATTTACAAAATTTCAACAACAAAATCTCTTATATGATCAGAGATGAAATATACTACGATTTTGTGAATACTTTTCTTCCTCTTTTTTTTTTTTTTTTAGGAAAGCAAATTTCGTTAATACATTTATTATGATACAACTATATAATTAAAATCGTATCTTATCCTCCATATGCAGCAAAAATGTAAACCACATAGCTGATAATAGTTACTGTTAACGATATCTATCTGCAAAGGCTATTATTATATGACTTATCATAATTGAAATTGATTCATTCTGAAAATGGAATAAAAATAATTTACGCAACATTATGCTATATATTATATATATAAATGTATGTTATACATTACCGGAATTCCTGTGATGAATTCGCATTTTTTTTTTTTTCAAATTCTTTTTTAAATCTTCTTTTGGTGTTAGACAGAAAAAAAAAAACAAAAAAAAATTGACAAAACATAAAAATAAAAATAAAAATTGATTTCCCGAATTCTTAGCGTTGAGAGAAAATTGTGAAATCTGAATATACATGTATACACATGTATATTTAATTTCTTTCTATCCATCTTTATTTATTTATTTTTTTCCTTATTCTTATTTTGATTTTATGAATCGTTTCAGTTGCGATACAACGAAATACCAATATCTTGTATTGTTTATTCAAATAATTACCACATCTATTATTTCTTTCAAAATTTTGTTTCAAGGTCGTCAATGTGTGTACACATATCGATTCCCCAAACGAAGACGCGTGTCGTTATTTTTCAAAGAAATTCGACGTTTTTTTTTTTCATATTTTTTTTCAAACTAAAATATACTTCAACGTGTTTGATTATTCATTTTGAAAAAAAAAAAAAAAAATAAAAACAGATAAAAAGATTGAAAGAATACAATATTTTAGAAGAAAAAATGAAAATAAAAAAAAAAATAAACAACGGTGATAATAGAAAAAATGATTTACACAAAACGTACTAATATCGATAATAATTATGATAAGGATACAAAGGATTGAGAGAAAAAAAAAAAAAAAACAGAAAGATGAAAAGGAAATAGATAAAAAAAAAAAAAATGATAATAAATAATACTTAGTTATTATAATAAGCGAAGGAACATTGAACTGTCCGATAAGCAAGCAATTTTTTATCCTCTGCTTCCGCCCCCCCCTCCTTCGCGGCAAATTTTCGAATGTGAATAACGGTTAGTGACGTTTTAAAGTCCAATGCCGGTTCGAGCATCTCTGTTAGTACTACATATAATACATGAACGTGGGGATCTTTTGTTTTTACTGTAAATAAAAAAAGCCGAAAAAAACCGGTGAGTATAGGAAAATAGGAACTGCCCGAATGGTGGGGGCGAAGAGGGGGGAGACCTGTGGACCTCGAAATCGTCTACTGTGAGGCATGCTATCCGCGAGTCATTGGTTATTACTTTGTCCTTGTGTTAAAATAAGCTTGAAATTCCCCCCAATCGCGGAACTTTCTGAGCCTAAGGCCCTGGCTCATAGAGTGCATATAAGACGGTGCCAAAACCAAATGAACGATGATATTGTCATAGTAGCTGTAGACGCTACCACAGTATAGTCTTCTGTGATAATCGTATTCTTTATATAGTATTCGGAAAACAAAACAAAACAAACCAAACAAACCAAACAAAACGACAAAGATCGTTTTGGTTCCGCGTTAAACATCAACAATAATATTAATAATAATAATAACAATAACAATCATTGTTAAAATAATAAGAAAAAACAATATACAATCGGTTTTTTGAACGCGATCGATATAAGTATCAATGATATAACAACACACTAGTGTAGACGCAGTAGTAATTGCGGTTGTTATTGTTGTTGTTATATATTGTATTACGGTACATCGCATTCACGGTGTGTCAATAATCATCCAACTTGAAGCCATTACTGTCAGAACCATGGCGAGGAAAGCGCGTGAGTAGAATATGCATGATAAAGAGCAAAAAAGGAAAAGAAAAAAAAAAGGAAAATTATCAATTTATCTTCGCTTTGAGATATCGTTATACTCACTCTTGATTATCACGTACTTATCAACTTATATACTCTACTAGTTGATATTTGCTGTGGTTTTTTTTTTTTTTTTTTTTTTTCTCTACATGTTTATCACAAATGTGATAAAGTTACATATACATAATATATACGTATTTCTTACTATTATTTATTCAATTATAAATTTTATTTTTATTTTTTTACAAACAACAAACAACCATAAGAACTAAGATCAATTATTCATTGCGCAATTAGGTAGAGAACAACACTTTTTTAGTCTTTGTGAACTATTATACTTATACATTACCGCTATTCGGTTGCGTTGTGTAATATAAAATAAGTTCTTTGCGTTTTATGATTATTGTTCTGTTTTTGCTTAGGCAAGCATTATTTTAATTTATGTCATTTCATGTATCTTGTATACAGTGTATATTATACTCATCAACGCAGGTATTCATTAACAGGATGTTTTCTTCATCTTCTTCTCATTTGCTCAGACATTTTTCTTTTTTGTCCTTTCTATACTTTTTATTCGCGATTTTTCAAACCCGCAAAAAAGGATTCAAGAATTCCGCCACTCGATTCCAGGTAACAGACGTCAATCTCGACGCATACACGTACCTCTGTGTAGTTAAGGAAACATTAAGAAGAGGTAGTTTATGTATTTTTCTTTATTTTTCTTCATTTCTTTCTCTTTATTTATTCTTTTGCTTTTCTTCGAGACGTCAAACAACGGCAATACGAGTACATATACGCGTATCGAAATGTGTGTGTTATTGTAGTACGGGGCTAGATTGCAAATTGATGTTCAGGATGTACTCCATATGTAAATATTTGTTCTTTAGTTGCAGAGGGACGTTACGATAGCTCATTGTCAAGTATTTAAATGACTTGTGTGTGTACATGACTCCGTTGAAGAACGCGGTGTGCATAGATATTATACTGATCAGACCAGGGCTTAATGAAAGACTCTAGTTGTAGCAAAATTTTACGAAATTTCATTCGATTTCTTTATTTCATTTGCTCAAACCTGTAGAGCGTTACGAGACGAGTTCAACGATACCAAACAAAGTACCATTCCGATCACTGGATCGAAAGATATTGTCTATTTAAGCCGAACGCTGCGCCGTCCGCTCGCAGCGCAATCAACGCTCCACGCAAAGAAACGTGAGCGCTCATAGCTTCACGAAGTTGTATCTAGGTATCGAGTTATTGGAAATATACTTTGTTACATATCGTTGGATCCGTATTGATCCAGGCTATAAGTTGAACGTAATGAAAAGCGATTCTGTTTCTATTTAGCAACTCATAACTCGGTCCGAAACGTACAAAACATTATAAAGAGCTGACGAAATATTTCCGGACAAAAATACCCCCACCTATCAACCGCGTAGAAGAGCTATAATTAACTTTACATTTACATTAGTCCTTTTATTTTCGATTTCTTAGCTTCTATTCTAAACGATACTTTTTCATTATGCCGCAATTAGTTGCTATCATAAGGTCATCCAGTGCTCGATCATGGTCACTTACATCGCACGCCTCGCTAAGTGATTCAGTTGATCCTAATGTCGATTATAATTATTTCAAATTTGGATATCGCCATCCAAATGATTATCATGAGTATAGACATATACGTGGAGTTTTTTTCTTTTTCTTTTCTTTTTGTTGTCTTCTTTTATTCATTACCTGTTATCAAGAACCTCGTAGTCTTTGACGGCTCGAAGCTGAATAATTAATGTGTAGATCCACGTTACTTGGATGTAATATATCTAATGATATAACATCGTTGTTCACACCACACGAGTTTCGACGTATATATACTAGATTGTCTTTTTGTTTATTAATCACTTGAATTAATTTGCTGAATCATTCGGCCAACCGTCATCTCCTCGGCTCGTGAGTCAGGTGATAAATTCAATGACGCAAATGGCAGTGTGCAAAAAATTGAAAAAAAATTAAATAAATAAAAAAAAAAAAAAGAACAGAACAAGAAAAAGCCGCGAAAGTATGTAACACCTTTGAAAAACGAATTTCAAAGCAAAAAAAAAAAATTAAAAAAAAAGGAATAACCCACACCCCATGAAAATTTACATATTTTTCTTTTTACCAACTGGTTCAGGTAAACGAAAAATCGCGATATTCATAAACCGCAGGGAATTAATTTCAAGGTCCATCTCGAACGGAGACCATGAAATATAATTATTGCTCGTGACCTTAGCTCCTTCACATTTATGACAGATCTAAGATAACATTTTGAAATGTCACGATCGTATTTTTCATTCGATTCAAAAACCGGTTAGAAATTTCACGCATTTGCACTACATATATACGTGTATGTGTCGATGTGTGGATGTCTGGAGTAGGCCTGAAGTTTGAAATATCAAGTTTTTACAGATTATTCAATACCGGATTTGCATATAGAAATAAATTTATATATAGCATCTCCGTACGTACCATCTCTTACGAAAACATGTGATTTTTTTTTTTTTTTTCCACGTCTGTAGATCGAGGACGTTTTTAGTCACGATAATACCGTATCGTCGATCGTGAACTTTTTATCGTAGGAATAGCTGGTCGGTAATACGGTACAGTTTTGTTTTTGAGATTTTTAGATTTTGAGATTTTTTTTCATCACATAGACTGCAGCTTGAGGTTAGTTAGTCTTCGCATCTAGCACACAATCTATTAGCTATTCATTTATGTAAAAATTATCTCGTTCACGATTCCGTGAATCCGGCTCCGACTCCTTTCTATCTTTTCTTTTTCAACCGGGGGACGTATGTTTAGCCGGAAAAAAAAAAACTATACATACCTGGCTAGTACACGTATGCATAAATATTTTGTCGGTGAAGGCCACGATTTTTTTCCTCGAACTGCAGACGAATAACCCAAACCAGAGGACGTAGATTATCCAAATCACTTTAATGCCGATTTTTGACGGAAGATTTTTCAATACCGATACACGAAATATCGGGAAAGGTGTTGATGAAATACTCGCATTCGATATCAGGAAAACTACACATACGACTTGATTCAGATCGATTCGAAAATTGCATACGACTTGTTGCGATACCTGCAGTACCGTTTTCTGGTTTCATATCGTTTCCTCATTTCAGCCACGATGATGACCGATATGGAGACCCTTCCCTTCATTAAACTTGGGGATTTCACCCTCGAGTTTGAACTCGGTCCTCCGAGTCCAGCGTTTTCGGAAATAGCCAAAAATGAGCTTAGAGAAACGCCCGAAAGACAGAAGGAGGCTGTTGCTCAACTCAGGGAACTGCTAAAAGGTGATTAGTAACGATTTTTTTCATTCGTGAAATTTCAATCAGGAAAATATTTGGAAATTCAGCAAGAATCTCGAATAATCATGAAGAAATTTCACAAATTTAATGAAAAGATAGTCTGAAAAGTATGAAAATTAAACTAAACTCAGATTTTTCCCGATTTTTTTCTTCAAGCCGAGAAGGACCTGCTCTGGCCAGAACAGAACGAGGAATGGCTAGTGCGATTTTTGAGGCCTTGTAAATATTACCCGGAATCCGCGTTAAAGTTGATAAAGAATTACTACCAATTCAAAGTAAAGCATGCGAACGTTTACGAGGATCTGAAGCCGAGCCGAGAGAAGAACATCTTCGAGCACAACATCCTGACGGTACTCCCAAACCGGGATCAGCACGGTCGTAGAATCCTGATAATCGAGCTGGGAAAGAAATGGAAACACAACAAATGCAGCCTGGACGAAGTATTCAAGGGTTGCGTATTGTACCTCGAAGCCGCCACCCTTGAACCAACATCCCAGATCGCTGGGGCTGTCGTGATATTCGATATGGACGGACTGTCTCTCCAGCAGACTTGGCAATTCACACCACCGTTTGCCAAGAGAATTGTCGACTGGCTACAGGACAGCGTTCCCCTCAGGATCAAGAACATCCATATCGTCAATCAGCCCTATATTTTCAACGTCGTATTCGCCCTGTTCAAACCGTTCCTACGAGAGAAGCTGAAGAGTCGAGTGAGTACCCCAGAAATGAATTAGCTGCCACTTATCCCGACCTTCTCTGGTATCGAAATAGTATTTTTCGCTACTAGTGCGGAAATGTTGATTCTCGAACAACTGCGAAATGTCATACGAGCCGAGAATCATCTTTCGCACGTGTATCGGACTTGGTTTTTCAACTCAGAGCGCGTCAACTCGAATTTCATGCACGTGAAGCGTGCGCAAAATCGAACTTTACGCACAGCGTGTTGAAATAGCACATTGTGCAGATCTGTGCAAATAATTTTCAAAGAGTGACGAAAGCTGCGATAAAATGAGAAAAAATCATTTCGCCACTGAAGTCCTTGAAAAAATTGTTTCAAGACATAATTTTGGTCATTTTCGATCATTTTTTCTTCTCTTCTTTGTTACAGATCATTTTCCACGGCACAGATCGTAAATCTCTCCACGAGCTAATATCTCCTAAATGTCTTCCCGAATGCTACGGTGGTAATCTTCAAATTCCCCGTGTAACTGGACCCGAGTGGCTCGAGCTGCTCCTCATGGTGGACCAGGAGTATGCTGGTACGTTGATTAAATTATACTACCATTTTGTATTATGAATTTAAAAAATCAATTCCCTTTTTTAATCATTTGCCTATATTAAATTTTATTTTATTTTTTCCCTTTACTTTTTCTTACAGCGATCAACTCCTACGGTTACAAGAAGATCAAGAACTGATTAATGTTCATAGAAACCGCATTATTATCTGTGGATATTCAAATATCTATATAGTATATTTATAATCCGCGACGGGAACCGTGTGACAATTATTATTATTATTAATTATTTTTTTGTACAGAAAAAAAAAAAACACTGTTATATATATATATATGTATATAATATATTAGGGTGGTCCTCAATTCGTTCATATTCGAATTTCGATGTTTCCCTGGGTCGGAACGTCGCCAAATATAATACAAAAATAGTAATTTTCGATACTAGTGCGAAAAATCGAACTTTTTGTACGGCGTGTGGAAATTCTTACTTATTGTGTAACTAGGGTGCAAAGTTGTTGATTCTAGTACGAGTGTGAAATTTTTCGCCCGAGCAAAGCAAGGGCGACAATCACACGAGTCGAGAATCACAAATGCGGACGGGTTCCTTATACCATTTTTTTTAAACAGTCCGAAAAATTTGACTTTCCGTAGCTTTTGGGTTCGCAAGGTTATTACTTTGCCCACTAGTGCGAGAAACGGGCACTTTGTACATGAGAAATATGTACGAAAAGTCGGATTTTGCGCACCGCGTTCTAAAAAAACAGTTTTTTCCACACATTTCGAGACGTCTTGCCCCATGGGAGAATTGAAATTCGAAAATGATTATATTTGAGACCACCCTAATGCATGTGTACATCACGTATGATAATTATCAGTATACCTTTACCCTGTTACACGCAATTTTAACTTTTTTTCTGTTTTTATCTTCACTGTATCACGATTGACAATATATTATATACTATACTGTTATACCTATATAGTATATTATTGATTAGAAATAAAGTGACCTCTCTATTCTTAATTGATGCCAATTTATGGTGCGAGTCATATAAATAAATAAATAAATAAATAAATAGATAGATTAATTAATTGAATTGATTGAACGTGGTGCTGAGAGTATAATTTTGATATTATGTGAAGATTAAATTAAATTATACAACCTGTATTTAATTTGTATCAAAGTCTATGTAATATTAGTAGGTTTCTTTTTCGTTTAATTGATCCTGTTTTTTTCCTGTTTTTCTTTTTGTTGTTCTATTTTTTATTCGAATTGAATTGTTTTTTCAATCTCACGACGTGTAGTGGAGGATAAAATTTCTTTTTTACTTCTTATTTTTTCTTTCGCTTCTTTACTTGTTATTTTTGTTAAGTTTATTACGAATATATATAGGATAATTATACACGTATGTCAATTATTATGTGTATTTGTATAAATATATAAAATACTATATACCATACTGTTATTATTATATATATATAAATATATATATAATAATTTTATTAATAATCATCGACAGATATAATGAGGAAATAATTTTGGTTTTTTTTTTTTTTTTTTTCTTTTATTGTCTTTTTTTCTTATTTAATAAAAAGATATTATGAGTAATTGCAAAAGGAGAATCAATTCAAAATTAATTTCAATAGATTTTTCTCCCATCTCTATTTACCCAAAATTTTTGTGCTTTTCGCGAAACTACATTTTTTGTTCTACCGGTAACTAGATCTCGGAATTTACATTACCGATCGACTTAAAATTTGCACACAATACTCCTAAGTACATAAATACTGAAGTTAAAAAAATAATAAAGTTTTGTTCGATACTTTTGAGTTTATGAATTATTTTCTCAAAGAAGACCCATTTTTCAGGCGGCATAAGGGCTGATGTCGTTGAATCACATCTTTCTTATTCATTTATAGTAATTTTTTCTTACGATCACTGCGAAACCGATTTTCCAACGTATCCGTACTTGTTAGACTCTGGAAATGAACAACACCGTTACTCGGATGGTTGAAATTGTTAAAGACTATGAGAAAAGTAAAAAAAAAAACTTGTCTTTCGATCTCAGAAATGATCTACTGAAAATTTTGACGTATTTTTAAGCCATATTCACCCTCAAAGTCTTCTTCGAACTTGCAAAAATATTCCCAGAGTGGTTCGCCGATCGGTTCATGAGGAATTTCCAAGCTTCCTCCGTACCGATCCGGGAGAGCTTTGCTGTCGATATATTCCATCAAGCCAGCTCTGTCAGAGCCATGGAAGTGTATTCTTTTCCTAAGTTTTTCCTTTCGAACAGAAAAGCAGAAAATAAAATTTAATGCATGGAAAAATTGTTCCTAATCAAAACCAAAAATCTAAATGGGTGATTCTAGCGTCGAATTAACTCATTCTGTAACTTTCCGCACGGATTTTTTCAGCCGCAGAAATATCATTTTCGAAGTTATGAAATTGTGAAAATCTGACCGCATTTCGGTCATCAGAGACTCAAAGAAACCCATAGATACTAAATTTCGAGAAATATCAGTTTAAGGAAAAATTCAATGCTTCTTTTAACTCAGAAACTACGAAACCGATCGATTCCGAAATTCAATCAGGTTTTAGTTCGATCAAATCCCATCGATTTGAAAAAAAATTCATCAAAATTCATTGATTTGTTCTCGAGATATGGGTGATTAAAAAAAAAGCTATATTTTTTCTTGTTTTTTCAATAATTCAAAAACTACTGGACGAAAAAAATCAAAAATCTGATCAGTTCTAGGATAAGTAAAACCGCATCGATTGATGTAATAGAATTTGAAATCCGATAATTCGTTTCGGAAATATCGTTGCTAAAAAATTTTGAGTTATTCGGAAAACTGAGTTTTTTCATTTTGGATTGATTGCAATGACTTCTCTCTTGTTCCGAGCTGCATGAATTTGAAAACTGTAATTTATGATCGGTGCCTATAATCACCTGCATAAAGGGCTTAAAAATAGCGAAAACCATGTTGAAAATGAACGGCTGGTTTATCACATGCACCCCTTTCAAACGAGCTGGAAAACACCTCTGGACCCAGTCGACAACAGCCATGGCAAAGCTCGGTGTGAAATGAGTTACATGCGATAAGGAGAGTCCAGCCATGTCCATGATCACCCTGACCCCACAAACCTGGAAATAAAAACGGTTTCGGTTTTTTTTTTTTTTAATTGTGTTCAGACCGTTTTCGCACTAGTGTATCATTGTCACTATTTTTACCAATAATCAGACTACATACTGGTATTTCTATAGAAAAGAACGAACTAAAATTTGCTTCTGACTTCCACTTTTTTTTTTTTTTTTCAATCCCCACAGGAGAGGGGCTGCAATGCATCAACGAAGAAGAAGGCTCATGTGGCATTGGGTACCTGTGTTGCGGGCTCGGCCATAGCAGCTTCGAGGGAGAGCATTGCTCCCTTGAAAATTTCGTCCAAAGATACTTCTTTCGGATTCCATCTTTTACCACCCTCAATTAAGAGAATACGAGCACCGTCGGCGCACCTACGAGGCAATGGAGTTATCACACCAGATGACAAAACCGCTTTTTCTTTGCTCGGTACCAAACCGTCGCAATACCTCGGATGAGACCGTCGGAAAGCGTAGAAACGTTTCATCTGTATCAAAACGAAGATAAAAATGATGAAACGGCACCCATGTGACTTTCACAATAAAAAAAACACGTCCCCAAATTCTTTTCGCTTAGCATCGCTGTACGAAGGGTTGCCAGTATTCAGGCGCAAACAGCGCAATGATTTTCGACTTTATATTATCAAAATCTTTCGTCTCGTGGTGTAACGTAATTTGGAATCAGATATGAATTTGGAAATCTGGGACGGACGCAATAAAGGTACTCTTAGGTGAAAGTACCAGTTTTCTCTCAATTCCATTGTTACCACTATTTCATCATTGATATTGCCTAACTATTCGACGTATCTAGTAATAATAATGGTCCCGGTTACGCTTGAAAAAATAAAAATCGTCCGAATTACTGAAAATTTAATTAACTCCTAATTAATGAAATAACAATTTACCAACTCGAAGGCACTCTTCGGGTACCATTTACAAGGTCGTAAAAACCTGTATAAATACTCGTCAGCGTCTGCAGGCACTATCAGATCAGGATCGGCTGCAAAAAGTCAACAAATAACGTCAAGTATCAATAATATTCATCGCCTTTTTTATGCTTGGTGAACATTGGGCTAGGATTGCATTGCTTAACCATGTAGTATGTATTCAATGAAAATTAACATTCGATGTATACATCCTGAACCGGTCAACCTTGCGGGTCCGGAAAACCCCGAGGCGTATAGTGAGAATCACGTTATTGCGGAAACGAAAAATTCGCGAAAACACGAAAGGCTAATTTGTAACACCGAAATCGGTTATTTCTGAAAAAAACCGCAAGTGGCCATGACGGATCGGTAATTTCTCCGACCGCAGCAGTTGACGTCAATGTGCGAATAGTTTGCTCAAATGATTCCAAGATCTTTGGCAATATTTGTGTAACTAATTGGTAACCGCAACTAACTGCAAATTTATATCGAGCCAACATCCGTCCAACACGAGATATACGATTGAGGTGTGGAATTTCAAACTCGGACTTTACTACGATCGTCTTGATGCCATTCGTGCGAGCAGTGTCAGCAATTGCTGTCATGAAAAACGATGACAGTCAGCAATCGCTGAATTGAGCTACGGCGGATATAGTGACTAGCGAACTTCTAAATAAATGAATGAATTAAGGCCGTGGGTCACGCCGATACTTTATTTTATTTCACTGACCCCGGGGGCCTGAACCAAAATTTCAATGGTGAATAAAATTTCACTCGATATTAAACGGGTTCAAGAATGAAACCACATATTTAATTCACGAGTTGCACGCAGCTGGATGCGGTCGTTGCTTCTGTTATTGCGCAGTTTTACTTATCGCAAAAAACCCCGGTGGGTTTCGAAAACACCTACTTTTTTCTATCATTTTTCACTATTCTCGCATGGGCAGTCTAGCTTGAACAGGATATTATTGCCCAAGAATAAAATATCCAGCATGCTCATATTTTATTGCCATATCACTGTTAATTATCGAAATTACGAGATCCAACTACATATCAAATTAACCACTGGAAATATTCATGACTCTAATTATTATCGTGGAAGTACACGTTTCCATCGAGTCTCTATTCTCCTATCGCTAATTGCTCTTATCGACGGTTCTATTAAGTCCTTCCGTAATTCCTGTTCAGCTGTTATTGCAAGATCACGTAATGTCGTACTCAAATACTCAATTTCAATTTTTTTATACAATTTTTAAACCCATATGTCAGTTTTATTTCAATTTCAGAAACGTTTTGTTGCAGCTCTTTTTAATCACACGGAACTTGCTGTAGTTGCATGTAATGGCAATCAGTCGTTACTGCAACAATTTTTGACATCGATTACCTAACTCCAGATTTTTTTATTGAATTTTCATACTTCTGCTCCAGTTTTTTTTTTTTTTTTCTATTTTAATGATTTTTGCAGCTACATGAAAACCCCGAACTTGTTGTTATTGCTGTTCAGTCGTTATTGCGAGATAATGTTATTCCTGAATTCTGAATTTCCGATTTTTACCAAACCTTCTAACCACTTCCCAATTTTTTTTCAAAACATTCAACAGTTTTCTCCAGTTCTTCAACAATCCTGAAATCATTGTTGCAGCTGTTCAGTCGTTATTGCAAAAATTTTTGACAGCCAATACCTAATTTCAGAATTTTTGAATGAATCTATATGCCGGTCTTTCAATTTTTTAATGAATCTTAATAACTTTTGCAGCTTCCTGAAAGTCCTGAACCCGGTGTAATAGCTGTTCAGTCGTTATTGCGAGATAATGTTATTCCTGAATGCTAAATTTCTAATTCCTATCAAACCTTCTAACCACTTCCCAATTTTTTTCGGAACATTCAACAGTTTTCTCCAGTTCTTCAACAATCCTGAAATCATTGTTGCAGCTGTTCAGTCGTTATTGCAAAAACTTTTGACAGCCAATACCTGATTTCAGAATTTTTGAATGAATCTATATGCCGGTCTTTCAATTTTTTAATTAATCTTAATAACTTTTGCAGCTTCCTGAAAGTCCTGAACCCGGTGTAATAGCTGTTCAGTCGTTATTGCGAGATAATGTTATTCCTGAATGCTAAATTTCTAATTCCTACCAAACCTTCTAACCACTTCCCAATTTTTTTTCAAAACATTCAACAGTTTTCTCCAGTTCTTCAACAACCCTGAAATCATTGCTGAAGCTGTTCAGTCGTTATTGAAAGATTTTCACCATCAAATACCCAATTTTAGTCCTTTTTGTGAGTTTCCCGTAAAATTCACTCTTCCAAAGCTTTACAGAAGCCCTGAGCTCATTGCGATTGCTCTTCGGCGATTATTTCGTGTGATAAATGGCCACAAAATTTTGACCCTACGATAGTTGAAACAGAAATTCCTCAATCTTTCCCGACTCTTCCTAACGTCACTCGCTTTCCCTGCGATTTTTATCCAAGCTATAAACTTTCGCGGTACTATTTCCGTCCCTCCATATAGTATCCGATAAAATTTTCCATCCTCTTAATTTTCGCTGCGCTCAACGGTAAGCCTTGATGAAAAATTTCCGCGTCGCATTTGTGACGGAAAAGAAACTCGCGGTACACAGATTGGGCAGGTCTTTAACCCTGCGTGATGAACTGTTGACGGAACTGGTTCCAGACGACAAAACTCTCTCCATGGAAATGTGGAACGCCGGACCCGATGAATAAGTGAAAAATATTGAAACCTACTCTTCAGCAGCTCCCTGAGTCCTGCAAGTCCCTCGGCAATGATTTCAGGCGTTTCTCTGAGCTCCACATGAGCCTGTTTTTCGTAAATCGGGTCCATATCACCTGGTTCAAATTTCAGCTCAAATTTCCCCATCGTAAGTGACGGCGAATCCTTCAGCCTCGCTGTCAACGCCTCCTGACCACCAGGATGAAGATTGGAAGCGGTGGTCATAGTCACTGATTGAACTGAACTATTAAAATATCGATACTTGCTCCAGTATAATGTCTATCTGTAGCTACTACACGTCCGGTTCACTCGGTGCTTCAACACTGGATGAGTAAGAGTAGTCGCCGAAGAGTGCATGCTCGGCTATTCTCCCGCCAGTGCACGATTATGGTATACCGTATAGAAAGTGGTCCCCACTCACCTTTGTCGACGATTTTAAGCCACTTACGACGTTCTCAACTTCATACGGGACTCGTCACGGCATTTTGTAAGCCGATGATTAGTTTTCTCGGAAAAAGAAAAAATTCTCACACTTGTGAAAACGAGATAAATTTACGGTGAAATCGTCCGGTGCGTTGAAAATTTTCAAAAACTCAATGCAATGAAGCTGAGTTTAATTTTCGGTTCAAATGAGATTGAAAATTCACGATTTTGAACAAACGTTCAAACAAGTGCTGTCATGGTTATACCAAACGATAAGATTGTTTCAAGTTTGACGTGTGTGTTGCTATGACTGGCTGAGTTATTATAGTGAACTCCGAGACACGTGGGTTTCATATGGCAGATAATGTCACAACGAAACGTACACAATCATTCCTTTATTTAATTATTTATTTCAGCAGTCCATATGAGTGAGATAAAGTACAGTAGAGCATTATACGAAATACAAACGACGACAGGGAAACAAACTTTTCAACATTAACATTGTATACTTATCCTGAAATATTTCTATACAGAATATCAACAAATTACCGTCGAAGCGATTAGTGAGGATAGAAAATTCACTGTTCAAAGACCACGACGCGTCGTTGATCATAGTCTATTACTCTTTCTCTCTGTACCCGTAGGTGTTCCACGCTGAAAGATAAAAAATCAAAAAAATGTAACCCGTCTGTAAAGTGTTGAAAAAAATATATTGGGAAAACCATTTGATCTGATCTAATCAAGATCTAGTCAAATTAACAAACGAGAAGTGCTCGTAAATAGTTTTTCGCTGATATTTTGGAAACCGTCAACGATATCGAGATAAAAGTGAACATCAAAAATGAAGTTGATTAAATTTTCTACGATAAATGTAGAATACATTTTTTCTCTATCTGCATTGGTTTAGCTGTATTTAAACGTTGAATGAACAACTTCAAACTTCGAATGTTTGAATATTCTACCTCAAAATACTACGAAACTAATAGAGATAGTGGAAAAATGTATTCGTGCTTTTTCATAGGAAATTTAATTACCTTTATTTTTGCTTCTCTCTCTCATCACGATATAATCGACGGTTCTTGAGATATCACCGAAAAACTTCAGTTCGGATCGATACTGACAATCTTGTTTTCATATCTCAGTACTTAACTGGACTAATGATGAAACTCATTCCTATAACTGAATGGCTCTAATCTCTGAAGATAATCCCGAGTTTCAAGCTTTTACTAATGAAGAGCGTGATGTTATAGCTCCTCCAAATTTCAATGTCACTTATGTTTACAATTCATTACTGAGTCAAGCGCCTTGACGAAAGCTATATGTGGTGATATATCAATTAACAAAAATAATTTCGATAAGCCATTGCAGTACGTCTATCTTCATCCGATAACACGGCTATCTATACAGTGACCAAAGACGACTTTTTAATCAGTGCTTGGTGAGTGCAGATCAAGGGTACAGCTCAATTTGGCGATATTGCATGCAATAACGACATCGAATCATACCTTTGACTTTGTCCTCATTTTCGATAATGACTGGATACCAATCAGCCGACGTGTAATCAATGGGAGGAAGTTTGCCACCATAATCAGAGGGCAGATGACTTGGATCCAAGTGCGTGTGAAGCGACTGCATTTTAGTACCGTGGAGGAACATACGGGATTTGAGTTTCTCCTTCATGAACGGTGTGAACATCTTCCATACCATACTGAATATGAAGGGTTGTTTCACGATGTGGACCTGGACAAAATCAGCGAATGTCAATCATCACGAGAGAGAAAAGTCTCCGTTCATTGATTCAAACGTCCGAATGAAGACTGGACGAAAAGTTTTCAGTGCTGAATTGTACTGACCTCCTTCATGCGTAGAGGGACAGCATCTTGGATGAAAGACAGTAACCGCATACTGAAAGACGGACTCAATGCCAGCACCTGCTTCATAGCTAATCCTTCAAAGTCCATGATTACGACGACCCCACGGACCTTGAATTGGAAAAACGTTTGATAAAATTTCAATGGGAATTGCCTCCGCTCTCTTCCATCTAGTTCGATAATATTTGATCCAATTTTCAGAGCTGTGATTAGCTGCGAGCAACTCAAAGCTGGATTAATTACGGTGACTCATGGGCGAGAGTCAATGCCATATATGCTGTTCAACTTGTGCTAAGCAAAGGTCGAGGAAGAGTACTCTTCGATTTTATCTGTTGGTTCAATATCATAGTTTAATCTATAGGGGCAAGGTACGGAGTACGTATAAAGACTTACGTGAACGTGAGTTCCAAGAAAAAAATATCAATTATTTATGAATCTATATCTATACGTGTGCAGTACTTTGTCTCTATATAAAATGAATGTTATTGCAATAGATGTCGTCGTAATTTTCAACTTGATTTACCACTCTTCATGCAATGTGTAGCGTCTTATGTAAACAGTTAAACATTATGCATAACACAGAATGTCTTCAAAAAAGCACTTATGTCATTAAAACCAGTTGAAACAACGATTTTGTGTTATAATAAGGGGCTTCTTTCGCTGAATTCGTATTGATTTCTGAATCTCTTCGCGCCTTCCGATCTACGGACAACCATGAACAGTCGTATTCTGAGTAAGAACAACTTTTGCGCAGCAAAAATGTTCGTGTTTTAGTCCGAGACATTCACATTGCAAAATAAATGGTCGTATTTTAGTCTGAACTGAGTTTGTCGTGAAAATACTAGTCGTATCATTGTCCATAAGATGTATGTCGCTAAAACAACGATCGTATTTCAATCTACAAAACGTCGGTCGCAACAAGAACAGGCGTATTTTGGTACGAATGAAGTATTTTGCCGGAAAAAAGGTCGTATTTTAGTCTGAACTGAGTTTTTCGTGAAAATATTAGTCGTATCATTGTCCATAAGATGTATATCGTTAAAACAACGATCGTATTTCAGTCTACAAAACGTCGGTCGCAACAAGAACAGGCGTATTTTGGTATGAATGAAGTATCTTGCCGAAAAAAAGGTCGTATTTTACTCTGAACTGAGTTTGTCGTGGAAACACTAGTCGTATTATTGTTCAAGAGATGTATTTCGTAAAAATAACGGTCGTACTTCATTCTATACGAAGTCTGAGTCTGCTGTGCCTTTAAGTCGACTATTTCCGTTGCACAATTAGGGTCGGGGAGCACCTTTGCTTAAGGTGCTTCAGGTGCTCTTAATCTGTTAAAAATAATTTCAAAACTGCACCATTCTCACCTGAGTTTCGGGTTCTAGCATCGCAGCCTCGTGGATGAGGTAAAGAACGCGGAACAATTGATCAGCGCTAACTTTTGACGGGTCCCACGTTTTCCCCGCATTGATGATGAGCACTCGCCTACCCTTGTGATCCCTTTCCTTCAGAACATTGACGACATTGTTTTCCAAGAAAGTTGCTCTCTCATCCTGTGGCATAAGGCCATCAAGAAGTGCAGCATGCTTCACCTTGAAATCGGCCACCCTCTTCATAAGCGCGAAAGCACTATCAGCGTAGAATTTACAAGGACGAAGAAATATTATCAAGAAGTCATCATCCGTTTTGAAGAAAAGTGTCTTGTCCTCTGAAAATTAATGAATACCATCACGATTAAATTTCAGAACATGATTAGACCTCGTTTCAGCATCTAATTCAGAGCTTTAAATCATGCTCTGCTAATATGCCATAATGACATTACTAACTACAGAAGTATTTCAGCTTGTTTTAGTACTTTACTTTACAAATCATCTAAGCATTACTTAGCATCTTTCACCTCCTTAAACTTCACTTCACAATCTTGTATGTGCTTGAACCTATTATAGTGCATGTCTAGCATTCTCAGATGTGTTCTAACTGAATTTAGTCAATGGTACAGCATGATTTACACAAATCTAGCTCGTTTCAGCACCTATTCTAACGCTTCGAACATGCTTCGCCATGTTTGAGCTCATTCGAGTGCATCTCTAGCAGCTTTTCAAATGTTGCAGCCCATGTTTAGCATCTTCTTGAGTGTTTCAGGTTATTTTCGCGCACGTTAAGCATCCTACAAAGTGTATTGGCTGATTCCAGTGTTTGTCCAGCATCCTTTCAAGTATCTGAGCAAATTTTGTTGCATCTATCAAGACCTTTCGGATGATTTTATGATATTTTTCTTTCCTGTAGCTCATTTTTGAGTACAAAAGTTTGAATGTTCGTGATACAATTGAGTTTCCGTACAGTTTTGAACTTGGGTAGAGTCCAATATCAATGATGTTTGCATAATAGCTACTTGATACGCGGAGGTAAACTCACTGATTGCTCATTATCAGCTGAAGCTCCGATGTCTACAACCTTATGATACGGATAATATGTAGATACGCGTGGCGGTCGTGTATGGATTCATTGTCTTTCTTGCGGGTCGTGGCCCTCGGACAAAGACTTAGGTTTAAAAAAGACGCGAGAACTTTGTTAAATAGCTGATTACCAGTGGGGGACAAAGCTCATTCTTCATTACTACATGGATATACGAAGTGCATTTGATTCATGATTGTATATTTAAACTGTCCACATTGCCCCCCACCCCTACGCCCGCAGTCCTCCTATCGCGAGATACAATATCACACAAATATTTGTTCTTTCAATATTTTCATACTCATATATCTTCAATATTCATAATACTCTGAATGCACATTGACCAAGAACCATGTGTCACTGCAGCAATAACTACATTAGAATATAACAACCTCGCATGACAAGTGCGCCGGAGTGATCACGCAGAATACCAGCTATACTTGCATTACACATGTATACATAAATAGATGATTTTACACATATAAAAGTACATTTTTTATGTACTACACGACAATAAACTATAATCTATCCCCGTTGACATGATATTATGGTCTGCGCAAATAAGCTCGAATCAACGAATGATCAATGAAAAATTAATCCTCTGTTTGTACCTTGCACGTATGTTATTTTATTAGATCCTCGATTATTTTTACGACCGTTTCATCTTGTCCATCAAATTTCAGGTGCAGATTATATAGCTACATTACCACACGTCAGTATTTCGCAATTTACTAATTAAACTTACGCAGGAAATATGAGATTCTGATTTCTTATCATAGTCGATTGATCCCGAAGGATTATTCCGTTTGTTTTATAAACGGTTCAAAAAAACGATTATTTTTCGGACTCTAACCACTCACCGATGATTTCCTCATCGTTTCTCATTCGGCTTTATCAATTTTGTAATTCTACGTTGATTTTATTCCAACTTCCCGAAAAAAAATGTCAGTTTTCGCTGGGATATGGAATAATAATTTTTTCAATTTTCTCACTGATCGAACTCGAGTTAGAATTCAGCCTCGGTGTAACGGAGCAAAGAGGTGAAGACGAGGAGATAACGCTCCTCATCTGTTACCAAGCTTGACCCTAAGTCAAACAGCTTTATCTCCATCCACTCTGGTATACGATATGATCGAGAAAATTTGTGTGGGCACAGTGATCTTAAAAAATGTCAGAATAAAATATCGACAGATGAATACTCGATCGTTATTTTTCTCCCGCGTAAATCGGTTTAGAAAATCTGCTAACTTTAGTACTTTTGATCGGTAGGGTGAATTTCGTTCGAACTCACCTTCGAGGAGCTTCTTCAGTTCGATTATTCCATTTTTCTTATTTTCCTCCGTCTCTCTGAGTTCGGTTAGAGCGAGGGCGAGTGTTTCAGGTCCGATTGGGCCCTCCTCGAGCCTGAAGGCCATGGCGTATGAATCTTAAGGGTCTTTGCCTCGGCTACGAAGAAGCGAAATTTGAGATCGGCGATACCAGAGGAGGAAATAAACTCTAATAAATATCTCAAAGTCGAACTTGGAATATTGAACGCTCAGGCTTCTCGGCGGAATGAAAATCGGAGTGGAAATCGGATCGGAAAAAATCGATCCTCACTTTAAGACGCCTGCGATTTATCTGCGCTCAACTAAAAGCTGTACGTTATAGCCGCACGTATGCCTCCACTTCTTTCTTGTCGACCATCTCGTCTAATCTTTGACCGCTCAAAGTCCAATCGACATATAGTATTCATTCCAAAGCCAACGGTAACACGTCATCCATTCCTGGCTGCTGCGATAAATTCCGCCCCCGTCCCTCTGCAGACGCCCTCATAATCGTGTAACAGCTACTCGCCTGGTGCACAAGGTGATCAATCCTCAAATGTATTATGCATCTTATATTCGACCTCCGCGTGATATACGGTTTTTATTTTTATTTTTTTTCGCGCCTTGTGATAACGATAACATATGTGAGATCTTATCCATATCTTGTTTCTCGCAATTAGATCGATCAGCATTTATGGAAACATACAAAGTGTGCACGAGAATTTTACCACAATTGAACCGATCGATCGGGTTATCTTCCAGCTAAAAACCAACACTCTCGAATTTTTCAAATCTTCATTTCAATGATCGGAGAATCGAACGAGCCCCAGGGCACCGAGTTGAATCGATTGATCCGAAAATCTTTATCGATTAAAAAAATACTCATCGAAATCCGTTGATCGGTTGCCGAGCTATGATTGATTGGAAAAAAAACAAAAAGAATTCGGAATTTGATTTTTTTAATTACCCGAAAGCCACTGCACCGATAAAAATGAAAAACTGATCAGCTCCAAGATAAATAAAATCCGTGCATTCGTTGTCGACACATAGGCGATCGAAAATAGGACTTCGTCTAAAAAGGGTCGGAGCTGATTCTCCGGACTTGAAAATTCGATTTTTCATTTTGGAAGTGGTTGTAATATCTTCTGCAACTTTCGAGCCGAATATTTCTCCGATTTTTTTTGACGCGCCTGATTCCAGGCGACCAGAGTTACGCGGTGTGGGTATGACGGTTGACGGTGCAGCGCGTGGTATCGACGCGAGTCACCGGCGCGGGATAAGTGGAATATAACTAACCGCCGGACATGCAGTGATTCGAAAGAGCTCGACGGTGAATATGCCACTGGATGACGAGGGGAGCAAAAAAAATCGGCGGCAAAGTTCGAACTGGCACCGTTAGATGACATAAACCGCGTCTTCGTACCTTTAGAAGCACAACAATATCACATCCTCACGGCATGCGTATTTCGACGCAAAGATGTCGGAGTTCTGGTATTTTCCCCTGTGTTCATAGTCCGCAGTTTATCATATATACCTGGGTGACTGTGCCGCCTTGATAGATCTCAGTTTGTCTAAAAGTCTCCGTTCCGATCCCGCTTGCATCGGGTCTCCTCACTCCCCGCCACTCCATTTCTGTATCGTTGAAAAAGCCAGCTGCCAGTTTGCGATAAACCGATAAATACCAACACAATAATATAGCGCTGAACTCGCGCTAGTAAGAATGGCGGATACCCAGGGTTTCATCGCAACGGATTCTATAGACGGAGTTTGGCCCTTCCTGCAAAGTGTGAGTAAACCATTTTCCTTGGACTTCGTCAGTGCTGACCGGTTCATCGCGATTATCGTGGGTATATATATACGGGCATTAAATGCGTGTAAATCTGGACCGTGATTACGATCACTGACATCATGTTTTGCCGGCTTTTGAGCATCTGGAATTACGCCTTAACGTCAAACCGACTAAATCGTTTTTGTCATTAATTTAACGATCCGAATTGAAGTGATTAATGATCACAGATTGTCTTGGCCGTTTTCTCTCGAGTTATTTCGATACATTTTGGGTATTTAAACACCGAAGCTAGTCACCGTGGAAATGAAAAAATAAAAACGAAATTAAAATAAAATGAAAAGAAGAGTGAGATTTTGCACGGTGACCTTAACGACACCCGGATCGCCTTGAAATACATTACATTAAAAGTTGTCCCGGAGTCGACGCTGATCAAGTTTTTGATCGTTTCTTTTTCGCCGGAGCTTCCATTGCCTTGAAAATGAATTCGAGTATGTGAAATATTTTTCGTTTTTTTAATCTACCTATGTGATATGCAAGCAGACACACGTGACCTCGGCATATCTTAACGAGAGGTCGAAATTAGCAATTAGAATTAATTCAATTATTTATTTATAGCATATCACTCGAGTAGAAATAATCAATTAATTATAACGCTGAATAATGGGTTTCTCTTTTTTATTTCTCGTCATTTGAACTTATAGATCGAATGGAAGGACCCATGGCTTGCAATTTTATTGACCTTTCACATCGCAGTGACTACGACCGCCCTGATGACACGTAATCACGCCAATTTTCAAATACTGCTGTTCCTCATACTGTGTGAGAATTTTTTCTACTCTTTAACTATTTTTTTTTTTTTTTGTTTACAATAACTGAATCACGCTCAAAATAATTAATTGCCATTTTTTCTCCTCATTCCAGTACTCCTAGTCTATTTTTCCGAAAGCATAAATGAAGCTGCCGCCACGAATTGGATGTAAGTTATAGATATATACATCTACTTTGAATCGGATCAATGATCTGATAACAGTCTGTGTAGGTACACAATCATTGCTTTAAGATTGTTTGGCATGATGTCGTACACTTAGGATCGATTTATTTTAGATTGAACCTAAGATAACAAGGCGAATAAGCAGCCCACCTTCTTCTATGTATTTTTTTTTTTTCACTCAAATCGGGTATACGAACTGTTAGATTTATTATACAGCTTAACATTGTCGTTTTTTAATCCACAGGGTCTTCTCCAGACAGCAATACTTCGACTCGAAGGGCCTCTTCATCTCTATAGTCTTTTCAGTTCCGATATTGATGAACTGCATGATTATGGTGGTGAGTATTGATCTCAGTAACTCTTCGCCTTGAAATTATCGCTGAAAAACTATTCGTAGAGATTCATAATCGAGTACTTTTTTTTATAAATGTCACTCGACACTTTTGACCAATCGTCCAAATCGTAGCCGAGATTCAGACGAATCCAACGATATCCGACAAAGTATAATTCCGATAATTCAATCACGAGATACATCGTGTTGAATTAAGAGAGCGCACGGAACGGTGTGCGCCTGATCACCGAGCGCAAACGGCATAAGTTTTCATCAATTTCACGGAATGGTACTTTGTGGGGTCTCGTTGAACTTGGCTCGTCACCCTCTACAACGTAAATCATGCGAGAAAGAGATCAGGTTGGGTTTGAAAAAATGGTTTTCGAATTAGCGCAGTTGCGGATGTATTAGAGAGCCAGGAATCGATCTACATGATAATAGATTATTAAAAATCATTTTTATTCTCTACTTTGCAGGCAAGTTGGCTTTATCAGTCGAGTCAGTTGATGACGAGCTTGAAAAGAGCACAGCTTCGAGAAAGGACAAGAAATCGTCGTAGCGAAGGTGATTCGACGAACGCGAACGGAAAGTCAACGAGACAGAAACAGGAATAATAATGAAATCTAGTCACATAATAACTGATTTTCACGGGAATGCAAATACTAGATAGTTTATAATAATGTAAAGTAAGATGTTAAGACTTCGAGTTTAATGGAGAATGAGAATATTACGTTTTGCGAAAAGTTTGACAACGAGAAGCCTACGTTACGACAAAGAAGTCTAGTATCTATATATAGTCACGTATCGGCATCCGGACATCAAAAGCGATATACAAAAACCTACGCAATACTTACAATAGCGTGTTATTTTCGTAACGTATAAAAATGTTAATAATTTTCTATATTTTATTTTGCTTACACAACGTGCGTTAAACCATATACTAACTACATCACTGCTTTTAATAGAGAATTGAGGGTTAAGATTGACTCTGCATTTAACTATATTAAATAGTCTGTTTTTGTTTTGTTTTTTATGTGTGCGAGTGTTTTTTCGTTTATTTCTTCGTTGGAGATTTTTTTTTCTCTGTTCCTCAATTTTTTTCACGATAAAAGTATTCAAAATTTATAATTATCGTTTGCAAAATTCTCGAAATCCTGTGAAGATGAATTAATGAAAAATGAAACGTTCGTGAATACAGGGATAGCGGAATTAATAATCATACATAGATCTTATTTAACAATTATTGTTCAAGTCGCGTGAAACTGAAGCAATTTAAAAATTGCCAAACTGTGCGAATTATTAAAATATATTTTGAGTTCTAGTCTATGGTGCGTGCTGCAGGCATCATGGCGGCCATAACTAGATTAATTTCGTTCACCTCACGACTTTGGGCTACTAGTTTGACTCACCAGTCTTTAAAAATTGTAAAATATGAGTTGCAGATAGTCTCACAGTGCTTGCAGACTTGAAAAAAGTCTCAAGCATCATATTTCGAAATGTGAATCGAGCCCAAAAGGCAATTGAACAGATTAACCGATACGGCAATCCCTCCCGACGATGTTTATACCTGACTATAAGAATGTATGACATCGTTTATAATGTATTAATGAACAGATCCTTTATTTTTTTTTTTTTTCTTTCCAACAGAATATAATCAGTGTATTTTAATTTATAGTCACTATACCTATATAACATACCGTTTATATATTATTTACGCGCAACATTCCCGCGGCCGTTATAACAACACAGTCTATACATACATATACATACCTATACATATTATATGATTAGCTTTAGTTACATGTGTGCGTATAATAATAATAATAATAATAATAATAATAATAATAATAATAATAATAATAATAATAATAATAAAAATAATAATGATAATAAGGTAATTTAAAAAATTTAGGGTAATTTATGTACTACACACGCTTTCATTTACAATACACATATATACCTATATTTAAATATATATATATAAATATATATATATATATATATATATATAAATATATATATATATATATATATATATATGAATTCAACTAAGCGAGGTACTTACTATAATACAGCGATACGCGTGTATAACCATATGAAATTGTCCATTTTCTGGGATTGTTCAAAGTAGACACACATATATGTATATATATAGTACGTCGATCCAACAATATTTGATGATATTATTATAACGTGATTATTAAATAGAGACGCATTTTCTTGCCGCCTTAATCCTTACGATGATGATGATGATGGTGATTATGACGACACGACGGTGTAATTAAATCGTAGTTAATTGGTAAGATTGAAAAAAAGATTAATAAATTGAAACGCTGAAACGAAGCGTAATTTTGAAAAAAAAATTTGCAGTAGATTTTACAGATCGATATTATTATAAACTTTATATAAATGTATATTATCTGTATTTTACCTAATTATCCATACATACATGTCATACATACATATATATACATACAGGCTTTGATAATAAAAGAAAAAAAATAGAAAAACAATATAAGAATATAAGAGGAAAGAAACATAATGAAACTCTGACGCAATCACAATCAGTTAAATAATTAATGAACAAAATCTGATTACATATATACAGAGCGATTCTGTGGAAAGTAATGCGCCTTAAAGGTAGGCAAACGCGAGACGCCTGCATAAAGCATTTGCCTAGCTTCTAGGCGCGTGATTACCAGAGAACCGCACTGTATATAATATAATTAGTTCTGATGACGCAACGACTGCCAAACATTACATGTAATATTTTGTGACTATATATACCGTATGTAACTAAGGTTTCTGCGTAGGGTAATTGAGTTACAAATGCCACCTATACCTACCTACCTACCTATATATTATAGTATATGTATACGAAAAAATAATTAACACCTTATGCATCAAACTGAAGCATTGATTCAATAATTATACCAATTCTTCCACATAAATGATAGTCGGTTTTTCAAATCCGGTTCGTAATACCAGCGTGGACTGAATAATATGAAGAAAGCTCACCTCATGGACCTTTGATAGCCGACTATGTGAGTGGAAGCACACCGAACTCCAGGGGTGCGATTCTGTAACTTTTGCGCTAACTTATCACACGTGCTACCTTTTTTCCCTGATTCTACGCCAATGTGCTTTTCAAATTAATGTTCGTGTATAAGTTATGAGCATACGTATCGGGCATTCTACGCTGAATCGTCTATGGTGGTAGATATGTTACCTCTGACACAATCTCATGATCTTGATGGGGTGGTTTTTTAGATAATTTTTGCGTTATACATATTATTTATTCGAATACCCTTTCGGTACGTGCATCGACGCAACTACACGGAGAGAAATTTTGGCGTACTTTACGTCGATCGGAATTGACACAAAATATGCCGAATGCTATTCGAGGTATTCTAAGTCGTAGATTGAGGTGTCATTAGTCAATGATCAGTGTAAAAGAGCTAGGGGGCTCGATGAAAATTATGAGACAAAGATTGACTTGAAACAAGTCGATGAACGATGTATAATATGCTTCTCGCTTCTTGCTTCTTTCTCCTTGCTTCTTGCTTCTGCTTCTTGCTTCTTGCTTCTTGCTTCTTGCTTCTTGCTTCTTGCTTCCCGCTTCTCGCTTCTTGCTTCTTTCTCCTTGCTTCTTGCTTCTGCTTTTGCTTCTTGCTTCTTGCTTCTTGCTTCCTGCTTCTAGCTTCTCGCTTCTCGCTTCTTGCTTCTTTCTCCTTGCTTCTTGCTTCTGCTTTTGCTTCTGCTTTTTGCTTCTTGCTTCTTGCTTCTTGCTTCCTGCTTCTTGCTTCCCGCTTCTCGCTTCTCGCTTCTTGCTTCTTTCTCCTTGCTTCTTGCTTCTGCTTTTGCTTCTTGCTTCTTGCTTCTTGCTTCTTGCTTCCTGCTTCTCGCTTCTCGCTTCTCGCTTCTTGCTTCTTTCTCCTTGCTTCTTGCTTCTGCTTTTGCTTCTGCTTTTTGCTTCTTGCTTCTTGCTTCTTGCTTCTTGCTTCTTGCTTCCCGCTTCTCGCTTCTTGCTTCTTTCTCCTTGCTTCTTGCTTCTGCTTTTGCTTCTTGCTTCTTGCTTCTTGCTTCCTGCTTCTAGCTTCTCGCTTCTCGCTTCTTGCTTCTTTCTCCTTGCTTCTTGCTTCTGCTTTTGCTTCTGCTTTTTGCTTCTTGCTTCTTGCTTCTTGCTTCCTGCTTCTTGCTTCCCGCTTCTCGCTTCTCGCTTCTTGCTTCTTTCTCCTTGCTTCTTGCTTCTGCTTTTGCTTCTTGCTTCTTGCTTCTTGCTTCTTGCTTCCTGCTTCTCGCTTCTCGCTTCTCGCTTCTTGCTTCTTTCTCCTTGCTTCTTGCTTCTGCTTTTGCTTCTGCTTTTTGCTTCTTGCTTCTTGCTTCTTGCTTCTTGCTTCCTGCTTCTTGCTTCCCGCTTCTCGCTTCTCGCTTCTTGCTTCTTTCTCCTTGCTTCTTGCTTCTGCTTTTGCTTCTGCTTTTTGCTTCTTGCTTCTTGCTTCTTGCTTCTTGCTTCTTGCTTCTTGCTTCTTGCTTCTTGCTTCTTGCTTCTGCTTCTGCTTCTGCTTCTCGCTTCTTGCTTCTTGCTTCTTGCTTCTTGCTTCTTGCTTCTACTTCTGCTTTTGCTTCTGCTTTTTGCTTTTTGCTTCTTGTTTCTTGCTTCTTGCTTCCTGCTCCTTGCTTCCTGCTTCTTGCTTCCTGCTTCTTGCTTCTTGTTTCTCACTTCTTGCTCCTTGTAGTAGCTATAACCCCCGGCTTCTAGCTTCCATGGGTTCATTTACGTGTTTGTATTGTGAAATATCGTTTCGTCTCTTTATATTTTGTTACGGCCACTGATACCTCGATTCGCTACCGATTAACCAGCTCCAATCCTGACCATTTGCCGAGGTTTGGGGCAGTGGTGGATTATAGGGACGTCGCGAAGCACATATGCTAAATTTTGGTCTTTTATCTTTGTTTTTGGTTTTTGGAAGAAAAAAAAAAACGCGCGCAAAAAAATGTGGCTGCGAATATATAAGGTCCCCACCATCATCAATCCGAATTCATCTCGTGAGTCATATCGCAGCCATGTAAAACTGTAAGTTTCACTTAGTATCACAGATACCGCTTGCAACGCCAAGCTCACAAATTCACCGTGAGGGTGAACTGTCTTTTTATCACTAGTCAGCGATACCGCCGAATAACTTTTCGATTCCAACTTCCTGGCCTCCGAAATCACGAAAAACAGTTTTGATGCTAATTCATATCATCGCGCCCTTTTCTCCCAGTAGTGGTGTGACATTCTCGGGTCTAGTTCCTGAATCATTGACAGATGGCCTTACTTTATCGACCGATTTGCTGCAGTATGTTATAGACTATTCAACACTACTGACTCGGTCGATAAGCCATGGTTCCTTATCATCTCTTCGTATTCGGGTTGCGTGCAATAAGGCGCATTTATTTTTAGACGTATTAATTTACGAATAGAAAAGTTTATAAGTATTCCTGAGAGTAGGAGTACCATTCAAAACAACATCGTTCAACTATTATGAGTCAGAAAAATTTTTACGAACGTTCTATGATTATTTTTTTTTTTTTCTCATCATTTTTCGCACAATAAATCTTTCCAATTTTATTATTCCAGCTCACTTATAGATTTTTGAATAAAATTATACCCATGCATAGCTTAGTTATTAAACTCTTACCAAACGGTAAGAAAATTTCTTCTCACCCTTACAGATTTATATTTCTTTCATTCTACTCCGAACTAGAGAGTGAAAAAAATATAAACTTTCTGGCAGAGTGATTTACGATCGAAGTTATTCTTTATATTAAAAATAAGGTATACATATAATGACGAGCCATATACCCTGCAGTACAACTCCGCGGAGAATTATTTTTTCTTTTTATTTTCATTTTCATTATCAATTTTATTTTGTTTCTTCTTCTTCTTTTTCTTCTTATTATTTTTCTGAGCGATGCGAAACGGGAGAATACATACTTGCTTTACATATACCTATACGTCCTTTTTAATGGAAGTATGAAAATGTCATACCGATATACCAACACCATACTGCACCCTATACCAATACCTACACCAGCTGCAGTTGAGAAAGTGTATTTTTTAAAAGTCCCTGCAAGCCTAGCTAGGCAAGGCAACGAAGATTTACGACGTTAGCTGCCTCGAGACGTGAAATAAACTTGGCATCATCAATAAGCACTGCAACCCCGAACTAAAGCGACTTTTTCCACGGTGTTAAAGAGGGTAGAAAAACCCGCGACCCCCATGGTCTTCGTTGGGAACCAAACGATGATGATAAAAAAAAAAAAAATAAATAAATGAATAAAAAATGCGAAAATTCGATAATGGGATGAAATTTTTGACTTTTTTTTTGTCTCCTCTCCTCCAACTCAAGTCTTGGGATATGAAAAATAGAAGAACATGAGAAAAGACGGAGATTCTTCATTGAGATTCAGGATATGAATCGAAATTTCCTTTTATTTGATTTTTTTTTTTTCTTTTTTCCTCCTTTCTTTACTCAACATCGTGTAAGTATGTGTGCATGTGCGTCGCGGATGTCGAGGTATTCGAATTACGGTGTTTTTTTGAATAATACGAAGAAGGTAAAGGGAAGAAAAAAAAAATTCCAGGAGGGGGTGATGTTGCGCGCCTAAAACCGTATCCTGCAGGAGTGAAACGGGATAGTCGAAAACGTTGACGAATAGCTTATACGTGAGGAGCTCGGGCTGCGTCGCAATAACGGCTTTAACACCAGAGACACACCCGCGGGCTTCATGCCATCTGGAATTTTTGCATTACCAAGCGCTTTTTTCTCCCTATTCTCTTCTCTCTTTACATTCGGACCCGAAGACTTCCAACATCACGAAATCCGGCTATCCGTGTGAGAAGGAAGACGTCTACACACGTAATGAGGTACATACCAACCACCAAACACCCCCCCCCCCCCCCGTGTCGAATGACTTCGGGGTTCTACTGTACCGGTGAACCAGTACGTGCACAGGGTCCTGCGAGACCATGCTACCAAAGGAGGAGGAAAATTCCAACAAAAAATCGAATCCAATATGAAAACAGGACAATTCTTTCAGATATTCTCTTTTCGTACAATGTCCATCGCGAAATCCCACCTCGTGATTCACGTAATTAGTGGATAACCGTAATCGGCGGAGAGACGGTCGAGGTAATGAATGGTATCTGGGTTCGGTCGTTATTTATTATCGAGCATGTAATCTCTGAGATAATCAGTTACTGACTGATACAATATTTCCAGCTGCTGCGCTGGTGGACAAGGAAGAAGAGAACCGAGTTTCACACCGTTTATTGAACTGTTCGAACCGCGAGCGACAGGTGAGTGGAAAACAGTAATTACAACTTCTTGATTTGAGATTGGAAATTTGATTTCCGAATAAAGTTTTGCGTTAACGACTGGTGAAACGATTCGAATATCACTAAAGTGTATCCTCGCGTTATTACCAACGTCTCGTTATATGTGCCCACGATTTTTGCCTGGCCTTGAGCTAATCTCGATTTCTGATAACAGTCTGAATCCGACAATACGCGGAGATAGCTTCGTGACAGTGCGAGAATTATTTTTTTTTTTTTTCCCTTTATTCTGTATTCGAAGATATACTGATTCTTCTTCTTCTTCTTCTTCTTCGTCTTCGATCAGCATCTTCACATCGTACATCATGAGCACGCGCGAACCACCACCAGAATTGAAAGCCATAGCCAGGAATGAGCTCGGTGAGGATGAGAATCGGCTTGAGGAGCACATCGGGCACATACTAGAATGGCTCAAAAAACAGCCGCATATTAACGCTAGGACTGGTGGGTGTCGTGGAATTCTTATGAATATCGTTTATTCCTCGTACCACGAAGTGGGGATCTCTTTTTTTCTTTTATATATATAAATATATATTTTTCCTCAATTCCTTAGTTTTCGATGAATTTGAAACCGCAAACTGCACAGCGTATCATGGAATGAATTCCTGGGAAAATGATCGATACCAAAGTTCATAGATTAGACATTTGCAGAGATAAGATATCCCGCTGGATTAACTGCATAAATCGGTATCGGTATCCGTTTCCCACGATGTTATTTTCATTAGATTTTTTTTTTTCAATTCCTCGCTTCTAGTCTACTCAATTTTTTTCCCGATTCTATACCTATTCGTTGATATCGATGAAAAGCTCCTCTTTCCTTTTTTTCAAACCACGACAGATCCCCAATGGATAGCGGCTTTTCTTAGGGGCTGTAAGCACAGCCTTGAAAGAACGAAGGAAAAAATAGACGCTTATTATACGATAAAAACTCATCTGCCCGAATTGTTCACTGACAGAGATCCTGAGGGCTCGAAAATGAACGAGCTGCTTGATTTGGGGTGAGTTTTATTCTATTGCACAACAACTGGCCTTCTCGCCGTCACTTGCACCGTATTATCTTATCTCTTGGATAGATAATTTTTTTCTTTAGAAAACAAAATCCCACTTCTAAGCACAGTGGTTTTGCCCGAATCACCCATACACGTTTCTCTGCCGGGGGACGATTTCCTCAAGAAAAAACTGAGCCGAAATTATCCCAGCTAAAAATCCGAGTCTCAAACCGTTTTCAAATGGGAGCCATTCGAAGTCGACCAATTGTAACACAGCTTTGCATAACGGTCTCTGAAACGCGGCGCGTCGTGATTGGTGGATCTTGAAATTGCTCTAGTTTGAAAACTACTGGACCCTCGAGGTTCTCGCTCGCATAAAATCGCCTCAGTTTTTTCCTAACAATCGATTCCTCAACTAATTATCGTCCGCAGGATCTTCCTTCCCCTGCCGACTTCAACAGACCTTGAAAGTCCTAGGATAGTTATCCTCCGTGGTGGAAGCTACGATCCGAGCAAATACAGTTTCCTTGAAATAATGCGCGTCAACTACATGTTTATGGACATAATGTTGCTCGAAGACGACAGGTCAGTTCGCGAAATTGTTCAACCAATCAGAGACTAGTCATCACTTTTTCAAATGGTCTCATCAACAGGTCGACAATAGCCGGACAAAAAACAATCCTTGATCTGACCGGCAGCCGGTTTGAACATGTGGCTCAATTCACACCAGCGACTGTCAAGAAGGCAGTGACATGCTTCCAGGTTTGATGAATATTTTATCCGACTTTTCTAGCTACCGTTTACCGATAATCAATATCACTAACTTGGTATATCTCAATCGCCAGGACGCCTACCCCATAAGGACGAAAAGTATGCACTTCATAAACTTGCCGCCAAGCTTCGACATGGTATTCAATGTTTTCAAACTCTTCATGAAGGAGAAGCTGAGGAATCAAGTAAGCCAGGCTGCAAATAATCCTTCGAATTATTCGCATAGAATTTCCGCCAATTAAATTCAAAAAAATTTTCAGATCCTGGTACACAGCGACGTCAACACACTCTACAAACATATTCCACTCGAAATTTTACCCACAGATCTCGGCGGGAAAGGACCCTCATTTGCTGAATTGACAGGTAAGTGTCACCCTGTCATTTGAAGAGCTTCCAATCCGAATTTGAAACGAGTAACCGTTCCTTCAGCCGAATGGAAGCAGAAGGCATTGGAGCACCGCGATTGGTTGATCGAGGATGCGAACTTCCGCGTTGACGAGTCTAAACGGATTGGCACAAAGATTTCCGGCGAGGACCTATTCGGGGTTGACGGTAGCTTCAAGAAGCTGAGCATCGACTAGTTTTCAAACGAAGAAAAACTCCGTTATTATTTATTATATTAATAGAAATAAGAACCGAAACAATGCGGAAAGATACTCGATGCAAAAAATGACACGACATGATCAATAAAACCAGTTTGTCAGTACATTCAATTTTTTTTTCAATTTTCCGCACAGTTTTTACCCTCTGAGATTCCAACAGAAGCGAGCTTTTCTTTTGAAATTTAATCGGTAAATCGTTCATAGATAATGAAGGGCAGAAGACTCTGTATACAGGGTGATTCAGATTGAGCGAACCAGATTTTGAGGGTAGATTCCCCGCGAAAATCCAAGACTAAATTCAATTTGCCAAAAATTCGAAAGACCATCAGTTTCCGAGCTACGGAGGATCTCAGTCGCCCAATCGCATAGCGTATAGGTGACAAATTCAGCGCACTGCGCAACTCGCACTCATGCCCAGCCGTTTCTGCGTCGCTTATGAGTTCTGCGATTGGTCAACTGAGATCCTCCGTAACTCGGAAACTATCGTGCGCTCGAATTTTTGGTAAAGGAAATTTAACCTCGAAATTCGACGAGGAATCTACCCTGAAAATATGCCCCGCTGAATCTGGATAACCCTGTATATACGTATGTGTATGCTAGACCCTGAAACAGCGGTAGCATCGGCACCACTCGCCAGCACCAGCCAGTGGAATCTCAATATATACGAACGTAAGAAATAGGTGGAATTGAAAGGCGCTTACGCAGTCGAGCTCGGGGCATAACCGTAAATAACGGAGATGATCCTTGGATATGTGCCCATATGGGATACTCCTCACTCTTCTTTGCGGTTATAGTTATTTGTGTTCCTTGTATTATACGCACTACACCGCACACTATGTATCATATACCATACATTTGGCATTGTGTTGTAGGACAGACCGTAACACATGGCCGAAATTATGCCTTCCACAACTATTTCCCCTCCCTTTCTTGCCTTTACTTTTCTTTTACTTTGCCTTATCCTTCTCCATTATGGCTATACTCAAGGTTCCACGTTAACGTTTAGCCCGCCATATCAATGATATCGAACCGCGTACGCCGTATTGCAAAGAGTAAACGGTTATCCTCCGGGCCTCCGGAATGGCAAATGGCACTGGGTGTCGTTTTTTTCTTAAAATCACTGTTACGCTTTCGAATAATCTTCTAGTGACTCAGTTTTTTCACGTATTGAACCATGATCGGGAATCGATCAGGAAACGCAAGGCCAAGTCCATCGAATGTCGGAAAATTTCGATCCGAATTATCTTCTCGTTTTTTGATAATTTTTCAATTTTTGTTTCTCAGCAAATTCAACGATTCGAAAGACTTGTTTCTTGTGCGTGGAAATCTTTGGAGAATTTTCGCCAGATTTAGGCGCATACGGTTGAATACTGCGCTGAAAAATTTGTTTCAAAAAAATCCGTTCTTTTAGTACCAATAAACGATAAAGGAGGAGGAAAAAATTGGGTTTGAGTTTCTCCGAGTCACGTACCGGGGCGTAGGTATATATGTATATACAACCCGACTACACACATATGCATAGATCCTGCGAGGGGATGTTATTTCGTCGAGGGTTGGGAGTTTCGGGTTTCGGGGATAGGAAGAAGAAGAAGGATACCACGAGGATTGGGAGTAGGCGATACTCGTCTCCGGTAAGACATTATTAAGGACGTGCTGGGAATATCACTCGAAGTAGATAATTACATTATCATCCGGGCTGGAGGGACACGCGAGACGAAGACGAAGACGAAGACGAAGGCGAAGACGAGGGCGAGATACACGGTACCCAAAAGGTAGGCCGAAACTTCATCTCTCTCTCTCTCTCTCTCTCTATCTCTCTGTATAAACGGTACGTGTTCAATCATAACCCGATAATAGGTACCTAGCCCCAAGGGTTATCAATGTTATCACCTTGTTGAGCTCCAGCGTCACGGTCTTACCTGCACCAGAAATCAGACGACAGATTCGCTTCTGATCGTCACTAGTCCACTAAAATCTAAGAAAATTAGGAAAAAGCTGTAGCTCGATCGTGCTGGTCATCGTGGCTCACTTATTGGCACACCAGGAGTTCTGAAATCTAAGTGCAGTGCTCGGGCAAATATCTTGGAAAAACGTTTTCGATGATATCTCGGGTACCGTTGATGATATCGACACCGAGGTGGTTATCAAAAATAAAGGTCATCAAGTTTCCTATGAAAAATGTAGGACAAATTTTTCTCGTATCTGTATTGATTTCGCTGTATTTTTAGGCCGAATGTTCAAACACGTGCAGTCATTGTACAGAGCTGGAAAAATTGAATTTCACGTTATTCCACGTTGAAATACTGCGAAACCGGTGGAGATACGAAAAAAATGTATTGCATCTTTTCCATAGGAAATTTTATTACCTTCATTTTTTGTTCACGCTTTTATCTCGATACGATCAACGGTTCCCGAGATATCATCGAAAAATTGGTTTCCAGCATTTTTTTCCGAAGATGACTATAATGGAGTGGGTATGTTTTTTTTTTTTTTTTTTTTTTTCTCACACACTTCATACCCTTGTACGATTTTTGAAATGAAAATATGAAATAGTGGAATACCCTCTAGATGAAAATTTCTGAAAGCTCGTGATTCTCCAGCCAAAAATAATCCCGAATATTTTCAACCATTTCGATTACAATCATTGAAGAAAATTGCGAGGTTTCCGGATTCCGGGACCTAAATTAGCCAGAAGCAGTGCGGAAACGGTACGGCAAGGGGGAAATACGGTTTTCCTTTATTTAATTAGAGTTTCATTTGCAATTTGAGGAAAATGTGTGCAAGGATCAGCATTTCCCAGATTATCAGCAGTCCGAAAAGGCGGTCTTCCCCCAATTTTAAAAATCATTTGAAAAATCAGCCCCGAAATTTTCCAAAAACCGCGAGAAGATCCAAAGTTTCTGTTTTTACGCCGAGTTTGGATGGGGTCGCTAAAAATTTGGGGAAAAGATTCTCTAGCGAAAAAAGCTCCGCGCTTTTCGATAAAAAAAAAAATCAGATTCCAAACCGGGGTAGTGAAAGTGGAAAAAAAATCGCATCTAAAAATATAAAGGCTGTTTTATTTTGCGAGTAAAATCCGGAATGAGACAAACGACCGTCTTCTGTGTTTCTGAACGAGTTTCATCCCTTAAAGCCACCTCGGAGTCTAGTATATCACCTAGTTAATGGTGTATTCCTATATAACGGTGAATTTATCGGATTAAAATCGTCGGCAGTATAGCTGCGTTGTCGTTCCCGAATTTTATCCAGGTCTAAGGTTCGTCTCCATATGCAAATGGGTAGTGAATGGGATAGGGGTAGGGAGCCCCGAAAAAGGTGGAAAACAGGGCGCGTCAATTGATGTTATCTAGATTTTCTCATCTAGGTGCTTTGGAAGAGGTTGGAAGGTTTCCGGCAGCGGGAGCAGAAGCACCAACCTACCCCCAGGACTGGGGAGGAATAGGGAATAATTTGAATAAGAAAAGTTCCGTCTGGTTTCCCCGATGGTTATACCTAAGGGTTGCTTTCGAGAAAAGGAGAAATTTAGGTAGTATACGGCGGGACCCCGTCGTGTAATTAGCGTCCCTCCCCAGCCCCCATAAAACCCCTCGTTCAATCTCTACGCTTAGTTTCATTTCACCCTGAACAAAAAATTTCGGCTGTGGGTAGTTTGGCCAATTCAATTCTTAATCAATTAGGTGCTAGGAAAGAAGGAAGAAAAAAAAAAGGAAAAAAGATGGGAGAATTTAGGGGCTCGTTTCTTTTTTCACTTCTTTTTGTTTGTTTTTTTTTTTTTTTTTTTTTATACACAGGGTGTAATTTACACCCGATACTTTAGCCTGCATATTCCATCGACTAAGGGAAGTAAGTAAGTTGAGTTAAACCGAGTTAAGATCCCTGCAGGCTCAGCCATACCCTTAGTTTAGTTTCGTTTCCTTTACTTTCCTTTCGTTTCGTTTCGTTTGATTTCTCACAGGGACCATAACGCCCGGCACCCCTGGCTCGCCGAACGACCTTCAGGTGCGTTTTTATCCCCTTCATTCAACCCCTAGACTGGTATCTTACCCCCCTTTTCTCATGACTTACTAATGGGGCTGTTTCGCCAGTCGTATTCCACCTCGTACCTTATAGGTGCGGGTCTGATGCCTTAATTTTCCGACAAAATTCCAAATTTTATACCCCAAACCGAACGGATACGTCAAAACTTCCCTCGGGGTGAAATTCGAACGGAAAATTAATCAATCTCGAATCTTTTATCGGCAAAAAAATTAGAAGGAAAGAAACCCATGGCGGAATTTATAAGCTACGAACTTTTTCGAAAGTCAAAAAACCGTTTTTCCAATCGGAAAACGGGGCTTTCAACTCGACCGCTACTGCCACACGTTGCCATTTGTTATTCAAAGTCTTTGATTCATAAAAAATTCGGAAAGGCTACCGCGACATGATGTGAAAAAAAAAATTAGTTCTTCTAATTAACAACGCGGCGTGCCTCTCCGAAAAAATCGAAGATTCTCTCCAGGGGGTGGAATCGTCGTCTTCGGACTCGCCGTTCAATTAGCACGAGCGTAAATCCGGGAGCAGTGGCTCGTCCTGAATTCAAAACGATATTCAGGAGCTGTTGGAATAATATTTTCACTTTTTTAATCACGCCGTGGCTGAAAAAATTTTGTAAAAAAATTTAAAAATTCTAAGAAGACGGAAAATCGGATTAAATCTTGTCTCTCGTTCCGTCTGGCCCGATAAACGCACCTTGTAATTATAAGGTTTGGTCACCTGAGACCAGAGGAACAGATGCTGTTCAGACAGACGCGAGTTAATCTGGAGAACAGCAGCTAGTCTGTAAAGAGTGGATTAGCCGGGGAATCCCCTGCAACTGCACGCAACCGGCGTGGCGCACTGCGGCTTCCTCTCATTTCTTGCAACGTTAGGTATTGCCGCGGGGATTTCTGGAATCTGGCCAGTTAGAATTATCCCGTTTCAGAGAGGCTGACGATAAATAAACGTTTCCAATTCCGGCTTACATTATTTTGGGAATTATTCTGCGATCGTTTGATTAGTTTTTTCAATCGATTTTCCGAAAGGAAAGTGAGCGTCGTCGAAGCCGATTTTTCCCAGATCCCGAAGTATCGAGTCCAGCGAATCACTTTCGTTCCAATCAAGGCGGTTTTATGAATCCCAGAACCGATGAGAATTTCAATTATATCGGTATAGTGGTTTTCGAGTATTATCGGAGAAATGGAATCTTGTGAAAAGAAAATTTCACCCAATCATATCTCGGTGATGGATGAACGGATTTTGATAAATCTTTTTAGCAATCGTTTGGATTTTGGCCAATTTCTTGGATCTGCCGATTTTTGGAATCGCTGGAATCGGTGGTTTTTCGTTAAAAAAAAAAAAGAAAGGCATTAACTTTTTCCTTGCACTCGAATTTCTTGAAACTCGATCCACTTTCCGAAATTCGAGAACGCCTTTTTTTCAGCTCGAAGATTTTTTTCGATTCAACGGATTTAAACGACTATGGCCGTGTACGTGATTAGACAGGCACGAATAAATTTGATAAAAAGTACAAAAAAGAAAAAAGAAGAAAAAGAAGAAAAGAGAACCGTTCATTCGGGATAGAGAAATTTGTTTCTTTAATACCTTACCTATTACAATGTTTACGTAAGTAATAGTATATACGTAATTGTCTCTTTCTACATACCTATCTACTCATGTATATATAAATATATATATATGAAAGGCAATAAACTGCGATGTGAAGAAAAGTGAAAATATATATTCCATAAAAAAGGCGATAAAAAATGAAGAAATAAAAAAAAAAAAAACACACAGTTCAATTTAAGATTGAAGAAATCGCGGTATGTTGCCTAATAAATTATTGTTGTTTCATGTACGATCGTTATATACACGCGATTCTAATGTGGCAACATTTTCCTCATTTCTTTAAATTTTTTCATTAAAAAATAAGCATTTCAATCACATATTGGTATAATATATATTTATGTTATATAGTTGGCTAAATATTTTTTATCTACAACGATACTCGCACGAATATAATTATACATACAGGATGTCAGAAGATTCGTGGACCATTTGCATACCGATGGATTCCTTGAAAAAAATTCAGACGAAAGTTTCCCATGCAAAAAAGTCCGCGAGGGCTTAGTTTTCGCGTAAACGGACTTAATAACGAACCAATCAGCGTTCGGATTTCGGTAAAACTGCCATGTGTTTAGTAGCGGGGCGCGCGGCGATGCGCAGAGTCTTAGCCAGTCTTTCCTAAAGCCTAACGCTGATTGGTTCGCTATTGATTGTTTTTACAAGAAAACTAAGCCCTCGTTGACTTTTTCGCACGATAAACTTTCGTCTCGATTTTTCGCAAGGAATCAGCTGGTATGCAGGTGGTGCACTGATTTTCTGACACCCTGTAGATATGTTATTCAAGGCTGTAGGAGAAATCTGCAGATAAATAAACTTAATATTACATTATAATATCTATTAAATAATATTGAAATAGTATATACCCAGATATTACCACACATAGTACATATAGATAGTATTCGTGGATGCGGGTCACTTGTTGATGCTTGACAATGAATTCACGATGAATTGAACACAGATTCATTCAACAAGTGACCCGCATCCACGAATACTGTCGGTATATATACGCAGCGACATAATTAGGTCTTTGTTAAAATGGCAAGAACCGTTATTATTGAGGTATACATGCATCTAAGTATTCATAGATATATACATATACGACTTGGTATATATAAGTACTAACCGCGACCTCGAACACATTGTGCCATTGGCCATACAGCTATAGCTATAGATTTTACAGCTACAAGGTCAATGAGTATATGGTTATTAATAATATCTACGTTTTGTTTCGATTTGTTACCTTTTTTTTATATTTACTTTTACGTCGAAGAATTATTGCAGCTATTTGAGAAGAAAAAAAAAATAATAATAATAATGTTGTCAAAAACCAGTTTTTGATTATTTTAATTAGTACGCGGTTTAGTATTACTTCCACACTGCAGATATCAATCTGTATCAATGCATTTAAGATTGTTCAAGTATTTCTTTGCTATCTCTAACGTAGTTTAGTTGTTTCCGAACATGCGACATGCTTCAGTCTGGTTTAATTAGTACTTTGATACTAGGGTCTGATACTTTTTTCATTTAAAAAAAAATTGTATCGACGTACGTCTCTCAGAACATAGAAGATTGAAAAGAGAAAAAAAATTCCGGTCGATACTAACGTGTTTCATATTCAGCCTATAGTTTAGTATCTTCAGGAATTTTTTTTTTTTTCTTCTGCGATCGATACTAACTCGATTTTCAATCCGTCTCAGCCTTCTTCAATATATACTCTAAATTATTTCTGCTTGGTTTAGTATCTTCGAAATTTTATTTTTGCATCCAATACTGAAAAGTTTCAACTTTTGTTTTACTTCATTTTGAAAAATAGGTCAAGCCATGTTTCGGTGTGTTCTAGTATCTTCTGAATTTTTGTGCTTGATACTATAACGCGTTTGAAAATCTTTTAGTTTATATTAAATAGTTCCAAGACTTGTTTCAATCTGTTTTAGTATCTGTTAAACTGTTTTTCAGTCGATACTAACCCGTTTCAGTTTGTTTCAGCGTGTTTTAACAATTTTAAAATCTTGTTTCAGTAACTTTCTGATTGATACCGCAACTAGTAATGTTTTTCAGCTTATTTCAGTATCTTTCAGGATATTTTAAATAATTTCTAAAACTGTTTCAGCGTGCAGTATGTGTATTAGTATCTTTCAACTTATCACAGCTAATGCCAACGTGTTCAAAAAAAAGTGTCTTCATTCCCGTAAATTTTGTATGATTTCAAAAAATCTTTCACTCCGTTAATTCGGCCCTCTTACATCAATTTTTGATCTGCCTCAACCGATTTCAGCTATTCTTGAAAACGGTACGAAATAAGTGGAAAAAAAAAAAAAAATGAAAAAGACTAAAAATTGATAACTTCTATTCGGAAAAAAGAATCCAAAACCTGGAACAGCGGGGCAGACGGAAGTAGGCTTGATAAAGCGAGCTAAAATCGTGATCGAAAGAAGGTCGACAGCGGGTGGAGGCCTTCCGGGTCCAGCTCCTTGAAATAATTGCGGAAAAACTGTTAGGCTCCTGCGTGCCTGTACTACATATATATTAATATACACAGTATACTATATGGGGCATTCCATACCGAATCGATTTTGTTCTGATATCACCGCAACTCTAAAAAAAACTCGGAGTTTGTTTTTAAATTTTTGCAAAAATCGTCTCATTCACGTAAGATTTTTAAAAACGAACGCATCGTTGGCTATGATTCCAAAATCTGGAAGATATTCTGAAAAACCCTGTCTCAAATATCAACATTTTTTGTGCCCCGATCCAAAGGGGGGCAGCGTTCGCTTTATTTTTTTTTTTATTTTTTTTTTTAGTATTTCGGTAAATAAAATTCGTAAAATACTATACAATATAACAGATGTAATGCCAATTATACAATATTATAGTTCTAAAGACAGAAACAAGCGGCTGATTCGAATTTTTAAAGGCCGCGATCGTGCAGGAAAGTAGGTAGGTATAACCAATGCATGGCGCCTTATATCCTCGTCCCGGTCCAGTTGCGGTCACTGTCCGTGCAGACAAATGTACAATCTCTTACATACACATTATACATACACCAGCTGATCTACACACCGACACTTCTACCATCGTTACGTAATTCAACGATTTTTACTTAATTTATTACATTTTGTTTCCTTGTACGCACTGTTTTGTCTCAAGTGAATAAATTCCAATTCCAAATTCCTTTTTCCTCTTCCTCTTCGTCTTAGATTTATTTTCATTCCGTCAAGCTCGAAATTCTATTCTCGGGAAAACCGTCACGATCCAAATAATTAAAAAAAAAAATTTCCTGTCAATATTTCATGTCAAATTTGAGAAAAACAAAAAACAAAATATCGTGGCACTTCCTCTCGACGATAGAATAGCTACACTGATACCTCACCCCTAAGTGTGTATCATTTGTTCGCTATGAAATGACATCGTTTGAAGAATATATTTCCACCAAATTTGAAAAACTTTCAAAGCTATATCCCATAGGGGGAACTCGGGGCAAAATGAGACCCCGTGTTTGAGTAAAAGAAAAACAAATTTTCGCCCCTCCCCCGGACACCTACGAAAAATATGGTGTCTTATTTTACCCCAGCGGTTCCCCTACCACTGATTTTGAAGAACTAATTTTATTTTTGATAAAAATCATGAGAGCCTATGAGTGCTGAATAAGGAAAGATCAATTTTAGATAGATGTGAGTGTCGGACCGTCAGGAAAGTCCGAATCAAACACGTTTCGGTCGTAAAACGATAACGGCCAAGCCTAAAGTCCGCAGACTCGATTCTGCGGCATGCTCGTGCGAAAAAGTCACCACGAACCAACGGACCAACGGACCAACACCATCAGAGAAAAAATAAAGAAAAAACAGACGCGCACACAGACGTCAGCTTTGTTGTATGTGTCCACTCTGCAGCCACGCGATTTAGGGGTGTGTGTCGTACGGGTATATCAACCGTTTTTTATACACCTTTATGAACCCTTACGAAAACAGACGTGGCCGAGGACTGGCTATTACGGATTTACTCCCCGGAAACAAGAAAGAAAGAAGACAAAAAAGAGAGAAGAAAAAAAAAGTAAGGAAATCAAAATAAATAAATAAATAAAGAAACCTTAGAGGGGGTTGAAGTGCAGAAATTCTATACAATTGTTTACGCACGCTTTCAAATATATTATGCTCTTTTTACCGCAGATTACTTCCCACCCCTTGATTATTTTTCATCTCGCATTCTAAAGTATATAAAAATAACGGAATTTAATGCTGTATCGGTGAAGTTGAACCCTTTTGTGTTATTTACGTGCGGAATAATATTTTTCGAAAATTTTTGTGGAATTAAATTTGGGGAAAAGGTTCGTACATAAATGTTCCTTTTTCTGACCAGTGAATTATTTATTTGAGATTATATAGCGCTGCGATGACCATAAAACAGTTTTACCTCTATCTCGGCTAGGGGTAGGTACGGTACGGTACGTCAGTCTGAAGGAGGAGTCGTTAAGTTCTGCGGCGAATGCTCGTTGGGTTTTCCGTCCGAAGCTATAGCCGAAAGTCACGTATCTTCAAATAAATGAAACATACGAGCGTCGCGTTCGGGGTTGGGGGTTGTGGGTTGGGGGCTGGGGTCGGGGTTGGGGTTGGGGTGAATCGAACAGGTAGGCGTTCACGCCGGACAGTTGGAGCTTGCGACGTAAACCTGCGCCCAATAATCGTCGCAAGCTCAATACCTTGGCCCAATGAAACGTCGAGCTTTTCAACCTAGTCGATGTTCTCTGGGGGTTGAGCTTGAATTCGCCACGCCCTAGTCACCTCGAGTCGACGTTAGTCAAACTTTTGTGCTTTAGACGAGCCATGGAACGACGGGAATATTTCTCAGAACGATCTTCTCAAATCGAGTTTTCATGCGCGTGAATTAAGGGAATTTAGAATAACTATTCTTGTTTTCATACCATGAAAGCTCTGACTGCTTTTCTTCCTCCATGCAACGTAGGAAAGCTCAAATCACAAGTCACCGTACGGAAATCGTTCGATATGATCGAAGCGGGTTCAGGGAAATACGAGCTTTTTGCTTATTTCAAGGTTATCTCACACAGGATGCGGACGGTAATGACTCTATTTGGTCATTTAATCGCATGTCTCTTTTCTGATGTGTACTCGATGTTTGATATTTGTTCGTTCATCACGTGGTCGCAGCCTGAAGCGACATTATCACCGTTCTAATCATAACCTCAAATAGTACAGGCGGTGAAAATTTTCACCTCACGCTATACAGATGCTAAAGCAACGTGTATATATATATATATTTGTAGGTATATGCGTGTGTGTCTGCGATTACGTAGTTATATACATATATTTGTCCAAAAAGTTATCAGCCACGCTAAAACTCGCAAACAACTCAATCCGCAGTATGATACCGTACGGAATGATGAAAAATACTATTTCAAGTAAAACTTGTCGCTAAATATCATATGGTTTAATAAATATAATTCAACCTTATTACAATCGATTTAATATTCCATCAAACATCGTTATTGTCGACAATTGAAAAATCTAGGGACATTTAACACCGATGTAACTCTGAATATAATAAACGATAAAATCCCTATAGCTGACTTTGTTCACTATTCTATCGAGTCGCAATGAGAATTTTTACCGTTTTTTATCAGACCAAAAAGCTCGACACAGTTCATCCTGGCTCATTGAGATTTGGCAAAAGGAAGCTCACCAGTTCTCTCAATAATATAAGAAAAAGAAAACCTCTAGATCTAATGTCCGTTTCTCTCTCAACCGCGAATCTGATGAACAAAAATTCTTCAGAGTCTCGACGATCTTCTGTATAATATCAAACAGTTTCTTTCAATTCGGGGAATAATTGAAAGAAAAATGGAAGCAAGAATATCCTAAAAAGCCAAAATGTCACTAGAAATCTAACGATATTCATCCGTCCTCCGCGTCATGATTCGCTCGCGGTTCTTCCTCGCTGTTAACGTTTCTAAAATAAGATTTAGGAGGCTTGTCCTTGTCCCATGTCAAAGGCATACCACTTAGTAGTAGTAGTAGTATTGTACGTATTCATACTTCCGACCTCTAGTATCATTGAAATCCTCCGTGACTTCCTTGCAGCTAGTTTATGTTAGCTAGTATCATTATTGGCTCTCAGCGACCTCCGGAATGATGACGTTGTGTATATTGTTATTTTAGCCAGTACTTACAGCTGCTCTAGCCTTATACTAGTTCGTAATATAAATTCAGCGTCGTATTGGCCCAGGAGGTAAGTTCGACGGTGAGGTAAATGAAGGGAACAAAGGGGTACTTATCGGGGATTTCTTACGGTATTACGTAAGCCTTGACACTTTTGTGTAACCGCGAAAGTAGCTGGAACCGAACAAATTCATCCTGGATAAAATATACCATATAATTATTTACGCTTTGTCGAAAAATCGCTCATTTCCATGCTGTGTAGTATATGTGTGTGTGTGTGTGTGTTACATGCATGTATACATAAGTTAGAAATCGGTCTTATAAATACGTCAGATATTTTATTATACCATATACAGACAAGAAATGAATTACGAACAATTTATCGTCACGTTATAATACAGGCATATGTATAACCACGGATTTGACACAAATTTATGGTGAATTTTGCCAGTCATTATCTATGGAATTTTTTTCTCGTTTTTCCTCAATTTTTATAATCTTCTTTTCTTTATTTTTTTTTTCGTCAATTACAAAATACGATGTTGCATCAATTACTAGTACATTAGTATCAGCGATATCAGTATTAGCGATGAATAAATATGGTGAAAAGACCTCCATCCGGGTAGAAGATATTATATAATATATCGACGTCCGAATAGTTGAACAGCGCTAGCTAACTGACCGCAATTTCACGTACTAAAGCTACATGCTCGCGGTGCTACCGCGTTTGCGATTAGCTATGCGAGTAGATGTTTGAGTTTGCTTAATAATCTCGCTGACTCTGCATAAATTAGGCAAATAACTAAACCGCGAAATTACGCGAGGTGCCTAAGCGCCGTGGAGTGATGTCTCTTGTAATTTGGAGTTTGTTTTTTTTTTTACGTATCTCTTTTTTTTCTCATACCATGTCTCTCGGATTGTTTACACACGCGATATTTTGTCCAAACAATCACCCGGTATGTCTACATGTACAGATTTTGAATCAACGATAAAATATCAACAAATAAACAATCAACGCGCGGGCTACTTCGAGGAATTCGTAATTATATTTATACAATATACTACACGCAAGTGCCCCCAGGTTTTTCCATTCTTTATTCAAGGAACTCGAAATTTGCATTAAAAATAAATAACAGATGGGTATTAACGGTGAGAAAATAGTTAATCTGAACCAGGAAAAACCTCTTTTATCTTTACCCAGTTATTTTCATTCTACGAAACCATAGAGCGCGGCGAGCCGATTCCAACGATACCCAACAATCCATCGTTGCGATCACGCGATGAGGAAATATTGCGTTTTGAAATTTTATTGCACGCTTGGGGCTAACGCAGGCACCGGTGCGCTGTTGCGCGCTATGCGCTAGTCGCGCAACTATTATACTTCAATGTGGTATTTCCCGTGGTTGAATCATTGTAATTATGCTTTGTGGGGTATCGTTGGATTCGTCGCGACAGCTGCCGTACGTTGATGACAAGGAGGATGCGAATAGCTGTGAAGAAAAAATCAATAAATTCACACAAATCTTTAAACTTCACAATTTGAACGTATCAGATGTTGGTATTACGTGAGGTGAAAATATCATATTGTAATACTATAAGAGTATGTGAAATTGAAGATCTTTCTTCAGTCTTATTAATAGAATGAGCGATAAATAATAGGGAAAATAATTTATCCAAGCGTAAGATATCTAATTAAAAAATACCGGTTTCTTACGATACTATGTATAAATATCGGAGTATTCCCCAGCCTAAATTATTCGCAAAACGCGTAGTAGATGTACAAACCGCTAGTATAACGTCAAATATCACTCTGGTATTCACAAAGCGAGGTTTCTCTGTGGTAAGACTTTCTTGGAGCTGGTTACCTACGTCATATTAGCACGCGGTTTACGCGTGTATGTGTTTATCTTTATGTTGAAATAGATATGAGACGGCCTTCCAGCTTTTGAAGGTATTACGGAAGGAAACTAGCCGATGATACTAGGCGCGAATTCAGATTTAAAATCAGAATCAGCAAATCAGCAAATCAATTTTAGCATCAGATTTCCCTGCAGTTTCTCAAAGCACTTTCGTCAACCTCCATCAAATATGTCAACGTTTTTTCTAAGAATCGAAGATACCCTTCTCAGATTTGACTTTTCGTTTGAGAAAAAAATTCTGAAATTAAATCGATTAGAGATTTTCCCCAAGAAGCCTCCCTCCGATTTTTCATCCCTCAATGAAAACAAAAAAAAAAACCGTGTGCAGCTTTCGATCCGAGCCAACGTCCATGTCGCCGTGGTATTATCTGTCCGTCAATTCGTCACATAAATAAAATGAAATTAATTGATTAGCTTCCTGACGGCATAGACGGAACTCGGCTCTTCCATGCATGTGATTCGACATGAATCTTGAATCGTTAATGGTTAATCGTGAATCACACTCTCCAGCCAGACCCGTGATGTGATTACTCAACAAGCATGACGACAGATGATAGTTGACTAACCGCATTATCGACTGCATCAGAATTTCATTGATATCAAATTTTTGAGAATCGTTAAGATTTTTTTCGGCCCTTAATTATCATTTTTAATTTTCACCAAACTCTATGTCCTCAACTATGCCCGAAATCAATTCCAATTAATCAATTAACCATATTCAGATGTACACGACGACACAATATTGACTTTCCTTCCTCATCTCGGTGTATCGAGGGGAAAAATTTATACGCAGAGATTACGATTACCTCGGTTATTCCCTGCGGGTATTTGACGGTCTAATTTACAAATTTTCCCGGTGTGGTTAGGAGATTCGCGTCGTTGATCAAGGTGCATTAATGTCATCTCGATATTGGGGGTTCTTGTTTTTTTTTTTTGTCCATTTTTGTCCATTTTTGTTTTGTTCAGTTCCTTCAGTTATAAAAGATGCTAATAATAGTTTTTTCACTGCCAAAACCGGGGGATACGATTCGTCATTCCGTCCTACTGTTATATAGACGGGGTCAAGTTCCCCAAAAGATAACATCGCGTTTCCGGATCTGGCCTATACCGGTCACGTATGACCTTCCGGCGATGCTAGGAACCCGCTAAGAAACTTAGGCACATACATACATGTATACATTACGTGTACGTGACAAGACCGAAAACTGAAACTGAGTTTAAAATACGTGAATTATTTTTTAAAACGTTACTAACATATCATAAAAATAATAATTACGCATGCATATTGTGTTGTCTTCATTATTTTTAGCTCTTCGTTTTATTTTTTCCTAAATCTGTAATCAAATTTTCACAACTATATCGGATGCCAGATTTTTGTCAAGACACACAGTTAGCGAGAGAAAAATCAAATTTCTGTTACTGGTGTTCCGAAAAATTACACCTCGCTTAAAATATACCATAGAAAATCTCGGGGCATTACAGATCGACATGTTATACGTGTGCATGGTTATGCTTGTGTACAGAATTAATTATCATACTCGCTAATCCGCAGAGTTAACTGAAGAATTTCGTATCTTTAAGTCGTAGAAAAAAAAAAAAAAAAAAAAGAAGAAGAAGATAAAATGAAAAAAAAAAATGACAAAAAAGGAATAGAATAGCTCTAGTAATGGCTCACATATATTGATTTAATAACGCATTCTTCATTTTTCTGTCTCTCTGTACGGTCAATATTTATTCATATATGTATTCGTTTGTGTTTTACTAATCATCTCGTACGTATTTTGAGGAGAATAAACGATTGAATACGTTCCTTCATTTATTTACTTTATCGTTTATCAAATTTGAATATTGGCTATACTCCCACTTCTCTCTCTATATTTTTGTTAGCTAATATTTTATTTTACAATCGAGTACAACGACCTTTATTACAAGTTAACTTTATCGTCATCCCATACGTTTCTCTTAATTTTTCATTTTCCCGTACAATTCTTTCGGTTTTCCTTTCCCTCTTCCTCTCTCTCTCTCTCTCTCTCTCTCTCTCTCCCTCTCTCCTTCTTCGCCTTTGCTCTACTTACCAGAGTTTCCTGCTATTCATGATAGAAAAAATCTCCAGGGCACCTGCCTCGGCATACATGATCTATCCGAGGAGGAAAACATCGGGAAACGCACTACGGACGGATTACGTAAAATACGACGTAGGTACACATACAGCTGGATCAGGCAATACTCTGAAATCTATTTGGCGAGTGGATTCCCACAATAAAAATCGGGTCTCTTCTCCACATAGAATTTTCAACCGAGAAAAAAAAAACCTATGATTCGAAATTTCACGATAATAGAGAGAAAAATTTACTCCCTTATATGCCGCGGCCCAATTATTGGTTGGCAATAGAAAAAAAAATAGAAAAATACGACAACATTTCCGAGAAAACGCTACGACACAGTCGAACATTTTAGCGGTTGAAAGAGTATGTGACGGAATTCCGAATGATGATTCGTAGAAATTGGTGAACGACGGCACGTGATCTCATCGTGTTTTGCCGATTGTCCGAACAAGCGTTATGGCAGCGTAAGTTGATGTTGAATTGGTGAACACGTGTGAGAGACACCCCACCGCACCATATCGCATGTTTACATATGAGTATTTGACAATCGGGTTAGCGGTTCGGTTTCTTGTTTACAGTTCTGGCCGCGGAAAAATACGAACAATATATAGGTATGCGCATGCAGTGGTCATCAGCAATTGCAGAATAAGTATTTCGCAATGTATTAAATGAGCGAAATTAATTGATCATCATTCCGCTTGTAGATGTGAATTTCTGCGCAATTTTGACGAGCGTATTTAACCGATTTCAAAATTGCCTGTAGGCAAATAATGTGACGAAAAAACAAATGGAGATAATAATATTTATATGAGGAATAACACTGATTATTGACATCGTAATCGTTGCAAATATCGCGAAAAACTTGCCGGACACGTTGACGTCATACGCTGGCTACCTGCGGTAGATCGGAATGCAGTTCTGACATAACTACGGCATTTTGCAGCCTGTTAGACTAGCCCATGGAAGCATGTGGTTAGCGAGCACGCATGTGTGACCGCTACCTTGCCTCCGATGTGTGTGCAGCAATTGAGTGTGTAATTAAACTATTGATGATCGCGAATGAGAATACCGGCGCAAATTATACCTACCCACCCTGAAACCAATGACGATAATCTCTACTTCTACATCCCTGTGGATTACTAGATTTTGCATGTCATCGTGCTCCGAATCAGGTTCAACTATAAGAAAATCGGTGAAACTAAAGAAAAGAAAAAATCGGTTGAAGAAACGCGCCGAAAATCGGCTTAGAAATTGGCTGTAAGGTAACTCAGAAATCACCTCTGTAATCGGAAAATAAAATCGGTTGTATTTGCGGCAGAAGATGAAAGAAATCGGTTGAGTCATCGCGCAACGAAATCGGTTGTGATAAAAATTGAATACGAAAAACGAGCCGAGAATCAGCTCGGATGTCGACTAAGAGCAAATATGAAATGGGTTAAGAAATTGACTCGATTATCAAAGAATAAAATCGGTTGTATTGAGGGCAGAAGATTAACAAAATTGGCAAAGTAGTGGGGCAACAAAATCCGTTGTGTTGAAGCAAAAATAAAAAAAAAAGCGAACACCGGTTGGAAATTGGTTGCGACATCCGTTTCACGAAGGGCAAAGTATGAAATGAATCGTCGAAGAAATCGAGCAGCCGAATGAGTTGCGTTGAGAAAAAAAAAAAATTGATCGGTAAAATGTGCTTGTGGATTCGAAATTATAGGTTGGAAAAAAATAATGAGGATGGGAAAAAGTTGAGAGTTGAAAGAATGTTGTTAAATGTTCTGAACATTGTGTCCGTCCGACTTGGAGATAATAGCATTTGACATCGGTATGCGTCGCCAGGTACGCTCGGTAATCACGTGATGTTTCGATCAGGTGGTGAAGGCAAAGAACAAGAAACACGTGGCGAGTTGCGTTCCGCATTTTTGCACCGATCAGCCTGAGGCCTGCGATGTATGGATACGCGATTGTGGATTGGCGATAAGCAAGTAGCCTGGCGAAGACTCACGGATGTGGGATCGGCATGGCAGTGGGGTCTTGCGATCGGTCTTGGCTGTTGCCGGAATGTCTGCAATTTATCGTGATCGTAATGGTCCGTAGAGGTGGGAGAAGGATCGGGCGAGGCCGAGTGTATACGCGTAGGGTCGCGTCGCGTGGTCACTCGTGGTCCCCACCGCTTCACCTGTCACTCAATCGGCTTTAAAGGCTCAGTCGGACCCCGGATCGGTTCAGTTCGGCACCACGTGCCGTAAACAGAGACGTTTATCGGTTTTTAACAATAAAACTTCACTCTCATCGAGCAGTTGGCCGATCCGGACCGACCCTGGGACCTCAAAACTCGAGAGCAGCAGAAATCTTCCAATACCGATCTCCCACAGATCGCCGATATTCAAGAACAGGATCGAGCTCCGAACAATTGTGCATCAGTCTTCGAAATACCACCGATAACCGAGCTTTAGAATCCAAGAAATTACCGGCGCCTCCAGTGACAACGAAGAACAAGTAGTCCGAAATTTTTCAAAACGCGTCCCAATCTTCTAAATTATTACTTACCCGATATCTTCAAATAGGCAATAAGTGTGCGGAATTTGTCTATCTCGATTCAAACCGAAATCCTATCGAGTGGACCTTACAATAATTGTTTGCGGTTAGCAAAAACCCACCGAGTATGCATCTGAAGATATTTTCATGCTGGAGGATCAGCGCCGATGCTACACCCAGCCGAGACGAGGATGTCCAAATCCCAAGAGAGGATTCAAACCGGGGGATAAACGCTAAGAAACAGCAGGAATTTGAAAGCCAGGAAGTCCCCACGGAGCGCGGCAGTCAATGGCTACAATTCGCGGCTGCTGTTAGTGGTGAGTGTTTCTCTAATATCAAGATAGATATTGCGGCTTCGCCAAGCTTTCCTATGAGCTTAAACTTTCCAGTATCTAAACGCCGATGATGAACCGTATCGTCTTTCGGGTGAACATTAGATTCCGATAAAATCTGCCGAAGCTAACGTTCAGGCTTCATAATTGGCCAAATTTTGTACAGTAGAGCAGACCTTGAGTCGATGTAGCTTGTAATGGGACGGGCATCTCAATGGTCGGGAATGGCAGCAATGCCCTTGATAGAAGAAAGGCAATGCATCGAAAGAGGCAAAAAAAGGTTATCGTCTAGATCCATAGCTATTTTTATTAACAGTTACCGGTCGTTAATTATTCCGTCTGGGAAAGACTTCTCCGGCTAGTATCCCGCCACATTGCAATTAGCCAATTGTCTTCAAAGTTCTGAATACCCGACAAGAAGGACGGTCGTCATTTTCCGGGTCATTCGTTTCGCGGTAGCGTTTTTTCTCGCTCAACAGACGCCGGTTTTTACTTCCGAAGTCACGTAACGCTTACCAAAAACGTAGTTGAAACTGGATTCAATGTATGACGAAACTTGTCTTTGCACCATATCTGTATACCCGAATCCTCCGATCATATCCCGAATACGTTGGACGTCTTACAGCTGAAGAATCCTCTACAGTTTTCGACGAACCCTATAAAAGTCCGTGCATAAAATTGATGCTTGGAAGTCAACCGGCGAGGTGTACGCGCAGTACCTCACCACGTAATGTTAATAACCCCCAATTATTGGAACTACTTCCTGTTCAACCTGTCCAGCTGATTTCACGTCATTACTGCACCAGTATTATTTAGGTTCAGGCATGCCCACACGCTCATTCAACCAGCTATTGCGAGAGTGTTAGAAAGCGACCCGATCAACGTTGGCTTCTGACTGGCAAAACATTCACGCGAGTTTCAATTCATATCGCAAAAACTAATCGTCGCCGTTCTATCATCTGGACACATCGCTTCCCCTCCCCTGGAATGGCCATCCGGCTTCTATTCTATCGGTTCAGAAAGTCGTCGTACCTTAGAATCGCCATCGGATGCTTCAGCGTCGTACATCATAATTCCAGGCGAATAGTTTTGCAATTAAAAACTATCACTGGACTAGCACACCTCAGCACATTGCGTTACAGTGCGCGAATGGAATCGGCAATTAATTCCTGGAGAGTAGTATGACCGTTATCGTTAGTCAGTCCAATAACTGCAAGTGCCGTCCGCGCCCCGTGGCCGAGATTCTCGCGTGCTAGTGCTGGTGACCTGGTTTTATCCGCAGACTGGGTGTCTACAGGTCTTCGCCGGTTCAACCGGTTGCGCAATCATCGTCAAGCTCATCATGGAATTTTACCATCTGATAAGCGACTTCTTCCTATGGACTGAGAAAAGAAGTCTCAGAGATGGAAGATAGCACTTTTTTTCATCTCAAAGACATTTTTCACCGAAAAGCATTGTTCCAGGGTAACAAACAATCCTTTTGACCGTAAGCCAAGCGAGAAAAAAAAAAGTGTTTTCAACTAGCATTCAGTCTGCCGGACTAAATGCCGTCTATTCTAGGATCATTTTTTTGCATTTGTAAATCTTCGAAACGTCTGTCGGACGACTTATGTCATTAACGTAGTCCGTGCTGAGCGATATTCAGCACTGTACATTGTATTCAAGGTAGATTTTGAGCTGGTTGAAAAAGCGGCATTAACTTGTTTTGCCAAACGTACAATCCAATTAGAAGTGGCAAGAACATCAGTTTCTTACCGCTAAAATTTAACCGCACTAAATTGGGCTGGTGTACAATAAACCCTTGGGCGGCTTTCGAATCAGCAATAAGAGAATGATTTTTTTATTCGTAAATCATCATCGTTATTATAGCCCATAGCCATATTTCAAGCAGCGCGCGCGTTCGACCGAAATACTTTCTCCCTGATTTTTGAAGAAAAATTAAACAAAACCAAACCTTTATTAATTTCAGCTTGCATCGGGGTCATGGCCTGCGGTGGTCACCTGGGATGGACGTCCCCAGCCCTGCCGTACCTCACAGGACCAGACTCGGAGTTTCCTGTCACAAAGGTCCAGGGCGCTTGGGTGGCATCGCTGTACACACTGGGTGGAATAGTGGCCTCCTTCATAAGCGGCATCTGCGTTGATCGTCTGGGAAGAAAATACTCTCTACTAGCATTTGCGCTTCCACAATTGGCAGGATGGGGCCTGGTCATAGCAGCGAAAAGTGTGATCACCCTATACGTGGCCAGATTCGTGGCCGGCATTGGACACGGGGGTATTTACAACGTGGCTGTGATTTACTTGGGGGAAATAGCGGACAAAAATATCCGAGGAGCGCTTGGCACCTTTCTCAAAATGTCGACAAACGTCGGCACTCTGTTCGTCACTGCAGTTGGCGCCTACCTTCCCTATTGGCAACTGAATCTGGTCTCCATGGTAGTGCCACTGACGTTCGTGGCCACTTTTATCTTCATGCCGGAAACCCCGTACTTTTTTTTGATCAAGGGAAGAGACGACGAGGCTGAACAAGCGCTAATGAGACTGCGAAGAGTCGTTAAGCCGGAAACCGTTCGCGAGGATATCACCTTGATGAAAGACGCGGTTATAGAGGGCCAGAAATCGTCCAGGAACGCGATCTTCGAACTTGTTGGTACCCGGGGGAACAGAAGAGCCTTGTTGATCCTCCTGGGGCTGAAAGCTACCCAACAATTCTCTGGACATATGGCTATCGTCGCTTATACTCAGGAGATATTCAGCCACAGTGGTTCTTCCCTAGCTCCGAGTCAGGCGGTAGTTGTATTGGGCGGTGCCCAGCTGGTAGCTGGATTTGTTGCCGCTGGTCTGGTCGACAGAGTAGGAAGACGTCCTTTGATGCTAGTTTCCGGCATTACTGCAGCCCTGGCGTTAGGGGTTGAGGGTCTTTTCTTCTACCTGAAGTACCAGCTGGAGGCGGACGTTTCTTCGATCACCTGGCTGCCGATCGTCGCACTTATCGCATACGAAGTCATGGTTGCACTGGGAATCGGCACCTTGCCTTACGTTCTTCTCGGTGAATTGTTCCCGACGAATGTCAAGGGCCCGGCAGTGGCCTGCGGAATAATAGTCGGTTCGATATTCGCATTCGCTGTTGGACTCGGCTACCAGGCGATAAACACGATCGCTGGCATCCACACGACGTTTTGGATATTCTCGATCTGCTGTGCGACCGGTACCCTGTTCGTGTTCTGGCTTTCACCTGAAACGAAGGGTAAGACACTCGAGGAAATACAAACTGAGCTTAATCCACCGGCAAAAATTCTTCCGGGACCTTGAAGCGAGTTTAACAATGAGCCTGACGGAGATGATCTCACGAGGTTGCGCGTCCCCCGGAAATCGAGGAATATTATTTATCGGTTTCGCGTGTCGACGCGGAAGATGCTGCGGAAGAAGCGGAAGGTCGAGCCCATGAAGAGAAGGGACCAATTCATCAACCGGTTCAAATAACGTGTAAAACATCGACTCTTTCCGATAATCTTTATCGCTATGACTGTATGCACCCATCTATCAGTCCGGGACGACGGACCTGCGCACTAATGCGTCTGCCGATCTGAATAGACGTTCTAACGATCGGAAGTATCGTTATTATTAAAAAACAAAAAAAACAAAAAAAAACTTGAAAATGGCGCTGACGAACTGCGCACGTCGTCGAGTATTTTTCTTATTGTTTGTTGATACATAAATAAAAGGAATTCATGAAATCGGTTCGATCTTTTCACATCCCCCTCTGTCTCCCCTTCCAATTCATACCGATCTTCTTTCCCGATCTTTTTATCGTTCCGTATCAGACTGCTTACCGATTCTAGTAGTCCGACCGATTTCTCTGTCCCTGATGAACGGCGTGCGCGGCCATAAAATCGAACTCACCTTGTCAATTGTCGTCGTAACGGTCGAATAGAGCCTCAGGCAACTTCCGGCTTGAGAACATCCGCATTGCCTTCATGGTAGCGTTTTATGGCCCATTGTCAGCCTGATTTTAGATACCATATTCGGGTCTTTACCGCGATTAATAATTGTCTGGTAATGATGTGCGATTTTAACAAAATGAATAACGATGAAAACCGCTAGCTTTGAGCCTTGCTCATTTCAGGCACGTACAGTATGACTGGGACCTTACACCCTCCCACCCTTGAAACGGGGTGTACCACACGGATGAAAAAACCATTGAGGGTGGGTTGATAAAACAAAGGAATCTTAGATGCGGTCTGCAGCGTCAGCCTAATGGGAAAACCAGGAGTAGAAGTGAGAGAAAACGTAGCTATAAGGAAGAAGCATCGGTATAACGTGGATCTGTGCAGGAGATATAATTTGATTGGACATCAGCGCCGAGCTGACGATTCTTCTTTGCTCTGGTCAAGGCTAAATCGAATGATCTAATGGGTGGGAAAATATCGAGAGATAAATTCAATTACAAATGTTATACGGCGTGGCTCCTGCAGGTGGGCGTATGGAGTTAATTGCACATAATTCGGAAATTCGATAAGATAAAATGACGAGATGGAACGAGGCAAACAACGCTCGGGAAATTTGGGAATTTTTGGTGCACGTATCCCATACAGAATTTTATCATAATGATGAACTAATTTTATTCTCAAAGCCCCAACTAAATCTCGATGAACTCTTGACGGAATTGGTTGCATCCAGATTTGGGAATATCTTTTTGAATTCCTTAAAAATCCAAAAGTCCGAAAGCCCGAATGTCGTGACTGTAATTTTCAGGAAGTATTGTTTCAGCCCCTCAGGGCAACTGTTCGTTTCTACATAACTATAATAATTGATAGTAATTCTGTGTCTAACTCGAGTATCGGCATTAAGGACACCGAGAGTTTACCTCGTTATTATAAATCCTATGAATCAAATGAATTTGAAAACCGAAGAATTGTTGTATAAAATATAAGAATATCTACATGTAACCACGGCCTTCAGAAACTCGGCATTACTTATTGCCTTCGAAGTTTCTTTATCCTACTTTAATATATAATATGAATAAAATGGCCAAAGAAACATCCGCTATTTACCTAAAACTGATTAATTAAATTCGACTACGATTTATAGGAGTGAATCAACGCCGTTGAATATATGAGCAACGATGATCTTTGAATAATGAAATATATATATATATTTATATATAAATGATGGAAAGATCGCGACGTTGTATACTAGGTCATCGATTGATTAAATTATCGGATGGCTAGTGCAGTTGTACATTCTATATATGTAACAAGAGTTAGAGACATGGGTAATATATCAGTGAAGTCCATTGGTACTTCCGAGCCAATTAATCCGATCCATGTGTCTCGTCACGTTTTAATTTGATCAGCCGCAGGATCCTCGCTGCGAAATGTCCCACTTACGAAGTCGAAGGACATCGACCCATTCGCCATTAGCGGCGTAACCGATTTCCCGCTTCGTCACGGGGCACGATTTTTATTTATACGATATACAAACCTGGGGCAAAAAGTACAACGTCTAATTGCTATAAGCAAGTGAACAATCAAGCCATAAAAAAGCAAAAAAAAGAAAAAGGACACATATCACCTTCTAAGGTCCGCGAATTTATTTCGCGGATAGATTCGGGCGCGCAAAACAAACGAGAGACAAAAAAAAAAAAAAATAGAATATATTCAAAAAGACAAAAACAGGAATAAACATGATCGATACTTGCTTCTGGCTTATCCTTAGTCTGTTATTCTCCACGATCACGAATGGAACATGAGACTTGAGCAAGTCATTCTCTGCGTCTGTTCATAGAATCGGTTCGAGTCGTTGCGTTCGTTCATCCCGCTACAAGCCTGTCAAGATGATCTATGATCAGATGATTATTAGTAGAATATGAAATGCGTCTATTCGGAAGCCGGTACGTGTGGCGATGTGTGGGTGAATAGTCGACATATGAAACCCATAGTAAAATTGCCTATGTGTGTTTCGAAAAAGAAAGAAAGAAAGAAAGAATAAAAAAAAAAAAAAGAAGGAGAACAGACAGAAAAAGATCTTCGGTATGGGCAGGCTAATGGGATTTGTTCTCGTTAGGCCATACAGCATGGTCCCCCGTGTTATTTTTAAGTGGAAAAATGTTTATGTCCTTGTGGTTCGGTTCGGCGGTCCTAATTTCATGCAGTTTTATGAGTCCTGGTCTTATTTGCGGGTTTGAATGCCGCTTCATCGTATACCGGGTTGTTACCAGGGGTTAGAGGATCACCCTTAACCAGGCACTGACCGCGTTCGACGAGACGAGTCACAAACTGGACCTGAACCGCCGAGGCTAAGCCTCGTCCGGATAGTAATACACCCTGACAAAATGGCAAAACCTTAGACGATGGTTGGTACATGGGTATATAAATTCCGAATATACACCTACCTGCCTCAGTGCAGTGATATACCTACTTTCACTTTTATTACGTCCGAGAAAATTACCCACTTCTTTTCTCGCCTTATTTTTTACGCCTTATTTATACACCCAAGCCTCGAGGAAATGTCGTATAAGGAAACCTTGAGGAATACCCGCAGGAGATGAGGAAAATGTAAATAATTATACTAGGTAAATGTAATTATATCCGATCACGGATCCTGGGAAGAATGTTTTTCCACCATCGTAATCCGTTTCGAGCGATTTTTACTGCTGTTTCAAAATTTTTTTTCCATCACCCATTACGCCATGTTTTACCATCTTTCACCAATGTTCCAATGCCTTTGATGTGTTTCAGTCTTATTCAACGCTAAACGCATTATACTCTGTTCCAAACAGTTGAACGTATTTCAGTCTGGTTTAAAACATTTTTACGAACATGTTTCAGCGATTATGAACTTCATATTGATATTTTCAATGACTTGTGCAAGACATGTTCTAGCATGTTACAGTGTTTTTCAGCTTGATGTCCCCGACTTTTACGAGCTCTAGTATTTTTAAAACATTTTTCAGTTTGATGTTGCCGCTTGAAATGCGTTCTAGTATCGTTCGAATCAAGGTTCAGCATGTTCAATCATTTTTCCTTCCGGTATTGCCGATTTCAATGAATTATAGTATTTTTAAAACATGTTTCAGTTTGATGTTGCCGCTTGAAATGCGTTCTAGTATCGTTCGAATCAAGGTTCGGCATGTTCAATCATTTATCCTTCTGGTATTGCCGATTTCAATGAATTCTAGTATTTTTAGGACATGTTTCAGTTTGATGTTGCCGGTTGAAATGCGTTCTAGTATCGTTCGAATCAAGGTTCAGCATGTTCAATCATTTTTACTTCCAGTATTGCTGATTTAAATGAATTCTAGTATTTTTAAAACATGTTTCAGTTTGATGTTGCCGCTTGAAATGCGTTCTAGTATCGTTCGAATCAAGGTTCAGCATGTTGAATCATTTTTCATTCTGGTATTGCTAATTTTTATACATCCCGGTCGTTTTTCATGACCATTTTCATCATGTTCCGGATGCCTCAGTTTTTCTACACATCGTACAACTGCACTCAAGGTAGGTATTTGAGTTACCGATTAATAAACTGATGATGCAATTTCATCATCGTTTCGTAACAACCTGATCAACGAGTACACATAAAGTCTGATCATACACCCAACCTAGATATTGCAATTAGTTTCCATCAGGGATATGTGTATTGTGGTCATCGTGTATAGTGCAACGGTCTGACTACTGCTTCAACCACTACCACAGTGCCCGGCACAGCTAGTTCGTCCATTTTCCACAAACCGGAAATTAAAACCTGCTCACACAGCGAGTGCTGTTGTGCAGTTACTCCCGTATATTCAATGAACAAACAAAAATCTTCAACGTGAAATTTCAAGCTTGAAAAACTAAATGAAAAACGAAAAATATTCAATTCACTTAAATTCTTCAGGGTGGAAAAATTGATAAAAATTCTTTACTCTACCACAAGAATTCTTAGCTAAGGGTGCAGCTGCAGGGTGTTAAACCATCTGATAGAAGCTAATATCTTGATCCCGGCTCAGAAATAATATCGCTAGATAGATATACAGTAATAACCAGCTATATTTCTTTAGCGATAGTTGAGCTAAACTGTTCTTTTAGGGGTGGGAATTTGGGGTGAGCCGTTAGGGGTGGAAGAGGGCTGGACCGAACCGTGTGTGTTTACTTTGGAAGTTTGACAATTTAGTTGATTGCGACCGTTAGACGAGGTACGGAAAGAGAGGGCCAATCTGATCACTCTGCTTCTTTCTCATCCCTTCTTCTTCTTCTTTTCCTTTTTTTTTTCTTTCAGCTCACTTATTAGTTGAGTAAAAGTTGCCACGGATTTTTGTCACTTATTCGACGTACGATTTTACGAATAAACGTACGAGTTTAGAAGATTCAAATTCCGAAGAGTATAAGTGCAGATAGTTCGAATTAAAAAAAATCCAGAAATCCGAAAATTTTGGTCTATTTCTCAGGATTTCGAGACGGAAAATAGTTCATTCTAGTCGAAGCCCACTTTACGGAAACTCGTTTCATCCACTTCAATCGATAACTTCAATTAAATAAATAATTGACAGGATTTCGAAACTCTTCTTACAAATTTTGGTTTTGATGGGATCAATACAGGCCCAAATTAATCAACACTGAATGAATACATGCGTCAATTTCAATTTTCGGAGGTTTGGCCTTTCGGAATTTCTAAGCTCTGGTGTTCTTCGACACAAAGTTTTTCGAATCTGCCGCCCAGACTTTCGGGGAAATCACCCTTTCCAAATAGCTCGAGTCGATGATATCCAAATTCGGAACTACTACCTTTCAGCTTGGCTTTTTGGAAAAATTTGAATCCCCATTGTCTCGACGATTTCGAATAGACGAAGACACAATTTATGCATTAGCCTGGGAATTTTTGAGATCGCATTAAGTCTCGGTCGAGGAATCTCCGGGATGGACTCCTAACAAGGTCCTGTACCTTCTTCCCTCCTCTCATTTCCTCTTACTTTTTCTTCCCTTTCCTCCATTCTCTTATATACTTATTTTCTCCTGGTGGTTCTGCCGCGTCTATAAATGGTGGACGAGTAGTAGTCGTCGCAGTCGTCGTAGTCGTCGTAGTCGTCGTTCTCCACCACGCTTTGATTACCTACCTTTTACCATTTGCCATTTACCATTTACCATTTACAAACAGGCGGTGACAGGCCCATTACCGAATGCTAATATAAGAATCCTCCTTCCCGAATTGCCTCATTGCACACCCCACACCCTCGCCCAGTCTGAACCAGGGAATGGCGTGATGCTCCCGGTGAAAAAGTGCACACAACCATAATTCAGAGTTCGATTTCCATGTGATTATCCCATATTCCTTCAATTTTTCATCATCCTCTGGCTCCTGTAACGAAAAATGAGAAAAACCGAAGAGGAAAATAAAAATTGACACAAAAATTAAACCGAGTATATATTCAACTGACAGAGAGTAGGTAGACCGTGAGGGGTTTTGCATGGGGGTGTCTCGCCCCGGCGTTAGGGCGAGTAATTATAGAAAAGTGAGGGTGGAAAAATGAAATAAAATAATGAAGAGTAAAAGATGAAGAAGAAAGCGGAATAAGAGAAAGGAAAATGCGGTGGAAGAGCGGGAGGCTATACCGTGATGCGCAATAATTTGGTATGCATGAAAAGCAAAAGTTATGAATGAGATTTCTTCGCATTTTTTTTATTTTATTTTATCTCTTTTTGGTTTTTATCATATCTTTTATTATCTTGTTTATACCTCTGCATTCTTTCTCGTCTCACTTTTTAATTGGCAGACCTTATAAGTTCGGTTTTTTATAACCCCGCGTTGCGTCGTACCATTGAAGCTATAATCCTATGGAAAAATGAAAAGAAATCGAATAGAACCGGACGAAAACGAGAAAACAAAAACAAAGAACAAAAAAAACACGAGATTGGGAGACCTTGATAATTTCACTTCGGGATCTTTCCATTTTCCTCTCCGATGTCACGAATCCTTTTCGAAGTGACATCAGAGTACCGTACAGTCGGCACCCCGTACCTTAGACCTACCTGTCGTTTGTGATCTTCCATTAGCATGCACAGTGTGACTGCTATTATGATTCAAAGTGCATCTCAATTCCGTCAAGCCAGCTGTTAGGTGGTTTGGCATGACTGAGGGTGTGTAAGATAAAGAGAGATAGAAAGCGACAGAGTAGGAAATAGAGAATATGCTTATTTTAGCGAGATCAGTGAGAAGGCGGTGACTGGTGAGGTGAGGTGAGCTGAGGTGGTGAAATTTGCATCTTTATTTGATGGACTCTCATTTGACACGAGATTTCGTCTTTCCCTTCTCCATCTCCATCTCCATCTCCGTCTCCACCACCGCAGTATGAATTGGGGGAAGACTACTTCGGGAGGGGTAAGACATCCTCGGGAGGTTAATCAACCGGTAAAGTGGTGCCAAATAATTGCAAATTCTTATGTGGTTTTGATTATACGACCTGGCAATGATAGCGAGTACAGAAAGGAAACGACATGATGACATTATGCTGTGGCATCGTCTTCGTTGAAACTGGCCACAATGAAATACGATGTAGTTTGTGTAGTTGTTCAGGAATTTTGGTATCCCGTCACGTCTTTCCCTTATGTCCACCAAATCTCGAACGTCGCTTAGATCCAAAGAAGCTGGGAGAAGGAGATTCTGGCGAATAGGAGGTAGGGGAGGTAGGGTAGTATAAGGTATAAGGGAACATAATATTAAATATTCCTGCGGCGTTGAACGCATCAAGTCCAACGGTGCACACAGAAATCTCATCGCGCACGTCGTCAACGCTGCCATTTGTCATTCTTTAGAACCAGCATTTCATTTCTCTTCTGCAGCAGCACCCACCTACCCGGTTTATAAGAGATATATACATGCACGTCACTGCAGAGAAGAAGAAGAAGAAGAAGAAGAAGAAGAAGAAGACTCCAGTTTTCTTCGTATTTTAAAACAAAAACAAAGAAGTGTCAAAAAGTCGTCTAATTGCTTTTTTGCATATTTGATGATGGTTGCGTGAGAGGAAATCGGAGAGAGACACACATGGAGAGAGGAAGAGGGTATTGAAAATTTCACCCCCAACAGCAGAGGGTCGAAACGTACCCGAAGAAAAAAAGACAGAGAGTCAGAAAGAAAGGTGCAGGAAGGGTGGCAGCAAGGCCAGCTTGCCAAGCACATAAATCAGTCGTCTGAAAGGAGTCGAGTGTTTCCGCGTTCTGGACTGAGCTTTAGCTAGCTGCCAGACGAGTCCAAGCTAGTTTTTCTTGTGCATCGAGAGCTTATTGGCTTCAAGTCTCTTGCCCGGAAACCCCTCCTGGGTGAAATTAAACGTCAAATATTATTTACTCCTTTCTTGATAAATGTAAATCCAAGTTGGCCAGAGCTTTTACACTGTCTCATATAGATACGAGACGGAGACGCATAGTCGCCTTGTAATACATCCTTCGACTCGACTAATGGCTCGAAAAAGTTCTCAATTAGTTTTAATTATTTCTCAAAGTATTCGTTCAGGTCCGCTCTGAGCGTATGTCGTCATTATTCATCTACCAATAGATAGGACCATGTTCGAAAATATAATCAGACGTCTTGGACATGTCAAAAAAATTGTCTTGTTCTCGTTGAAGGTCCTAAAATGTCTGAATGCTATGTTCTTTGTCGCTAACCGTCATGTCCAAAAACAGTCTTCTAATCTTTAGAGATCATCAACATGTTCAAAGGCTGTCTGATCATTCTTCGAACACGTCGAAAAACGTTTTTTAGATATTTCTGGGCGTCCAACATATCTTCAAGTCGTTCTCTAGTCTTTGGACGTCTTGAACATGTCCGAAAATCGTCTTCTGCTCTTTGAAGCTTCTATATACGGCTGAATGAGTATTTTCTGAACTTTTGAACACGTCACATTGCGATATATCAGTATTTAGACATCTTGAACATTCCCAGAAACAGTGTTCAGTCTTCAGAAACCTCCAACATGCTCAAACAGATGTTTTTCCGTCCTCGAAACATGTCTGAAACGATCCGTCAACGCCGTGAACATGTCCACGAGTGGTTATCTCGTATCTGAACCTCTCGAACGTTTTTGAAAAAATGTTCTTCACTTCATTTCACATCCTAAACATGTAAAGACGTCTTCAATCATATTTTGGACCCTTATCCGAGTAGATTATGTCTTCGATCGGTAATAGAACTGAAAAATCGAACGTTAACTGAACGATAAAAGTATGAGACAATTAATATTTAATACTTTTAAGGAATATCGAGGCGATGTTCAAGCCAGTACGAAGGAGGTGCTAACTGATAATAATTATTGTAACTGGTTGGAGAAAAAGAAGTAAGTATTAGCTACCTATCTGGGAAGTAGGTAGCTGGCGGAGTATATGGTGGAGGAATTTATTCATAAAATTTCGATGCGATAACGAGAGAGCGGGATGGCGAGGGGGTGAGTGAGAGAGACAGAGAGAGAGAGTCACTTTAGGAGGTAAAAATGAATGGCTCATCAAGATTCTTGGCGGTTGCCCAGCGAGCCGAGATGGGTAGGCTACCCCCGTGCTTTTAACTTTTGGAATTAAGATTTTCCAAGTTAACTTTAAACTCGACTGCAAAGGCTCGCGACTCGTTAGTGCATTACTTTGCCAGAGACGTGAAATTATGTGAAATGAACCGCGGCGAAGTGGCCGGCTACGAAGTGGCCTAAGAAGTGCTGCCTCGCACCCTGCCGATTCCAGCTGCTGCTTCTGCTTCTGCTTCTGCTCCCACTAGGAGCAGGTCGTTGTTGAAATTTTATAAATTCTTCATCTTTTTTTTCTTCCTCGCCTCCAAACTCACCTCATTTTCACCCTGCCGCAAAACCCGCGACAATTACTAGATATAAGAATAGCGAGAGGACCAACTACCCTTATCATCGCTTGGCTAAGTTCGTCGGCATAATTCGAACTCCTTGTCTCTTCTTTTTCTCCATTCAGTCAATAAGGGAGGAAATATAGAACAAGGGAATAACAAGGAGTCAAGAATTCGCAGGATTCCGGACCAGAGGGTCCTGGGCCTGGGCTGCTCCGGACATGCAGGGTGCAGGAAGGATCCGCGAAGCGCGTAATATGTTATTTAAGAAACCCTTACTCCTAGGTCCTCTCGTCGCGCACGTTTCTCTCCCTTCCATAGAATTATTTTTTTTTTGTTCCCCTTTATCTTTTTCCTTCCTCTTCGCGGTCTAGTCCTCCCCATCCCCAGCTCCTTCTCTCTTCTCTCTCTATTTAAATAACTTTCCGATTCTCCCCTTGACGTCGGACATCTGTCTTCCTTGCCTCGAACCGCGTCTCCACCAGACACCCCCATGCCACACGCCATACGCCACTCGCTAGTCGCCATTCTTCGACCCCCGTCAACATCCCAGTCACGCCAATCCTCCCTCATTTGTCTCCTACCCGGTAATCACCTTTACTGAACCTTCGCTTATTACTTTACGAACACCCGGTACATGCCGGCTTATCACAACGATTTTATTATAACTTTAAAAGACCCCGATGAACGCATGCTACCAACAAAGAATACCAATTAAAAATGATTAAATACGGTTGAACACCCTTAGCGAGAAATTTTCTAACGAAAACATCACTCCAAAGATATTTCAATTAGTTATACCAAACTGTTCGATAATGGCGACGAGGAGAAATTTTTATCCGATATTTCGAAACTCCCCAGCCATCCCTTGTTTTTTTTTTTTTTTTTTCTTTTTTTTAGAGAGGTACCGCCTTACCGTAAGGCATCTTTCGAGCCTTTAAATTTCGTTTAGGAAAATTGACACGCGAAGTTAGGGTACGTCTGGGGATTGGCAGTGCCATTTTATTTACGAATATTGCGTTACTTTGAGTAGCAGTAGGGGCAGGAGGGAAGGGGAAGGGGGAAAAGGGAAAAACCTAGGGGTGGTAGTCGGAGAAAATTAGGTACATATTATTTGGCTACGTGCCGGTCGCTGTGCACCAAAGTGATAAAGATCGTTCGATTTATCTGCCAGCTACACGTAGGTACACATGTATATATATACATGCAATATAATGTACAGTTACACACTCTGCTGGGATTTTTATTCGTACACTACGTATAACGTTAAATGGAAAAATGTAGATTACCCAGCTCGAGCGTGAAAGTACGAGAGAGGGTCCCGCCTCCATATTTTATATTCACGTTTCTCGTTCCATCAATGAAAGTGTTTTCACCGTAACTCCGACACCCCTTTTTTTCCTGTATATTTTTACCCTTTGGCATTTATTTACCCCCTCGTATTCACGAGGTCGTAACATATTAAACCGATTCTCCAACATATGATGAAAATCATCCTCTCGTTTGAAGGAAAATCATATTCTAATAGCTACATACTTTGCGGGCACATCCCTCTCCTTCACACTGGCAAATGAAGACAAGTAAAGGAGAGAACGAGGCGTTCAAGAAATTTGAAACATGATGAGCTACATACTTGGCGTGCACATCACTTTCTCTATCACACTGACAAATTAAGACAAGCAAAATGACAGAAGACTGTTCGAAAAATTTGTGAAAGAAGATCACTGAATCTTATTATGCAATAGAATCTACGAAGAGCTATTCGACGAGCTACATACTTGGCGTGCACGTTTAATTATTCCATAAATTTGAGGTAGCTTAAGGATAAACGAGGCTTTACGATTTCGTTGGATTTCCTCGGTTGCAGCTGCAGAGAGTCTTGGAGTGATATAGAATTCCCGTAGGTATAGGAAGGGCTGGAAAGTAGGGACAAGACTCTGCTGCGACCTGCAGGACTCGTTTCTAGGGTTCAATGATTTATTAAAGAAGCATTTACAGCCGGAACGTGGACTGAGGTCGTGATCCAGGAGTCCCTCAATACCAAAGCGGGAAGACCGGGTATGGATGAGTAAGAAGACCTGTTTTCAATTTACTAAAAACAAGGAAAGGAAGGAAAAGAAATCAGAAAATAAGAACTAGACGGATTTTTCAGAGCATGCATCAAACACATGTGTGTAGGTATTTCTTGGTAAGAGAGAAAGCGAACCACACAGGCGAGCTTCAGCGACGTCGAGTAGATGGCTGTGGGGCGGGATGCTCAGGTTCAAAATTAGTCTCTGAGACATCAAAGTAAAGTGACGCAACATGGCGTCTTTCTCGAAAACGTGCGCTGAATCGCGGGGCCGTTTCATGCAAATGGCTAGCGAGTAGCGACCGTTAGTTAATGTGTCAGTGAGACAGAGACGAAGGAGTTTGCGAAGAGGATGAAGAAACGGTGCAAAAGTTCTCAAGAGAGAGAGATGGATAGGGGCGGAGGGGTACAAGCCAAACCGCCCCCGAAGATGGGACAAGGAGAGCAAGAAGAAGAAGAAGAAGAAGAAGAAGGAGAGAAGAGAGGAAAAGTTCTAACTGAATTTATTTGTCGCGGAAGTGAAACATGTGTGGAATAATCCAACGTACCCTTGTTTCATTATACCCAAACCCTGGAGGAGTCGTGAGTACATACCGCGGCTGGGACACCTGATACGTTCACCTCTTCAGTACAAGAGCCACAAAGAATGGGAATTAGAAGAGCATGAGTAATCCAATGAGTGGGGAAAAGACTGAAATGATGAAGTGATAATCCTGGAATACAGATGCCTGGATTTTGCGCGAGAGAAGATCGATGACGAGAGGTTCTTCCGCGAAGATATTACACTCTATCCTCATCGTATCTCTCTTCGTTTCTTCTTGTCCTCTTTTATTTTCTGTGGTTTCCCATTATCCATACTTTATCCGTGAGTATCCCACCTGTTTTCCCTTTGGACGTCGAGGCCCCCGAGGGAACACACCGTTTAATTTCACGCTGTTGAATGCAGAGACTTCGAGACTTCGAGACTGAGACGAACCAGATATCCGAGCATCAGTCATCCCGGTCTCAACGTCCCGTGATCAGTACCACCAGGTTATTTCGGCGCTTGTTTAGCAAATGGATCTCCGCTACCTATGAAGCGAAAATTAATGCTCCGGTGTCTCTATGTTAGAAGCTAATCGCGTTTCGTCGCTCACACTACCCTCAGCGTCCCACTATCTTTGTCTTTGGTGCTTTTGGCTGAACCGACATAACTGTGGTGGTGTTCGTCCTTTGCACCACGCACACGTGCCCGTTTCTCATACACTCTCACCCTCTACTACTGTTACCAGCCCAGTAGCGCAGCCCAGTGTTCGGGGTTCGGGTACTGGGGGTTTCCAGAGCAGCTAACCAAATTGTCCCGTCGCGTTCTCGCTCCGGAATACAAAGAGAACCGAAGAGGCCGCCAAAGGAAAATGTGAAAACGTGAAAAGTGAGGAAAAGCGAACACAACTTATAGCCAGAAGCCGAGCCGCAACAACGCTACTAAAAATACTATCATTTGATACAATTATTCAAGCCTTTCACTACTCCCGTCAAAGGGTACGAAACAAACATGTCCTCTCTTCGGGACGAACGGTTTTCATCTTTTTTTTTCTACAGTTTTCAAAACCTTTGATCAAATGTTCTGGGATTTTCATTCCTCATGTTGTTCAGAAACATTACATCAGCAAGACATTCACACTGCATCGCATGGCGATTCGAACCTCGTGAGAACGTGTATAAATGAAGTGAGGACATTTTCTGAACATGGAATTATGGTCTACAACGCTTAATGTTCTTTTAGACTTCGTTAGGACCAAAGCAGGGCTAAAATCAAACTAGTTTAAGGTTTTTTCAGATCCTTTGCACCGCCAGGACATGTCATGTATCAAAAATGACTTTAGCAGACATGTTTTGAGATGTAGAGTACGCCCTGGGTACGTTTCAACCCGGAAAGATCTTCACCTGAACATGGTAAAGGCAGAGGGAGTAGGGTGGGTGCCGAAATCCACCCCCTAAACAAATGTCTTGGATATAGACAGAACTTTTTTCTTATTTTATATTTTATTTCTCTTTCACCCGGGTTCTACATACTCGGCAGGGTTGATACATATACACGGAAGATGTAGATATAGAAATAGAAGTAGGTGAAGTGAAAAATTTTTCCCGTAGTTTTTTCTCCACTTCTACTTTACCCCACAGTAAAACGCGTAGCTACGGGAGATGGCTGAATTATGTGCTCAGACCTCATTCCCTTGGCTGCTAAAAGTCCCCAGAGGTTTCTTCTTGCCTCTAGGACGCGCGGGTAGTCACGTTTTTCTCTCGGTAGAAGAGAGAGAGAGAGAGCGAGAGAGGGAGAGAGGGTGAAAGAGGGAAAATAAGAGAGGGACAAAAGTACAGAGAGAGAGAAAAAGAAAGAAAGAAAGGGACCGAGGGACGGCACGGCGCGTACGACTAGAGACGATTGCGTTAGGGGTGCGCGCGTGCCCAATTCTCTTCGGGGCCACCCGGGTGACTGCAGGGTCGTCGGCGTTGACGACGTCGACAGGGTAGCCTGGTTGAGAGCGTCAGCCTAGCCGAGGCAGAGAGTCGAGATTGGAAATATGGAGGAGGGAGAAAGATGGAGAGAAAATAGAAGAGGAGAACGTGAAGGTAGAGGAGATGAGAGGGAAGAGAAGGGGAAAGAAAAGTTTCGAAATGTTCCGAAAGAGGACTGACAAGAGGAATATGCCGTTGCAGAAGAGCTTAGGTATACCAGAGCGAGCGAATGAGTTTTCTCAGATATGATGAAGTTTTGAGTAGTAACAGTACCAGGTTCTACTCTACTCTCTACACTGTAGAGTTTCGAAAAGTTTTATCAAACGACCCTCAGGCCCAGGCAATACTACAGGCTAAGAACCTCTCCCCCCAATTTCTCGAAACACTTTCATCCCCATCCTCAAATATCTGATTTTGTTTCCAAACAAATCCACGAGAAGAATGAGAAAAGGAAGGAGGACATAATCGATCTTCTAATCATCGATTCGTCCCCTTCCCTTTTCTATCCTCGATAGAACATAATCAGGGCTCTTACTTCCCCTAAAAACAGAAACGGATTCCGTTAACCCAGCCTGTAGCGGGGGCATGAAAGCCGTGATATATACCGTCCGTCCTTTGAACGGAAGTGTTTCGTGGCTAAGGACACGAACGGTTTAGATATAGTGAGACCTTTGAAAGGGGTTAAGAGTTGGGTTGGGTTAGGTTAGGTTAGGCTTCGTTTCGTTGTCCTCCATCGAGAGTCATGAAGCCGTTAGACTTTGGTCACGTGAATATTTCCACTCTGTATACCCACATGTGAAGTAACAGCGGCGAATCTATGCTTCAGGAAACCCATATCTTTACTTGAGTAAGCTACACACCTGGCGTGCACCTTTGAAGGTCTCTACTGTATCCTACGTACGTATACTACATACTGCACGCTTGTTTCCTTCTTCTTCGCATTCTCCTCGATCAGGGGTTCAAACTACATCGATCGGCGATCAACCCTCGAACGTGTTGAACGATTTTTAAAAAAGTTTGGTGAAATCCTCAATTTGAATACAGTCGAACCTGGGATTTGGGGAGGGGAGACCAAACACCGTACCTGGGATATGGTGCTCGTACCTCAAAGATCGTTCGGCTCAAAGATTCAACGAGCTCTTTACCCAAACGTAACAGAATTTGAAAATCGGATTGATGAACTTGAATTTCATACACGAATTCGGAATTCTCTGATCAAACCTGACTTCCTGGCTTCTATGATTCACTTCACTCTTCTATTATTTATCGATTATTAAACTGTCAATGCAGTTTTCCATATTTATTTAACCCGGTTTTCAGTGCAGGCGCCGAGGCGTCTAGACGTCGACCGATGGTGGAGGACTAATGGTCACTAAACATGATATGTAGCGAGGATTGGTGCAATACAGTAGCACCAGCAGGCAGTAGAGTAGTACAGGTCGGGAATTGTTGAGAGCTGCATTTAACAGCATGCAAAAATCTATATATCGTAGTTTCATATTCGCAGTATATAATGTAATCTATCAGTTACTGTTCTCAGAAGTGGGAGGTAAGAGAAACACCCTTTCATATGCATGTATATCTATGGATCTGCATCAATCTGGGCAGATAATAAATATGCTGTCTGTGATCACCACCAGGGCTGGTGGTAGCCGGGTACGTCGGTTCACGGTGATATGTCCGCGTTTGGTGCGTGAAATCTTATGCCGAGTTCGAGTTCCTTCGAGTGATTTCTCCAAGGGTTTGATTTAAATAACCTTAGATATGGAAATAAATTGAATTTTTTATTTCCTACTTCACACGCCACGGCCGCCCACAAAGAACTTCCGAAATGTGGGATACGGCGTATAAGCATACAGCGACGAAGCACGTCATACATTATACAGATGTATTCGATTCACAAACAATCCAATTCCAGCCTCATGTGATCCCGATGAAATTAAACAGGGGAAATAGAAGAATGGGGTGAGATTTTTTCAGCAATCAAAATCGGAGATCACAAGGTTTTCCAAATATCACATACACCTACATTGCACCTATGTAATGTATGTAGGTATACTCGTTCCCCAGATGTGCCTATATTCATTCATATGCAGGAAACTCCAAGTTCAGCGTGCCCACGTGTGTGTGTGTGCATGTGTGCAAGTGTGTGATAACACATATACCATATTATACTCACAGAGAAGCTTTGAGATCTTTGGGGTGTATCTCGACTTCGCGCCTCGGGAATACTAAATATGCCCTGAATAAACATCAGGTCTACTGCTAGAAATTGGTGAATCCTTCCTGGGCTTACACGGACTTTGGAGAACTACGAAAACTACAAAGCGATATGAGGCCTCGACGTATCCGGACATAAAACCAACTTGGTGAGGCAGGAGGCAACGTTTTTTAAGAATTTAAAAAGCTCAAAAATCACCCAAAGCTTCAAAGCATAAACCCACCGATTCGTTTTACAGTAAAAAGCTCGTCTTGGTTCGCCAAATATTTTTCGGGTTTGTGCAGACTTCTGAGATCCACGTTTTGCTCAAAGATTTCGGCTCGGACGAGTAAAAAAGCTCAAAAAACGACGCCTTTCCCGCTATTGCCATTCCAAAAGCTTCGAGACATGAATCCTACCCGTTTGTGTTACAGAAAAAAGTTCATTCCAGGGCTTGTGCAGACTTCGGAGAACTGCGAAAGCTGCGAAATGGAATGAGGCTTCGACGTATTGAGGATCAAAACATTAATCGAGCAGCAAATCTTCGAATAGAAGCAAGTGTCGTACTGTTCTTATTCCAGAGATTGAAGATGCAGTCTCATATCCTGGCGAATGTCAATTCATGAGTTAATAATTTGTTAAAAGGTGGATAAAAACCGGGGATTCCCACGCAGGTCTGTAATATAAAAACATTAAGCGAAGCGCGGGGAGCAGACTGCGACGCGTGGGATCAATGCGTCGCTTAAACGGCGCAGGTATCGTCGTCGACAAGTAGTCCGAGTCAAGATGGCCGCCCGCCCGTCCTAGTCAGTGTCGCACCCCAATATTCCAAGCCCAAATTCCCGCCAAGGTGAGTCCCTACGTCACTTTCGCGACTCGTACTCCCGGTACCCAGACGCGACGCCCTCGGTTCCTGCTATTCTTTCATCAGAGGAGGAGCCCCTCAAAGAGTAACGATAAACCGCGCGGGATTGACACCACCGCGCTACACGCTACACGTTACGCGGCTAACGTAGGGGTAGCGCGCGCCGCGCCGCCCGCACACCCCTGCAGCAATCGCCGAACTCGATACCTCGAAATCTCGATAAAATTTCGCGCCAAAATTTCACCTTTATAATCTGTGCCGTTTACCATTCATGGATGGGATCAAGGTGGCACTGCTTTTCGCACTTTCATCTTTTCCCCACGTTATGTCATATTCATGCATATTTCCAAAGGAATACCGATTAGTCTTTTCGTTTATTCAAATGTAAGACTGTACTATTTTTTTTTTTTGATAAACTGTTTGAGTTTTTTTGTTTTATAACATTTTTCGCCCGATTTTTTGTCTCAACTCGTAGCCCAGTCGGTGTTATGATATGTTAGGGAATGAGAAAGGCGCGGGAAACCAGAATTAGGTTATGTTATGCAATATTCAGAAACCAAATCGGTTTTAGATATGCGAAAACAGGATGTAGAGAAGCATTATAGTGGATGATGAATAGCTGTTTACAGTCTACGTCTAAACGACAATCAATATAATAGCACTTGTTTTTGAACTGCCATTATTTGAGGAAAAGTATATTGATATTTAGATATAGGTATGGATAATTTGGAAAGAATATTTTTCGGTTTTTTCCTTTGTTTATTTTTAAACAGGTGAAATTCGGACCGAGATAACAGATCCGTTGTGCGCCTATACGTGTATAAATTATTTAACAGCTGTATATCACACTAGTGCTGTTTGTATTATGAAACAATATCATAGAAGTGGTGAAAAAAAACAATAAGCATAAATAAAGTGGAGGAATTTCGGGCTCATGGTATCAAACTTGAATTATTTTAAACAATAATTGCAACTATTCTACAACTTCTAACCTGTAAAACTCTTCAACATATTCTCAACGCGCTCGCAGCGCCCTGAATTCATCCCAACGAACTATACTGACTATGAGCCGAAGGAATTGTGATTTTGAAGGTAAGTTTTAACATGTTTGAAATCGTTTCATCAATTACATCAATTGAACATCGCAATTCTGTACAAAACATTTTGAAAGACAGATGAAAAAAGATTCAAAGAAATTTACCTGCAACATTTTTAATTCGATTTCAACTGGCTTTCAAGCCGGAATCAGCGGGTCAAGTAAGGGCGCATATGATAATGACAATAATAGTAGTCATTTCCATTATTACCGGGGAAGTCTGTACCTGCACGTACAACCACAATATTAGAGCTACGCTGCATCGTGCAAAAGGCCTACGAGTCGCAAGCCAACTTTGTATTGTGTCGCTCGGTCAGTCGGGCGCCACACGCTATACTACAATACATACATTCATGCACGGTGTGGTTGAATCGCGTGTGTGTGCGCCATCTGCGAAACCGATAAGCCCACTAAAGAAAGAATTTCTTTCGGCATTCAGGATTTTCATGCTGTAAAATTCTGGAAAAAATCTGAGACCTGTTCTTCAACGGCAGCAATCTGCCATCCAAATTTCGTCCGGTTTTTACAACGGATCAAAAAGTTATGAGCCTTTTAGTCGTCCACGAGTCCGCCATTTTGGCTAAACCAGAAGTGGCCGAGGTTTAAAAAGCTTATTAACACGTCGCCACCGAGCAGACGACATTCTGTCACAGTTGCGAAGAGGTAGTACCATTTCGTTTGCAGGTAGCAGTCGGGCACCTTTATGAAGTACATTTTTATTCTTGGTTATCTACTCGAATTCCCGCCTGCACCGCTGTGTAGCAACAGCGCAATATTTTACCTTAACAACATAGCATCCCTTAGTTAGACTAGCGCAACGCGATTCGTTACCGTAATTAGGACCGTTAGCGGCTCAACTGCGCAATATGTATAGTATACCAGGCGGCTATAAATGTGAAATATACATACTAAACCTTACACGCTCCAACGATCGACCAAAAACCAACCCTACTGCATGCTACCGCACGCGACAAACTACTATACCGTAACATATTGTACATAAATTAAATATCCAACGAAAAGATATTCAAAAATATTTAAAACACATTCGTCGGGGGACCCACTTTTTTATTTTCTTCTCCTCTTTCTCCCCTTCTCCTTACCTTTTCTCACAGGGAATCATGCTTAGCCATTTTTATTAATTTTGTCATTTTTATGATATTTTTCTTTTTTGTGTCGTTTTTATCATTTTTTTGATGGTCGTTATTCCCGAATCGATTATTTTGTTCAGTTCTTCTGTTGTGTTTTTGATTCTTTTCTTTTCCTGTTGCTATTACTGAAATGAGAAAATTGATGAATTTTCTCGTGATTCAACCGATTCCACAGGGGTTTTGAATTTCTGTTGATATGATGTGTGGCTGGTAATTTATTCGTACCTTAACGCGAGGCGCACCCACCTGTAGCTTTCGAGCATAACACAACCGAGACTAATACGCCTTTAATATGCATAGATTATGTGCGTATATTATCAAACACCCTCGGGGTACGTCTGGGGTACACACAGGAAAAGGGAAAAAAAAAAGAAAGAAAAACGCTGAAAAATAGAAAAGGAACAGAAATCGTTGTTTCGTTTTTTTTTTTTTAAGTTATAAGCCCTTTCAAAAAAATAATCAGTATAAGAAAAAAAGAAGATACTCATTTAGGGGATAAACCGTAGCTTGTAATCTTCCATGAAGAATACCACGAAAATGACATTGCGAAGGAGAGACGTAATTCTTTTGCTTTTGAAAAGTGGGGGGTTTTTAAAGCCCTTTCTCTCGATCCTTAAGAACTTTTATTCTCTTTTAATGAGATGAGGATTACCTTAGGGGTAGTTTGTTAACCGCTTCACTAACGTAGAACACCAAAAGGGATTTAGGGAATCAAAAAAGGAAAGTCGAATTCCTCTTTCATCAATACTCGGCACACGTACCTTACGTCTGTCGCGTGTCACAGGGCTCAAGGTTCAGGGCTAAGGGCTGAGGGCTAAGGGTTAAACCGAATTCATCAATCCAGGGATCTTCTTACATTAGTTCAGAGCTCCTCTTGATGCGAGGAAGAAGAAATAAGGAAAGAAAAAGGGAAAAATAAAGATGGCAGGGTCGAATACAGCTCGAGATATTGCGGGCATAATTCCCCTCTAATTTTTATACGATGATCGAAAAACAGCCCGCGTAAAAAATAGTCCTCGATCATCACCGAGGGATTAATATAGAAGGTGAGCTTCGTTTGTTTTTTCAGCAAGTCATAAAAAATAATGGAAAGTTAAAAAGGCTGGATTTTTTATTCAAACTTTTAATCATCAAAAGTTGACAATCTCTAAAAATATACTTACACACATTTTGGTACAGCAATAATACCTCTGGGGGTTAAAAGCAGTCGGGGGATTTTAAGGTCGAGGATTAACCCTGAGGAATATAAATGACTTAGCGAAAATTACCTTTCCTTTCACGACCCAAAGTTACTGGGTTGAAAATATTCCAGGAAATCACCAGTTTCAATTCAAACTCTTCAACATAATCAATCAATATGGGGTATCGTCTTATGAGCCGCGAGAGTGATAAAAATTGTTGTTTTTGTTTTTCAATATTTTCTTTTGTTGCCTTTTGCGTTTTTAGCTTCATAAAGAAAATCGATTCCGGTTAGTAACACAAGCTGGATTTCGATGGAGCAATTATTATCGGAGTGGCGGGACTTATTCACTCCTGCAGCACCGGAACAATTTGGCGTATCAGGGATTCAGGGGTGCGGAGATGGAGTTTGAGTTTTAGGGATGGGAAAAGCGGGGGAAAGCTTGATCGACGCATCAGTTACCCGTTGATGCGGGGGTGGTACGGATTTACATGCGATTCCAATTACAGATAATCCGACAGAGAAATTCTTACCGATTCGAACTGCTACACCCCCGGCCTCGTCCCGTCCGGCCAGCACAGCTGGCTGACTAAACTTTGACTGAAAAAAAGAAAAAAGAAAAAAGGAAACGAGAAACGGGAAAGAGGAAGAAACTAGAAACTCTCTGCTCGTTTCCTTCCTTCCTTCCTTTCTTCTTTTCTGTTCTTTCCTTCATTCATTTTCTCATTCCACAGACTCTCTTTCACCTACTTACTGCAGCAGCAGCTCCCTCTTCTTATCATTAGACACCCCAACCCAACACGCACTATATGTATATACCCCAGCTGCTGTAAGGAATTTACGCCCCATCGAGAACTCGAAAGAGCCATGTGTCCCGCTTTGGAAATAAATTCGCAACTTCAGAGACCAAAGTCTCAAAATAAGTAGTGATTCTTATACTGCGATACTGAAAGATATCAGTGGTAAATAGACCCAGAGGAATAAACGGTCGTTTCATTTTGTAGTGACATTCACTCATTTGTTCAAGGTGGGGACTTTTTCGGACATGTTCAAAGCACAGGAAGTGAGAACTCATTTTCTCTACGCGTATTAAATTTTCAAATTCGTCAAAGACGCTTCTCGACATCTTGAAAGTCTCGAGACGCTAACGAGAGATCTTCAGGGTCGCAATGAACATGTTCGAACGACTCGAGTTAAAGGACAGTCGTATTTTGAACATGTTCCATTCGTCTAGGGCCGAAGACCGATCATTGAAACATGTTCAACGTGCCTGAAGTCCCTGAAGACATTCTCAAAAATGTTCGGGACGTCTAAAGTCCCAATACAGTATGTGAAACATGTTCAAGTGTCCAAATGAATGCAGATAAAACATTTTACGAATTGTAATCGAAAATGGTATGCCCAACCATGTTTATACTTTTCTTCTTGATTACCTCAACTTCCATTCGAATTATTGATTAATTAATGATGCGAGTAAGGGTGAGGGTTCCAAAAAACAACTTCAGGATTGTCACTCGATCATCGCGTTGCTTTTGGTGTTCATATAATAATTCGTTGAGAATTAACCGAGCGGTTATTTTTCTTCCCCTAGAGCTCTGGCGTTAGGCCGACTAATTATGAAATTAATTCACTCTCGGTTTTTCTCCCTTTTCCGCCTCTTCTTTTTTTCGTTTTTTTTTTTCCTTCTTTCTCCTCTTCTCTTTCTCTCTCTTCGCCGCCGCACTCGCCTCTCTTCATCCCTCTGCCTTCCACCCTGGCTTCTCCCTCTGACCCACTCGACTAACTCTACTCTTGTGCCAGATATCAGGGTTTAGAGATTCCCTTCGAGATGGCGCGCCGTGTCCGGTTCATCCCTTAAATCCACGACCACGTGGCTTTCGCGTTCATAGATTGCGTCGATACCCCGTCATTCCCATATCAAAACCATAACCACAACAATTATACGAGGTCTGAGACACTCAAACAGTTCTTCTACTTTTCCCTTGCCTGAATTAACTTCTACATGGGGTTGTCCGAGGAGTGTGTCCAAAAATAATGATCTCACAATAAATCTTAACGAATGTCCTTAACCTCATCTCATTGGTTTAAGTTCGTCCGGCTTTTTGCTACGACCTCGAAATAGATAAGTGGCTAGAAACCGCATTCGTCCCACTAAAAGAGAAACTTGAAGGCAACCGCTCACTCTAATTAGTGGGGTAGGTATGAAGAGGAGGTGAAGGAGGTCTAGGCAGTGGGGTAGGTAAAATAATCTTGTTTCCTGAATGGTTAGGCCCGGAGCTGAAGTTCACGCGAGTGAGAGTTTTGACGAGCATACCTACTCTGTGCTTGAGAGACGCTAGCCAATTCTCTCTTCCTCCTCTTCTTCTTCTTCTTCTTCTTCTTCTTCTTCTTCATGCTACGCAGTGGCAATTTTTCCTTTTCTCTTGTTCTGCTAGTCCAATTTCCGAAAGGGAATCAAATATTTAAACCTCATTGGGCCCTCGCCCGTTTCACAAACTTTACCTATACATACAGACGCGCATATATTATGGACAGTAAGACTCATGTCTCACTGACTGAAGCAGCAGGATATGGGGCAGGAAACATGACCACACTTGATCGTTTTGTACATTTTGAAAATAAATTCAATATCAAGTGAAAATTAATGAATTATCCATTTTTTATATCGCGAAACGAATAATGACGAGTGTGAAACATGTTTCAATTGCCTTGAGTCGGAAATTTATCTTTCGGACATGTTGGAGATGCCTAGGATATCAAAAATGGCGTCTGAACATCTTTAGAAGCTGTTAAAAGTAGAAAAAAATCATCTCTCAGACATGTCCGAAATGTGGTAAAAAAATTCGTGACGTTTAAGATCGCAAGGGCATGTGACAGACATGTTAAAAAATGTCTCCAGTAAAACAAAGACATATTGGATGCATGTTGCACTTTTCTCCAGTGAGGAATTTGTGTTTTGGACATGTCCATATCTCACCCAAAGTCCAGAGTCCAAACGACTGACGCAAGGTATCCCACTGATGAAATCAGCCTCCCCGAACATGTTCACACTTACACATCTACGCAAGCATCGACCATGCTGCAGATGTTGCCTGATTGGTCGGTCCATGTGGTCATGGGTACTTCCCAGACTCCTGGAAACGAGGCATCAGCACATGGCGGTGTGTCGCACTGCTGGGTAGTTGCAAAGTCGTAGGTGTAGGGCCAGTAGGCAGGATCGGAGAGCTGGCTAGGCAACGAGGTGTCGTAGAGAAGTCCAAGGTTTTTGAGCCCCAGTATGGCTGCATTTCCTGCAGTCTGGAGGAAGGGAAATCTCAGACCGTAAATGTCAGACTGAGGAACCGCTGCGAGGTAATTTATGATTTTACGCAGATCACCAAACTCGGCCTCCACGATCGAGCTGTTCATATTACCCCAGTAGTTTTGATCCGTCGCGTGCCTGCGGGGAGAAGCGATTCATTGTGGGTGGGGATGGGATTTCTGTTCCAATTTCAACACCGAGAACTGAACTCTGAGCACTTCACTTCCAAAGACCGAATTATGGAATTGGATCTTCATAAACTGAACTCTAATACCAAAAGCCCAAAAGTTCTGAAACCCTGAACTGCACGTCCTGCATCAGTTCTATGATGATAAATCTCAGATAAATTTTAGAATAAATTCGAAATAATTACGAGACGGAGTGTAAAGCGATCTCATGCCCCTTAGCCCATAGACTATGGACCTTTGAATAGTCTGTATAATCATGGTTGAGGAAGTGAGTAACGCCGATCGGACATCCGTCAGGATTCTTCAGAAATTTCTGACAAAAAAAATGTACAAATTATTCAGCCGATTTGTAGTTGACTTATAAAAAATAAATAACTTGAGTATCTGAATTCAGAAATAACGGGAATCATAAAGCCTCCGGATAGCCATTAAAGGGAAAAATAAGAAACAACGTTTAATGTATATATACTGTCACTTTTATCTCTTTACTATTATTTTATATATCGAACGAATAGCCGTAGCGCAGTGCACGTACGTTTTCCGATATTCAGTTACCACGAATGGCCACATTCGGTAAGCTTCATGTAAGTTGAAATTTTATTTTATAAATTTCACGATGTTACCTCGAGGGTGAAAATAGCTACGGATCGATTCGTCGACGGACCGTTTCAGCTAGTGACGACTGAAGATGAAGAAAAATAAGAACTGATGTCAACGGAAAATACAGAACAAGGAGAAGACGAATAATAATAATGATCTTCTATTTTCAAATCCGAAATCGAATATTCCTTTGTTTGTTTTACACGAGCCGTTCTACAAGAGGGTGCAGTGATCGGTGATCATTAGTGTCATGTAAATGGGGCAGGTATCGAGGGTGCAGAAACCGATCGCAGTAGTTATAGCTGTCGAAGTCGAGGATGGAATCAAATATGTCTACAGAATACAGCTCGAAGAATAATCCGCAGAAGCCAGCTGGATATGACGGTTAAAAAACTCTTTGCTACTTTCAAAGCGGCTTTCCACCAGTGTCAGTAATGTCATGTGATCTGGTGTACCTACTCCAAGGCAGCAGTCAACCTCTTCGGATTATAAATCGTTAAACTTGTCGAAAGCAGTAGGCAGGTCCCTTCCATCCAGTGACTCACCGAAAAAACCGTTAATTTTCATCGAGGAAAAATGGGAAGAGAAGGGAAAAGGAGCTTTGCTCTTTCTCCACATTTTAGTAATTAAAAAATCGATCGCCACAAGCGTTAGGCATGAATATTTGAATAACGAACGTTACGATCCTCGTCCATCGTATATGTAGGCTCATAAATGTTCCCATGTGAACCTCCCGACTGCATCTAGGTGTATATATATATATGTGTGTGTGTGAGTATGTAGTACCTAGACTACAGAAGAGCATTGGCGCGGCATGGGATCCATGTATGTTTTAGCACCGCATGGCACCGAGTCCCAAGGGAAGGAAACGGTCGTCTCGAAGCCGGAGGATGAGATAAATGAATTTGTCGATATAAGTCATGTGGATACTGCACAATTTTCGGACGGGATATTTCCTCCGGAAAATTTATCTATTCATGTCCCTCTTGAAAGAGAAATTTACCGTAAAGCACATTTTTCGACGTTGTTCAAGCTCAGAGAGTCGGCGATCTGTTCTCAAAACATGTTTCAAACGCGCTGGGTGGGGAAAATGAGTTCACAAACATGTTCGCATTGTCAAATTTGTCTACCCATGTTTCTGTACGTCTTCAGCGTGGAGCTTATCGGAATGCACATCTTTTTGCGTGTTTTTAAACTCAGAAAATCGATAAGCTGCTCTCAAGACATTTTTCAGACGCCTTGAGTGAGGAAGGAAAGTTCACGAGGATGTTTAAGGCAGGAGTTTAGATACTAGACGTTTTCAAACATCGTCAAAACACCTTTTAGATCAGAAAACATGGCTTTAGACTCGTTTCGGAAGCTAAAAAATCAAACAAAAGGTCATAGAACATGTTTCAGATGTTCGAGTCAGAAGGACGTCGGATGTAGGCTATTTTTTTGAACATGTTTCAGACGCCCAAGGTCTGAAATTAGTTATTAGGGCACGTTCACAAGTTTCAAAATCGGAAAAAATACGCCCTCGGACATGTTTAAGCCCTTCAAAGTTCAGATTCAGTCTTTCAAACATGTCAAAGACACTCGAAGTTCAAAATTCGATGCGCAAAAATGTTGAGAAGTAAAAACAGATGCCAAGGAACATTGAAAGTCTGAATATGGTTGGATTCAACTTAAACATGGATAGACGATGTCACTATAATTTCGGATGCCGTATAGTGTGACAGCAGTATGCTCAAATGGATAGGTAACATTGAAGTTTGTGAAAACGAGAATTGTACGGTACAGTGCGTATGTACTTACGCATAACGCGGTGGCGATTATTAATGCAGACGTAATATAACGAGCGTTGGTCCGGAAGCCACGTTTTGAGGTACGAAGTGGGGTATCGGGGTGGTGTAAAAAAAGTTTTCAAATTAAGCACAAAGGTAAAAAGGCTCGTCCGACGCTGTAAAACATGAACGACTGTCATCTAACTTGCGTCATTTCCCCTAGCATATCCCTGCAACTTGAGATGCTGAGAAAACCGTGTCGAGGCCTGTTTCCGTGTGGTAGAATTGCCTAATGAGGTAAAATAAAATATAAGATTAAGGAATGATGAAGTTGGGAGAAAAATTACCAACCATGATATTCAAAACCCCTTTGAAATTAGGTGTCAAACTCCAACATCCCTTCAAATAGGATCAAAACTAAGATGCAAAAAAATAAAGGATCACTCCACTTTTCCGTTTCTATACCATACACGCGTTCGGCTTGCGGATATATTGAAACATTTTGAGGTCTTCGGGGTTGGCTGGGTGTCGTGAGCCTTAGCCTTAGCCCTCGTCTATCCCCAAACTCCCGTTGAGTTTCGGTGCGCAGTGTGGTGGCCAATATAGGAAGTAGATGCGACAGGCGAGGCCGCACTAAAACAAAATTGTCCTTGCTGAATATTTTATCCCCACTTCCTGCGGGGTAGGTATATATCCCGTGCCAATTTTTTTTTCCTTTCTTTCTTTTTTTTTTTTCTTTTTTTTTCCTCCTTTGTGGAATGGGTGTATACCGGGTCGGGGTAGACAGAGGCTCGGGAGGGTAGGTACAAATGTCTCGGGATCAGGTTATAGCTCTCCCTTTACAAATATTTTTTATTTATTTTTATGCTCTTTTTTTACCCCCCAATTTCGTTTTTCATTTTGCTTTACTGCCACGTGGTTTCAGCCTGTATTAGGTCAGACATATAAGTATATATTTACAGATACGCCTACCTCCTACGCATACGCTATACATAGTATACATGTGAGTATCTATATGTATGTATATGTACGCATTCTCTAGTGAACAGCCTCTTCTCATTTCACGTCCGCGAAATATATACAGAAAATAACATGTCATGTCACGAACGTAAATCGGGCATTCAGATAAATCAATGTTTTTTCACAGCCCGCAAAAATAACAACATTTAAAAAATTGATTGTCAGCTAGATTGGCCAGCATTTGCCAGATCCGAAGATCTCTTCAAGAGATAGATAGTCAAGAAGCTGGATTCAGACATGTTCAAGTCTGCTAGAGAAAAGTTATATCGTTATTGAACATGTGCAAGATTCGTAGGCATGGTTTTGTAAACATGTTCAGTGTACTGAAACTTCAAAAAACGTCTTCTAGAAATCTCTGAGAGGTTTAAATCGAGAAAATAACATTTTCTAACATGTTTCATATGTCTGAAGTTGCAAAAACTATCTCCAAACATGTCGCGGATATTCGAATGGGAAAAAATATGTTCCCAACATGTTTGAAGCACTAAGAGTCTGAATGTGGCTTCTGAACATGTTCGATAATCCGAGATGAGTGAAAAATGGAACAGAAACTGTTATTGTAAATTTTGAAATATTGTTTCTCACTAAAGCTAATTAGTGCTCAAGTGTGAAAATGGCATTCTCTAGCTGCGAACAACCTGCCACAATATTCATTGTACCTAATTACGTACTACTTAGAAGTAGGTAATGTAAAAGGAGGCAATGCGGAAGCGGGTGCGCCGCAACTGCGGCGCCTTGGCGTCTAGAGGGTCTCGCGTGAGACGCCGCAAAGCCTACGCCCGCGCCAACCGTAGCCAGTTTCTAACTAATCAGTCGTACCGACTCGCCATATCGTTCCATTCGATTGTTTTTTTTTTTAACTTTTTTCATTTTCCTCCTCTGTATTTTCTGTGTTGAGTCACGAATTATTAGCCAGTCTGAGTAATTCACTCTTCATTCCTCATTCCAGACATATTGCAAACGTCCGAAGTCTCGAAGTCGTTTTTAAAACATGTTTCCGACTTATGAAACTTGAATAGCATGTCTTTCACATGCTTGTGTCATCCAAAGTCCGAAATATATTTATAAGACATGTTCAGGACGCCTAGAGCAACGGAAAATATATCTGTCGGACATGTTCGAGTGTGAAATGACTTTATTGGACATGCCCAAGGCGCGAAAGTAGTCAAAAATTCATGTATAAAACTGGTCTGACGTGCCTAGAGTCTGAATGACGGCCTCAGGACATGCTTAAGACTTCTTAATTTGCCGAAAATATATATTTTCGACATGTTCAAGACGCCTGGATCTAAGAAACGAATTATTATGACCAAATTTCTGTTCACCTATGGACGGATATAGGTATTCTTGATGTGGAGATCAGCCATCCGTATCGAGGCTAGCTCACCCACGTTTTGGCAAAGGTGCACTACGCTGGAGGTAAGTTACTGGCATTAGGAGGGCCTTGGAGAACCGGACCGGTTCGAGTTTTATGGCGGGAAATAGCACGTGCTATTCGCTGCCCTTATACTTTACCCTGCAACCTTACCTCTACCACCTTTCCAACACGATGGCAACCACCACCCCTGTCGTCATCCCTGAGGCTACGAGGCTTTTCTTGCTTCCTTTATTTGGTTGAGAAAAAAGAAAAAGGAGGAAGAAAAATCAAAAAACTAAGAACGGAAAACCACTGAGAAAAGACCATAAGAATATCTGGAGAAAATAAGAATCATCCCTAAAATCCGGTTCTCTTTTTTTCCTAGTTATTTCATAATGTTTGATCATCGTACGAATTTTTTTCTTATCATTTTCCCAATTCGTTTTATCCCGACAGCTACCGCAGGTTGAAATTTTTGTATTTACAGAAATATGCATGTATTCTAATCTCGAAACTGAATTAGGTTTCATATTCCTGGACCTGGGCGAGTGTGTATAATATTCTTAATCAACTCGGAGCGACAAAATAAGATGAAGAAAAAGAAAAAGAAGAAGAAGAGGACGTCGGCGAAGGAATGAGAGAGTATCAAAAATGTGAGAGAGAAGAAGGCGGGAAAAAAGCAAGCAGAGGAAAAAAAGAAAAACTGAAAAAAAAAAAAAGCGAAAGGGAAAAGAAAAACTGATAAATATAAAATTTTACAGTCAATTCATGCGCGTGGAGGGTTGGAACCGAGTCGCCCGTTCGCAACCCTGGAGAACCCAGCACAGCGAAGCACACCAGAGCAAGGCACACTTTGCGAGCTTTAAGTTCGAGTCTTACTTTACAAGAGGGTGAGTTTGAGTAAAGGCGGGGGATGGAATGTAGCAGTAGCTGTATAGCTGAGGTGGTAAAGGTTGGTTTTTGGCACGAAATGGGGAGCGCGGTATAAGAATGGTCGGTTCGCCGGAATCCCAAGCGCTCATCTCCTCGGAGAGAACGAAAGAGCAGAAGAAACAGAAAAAATAAAATAAAAATGAAAAAAAAAAAAATGAGCAAAAAAGTTGAAAAAAAAAACGTAACGAAACGAAAAAATTCGTGCGGCTCGGCCTGGTCGTCGCTCGACGTCGTCAGAGTTTAATTAGTTCAATCAAATTATGAATATTTAATTCGCCCCGGTCATTATTCCACCTTACCCCCTGCTAACCCCCAACCCCATACCCATCGAGAAAAGATAATTGAGCAGCCGCACCGAAATTAGTTTTAGGGTGAAAGGCGGGCTGCGGTATGGTACGGCGTACAGCGTACTACCTACCGCTGATGCTATGAATGCAGAACAGCAGCTTTTCGTCGGTCTTTATTTCGCATCTTTCTGTCTCTATCCGTTTTTGTGCTTGCGATGACAAGAACGAGGCGAAAGTCTTCTTATTTTACGAACTAGTAGGTATTAAGGTTCACCGAATCCTCCCGCAGAGTGCATACGATGTATATAAATATATAAACGGTGAGCTTCCGATATTTGTCTTTTTCTTTCATATTCATCTTCATCTTCATCTTATTCTTTCCTATTTCTATAAACTAGCGAAGGATATGCCTATGTGGGTATGTATGTAGACATAAAGATAGAAGGGAAGAAAAGCGAAAGAAGAGAAGAGACGCGAAGCGGGGGTGTGCCTATCAATATTCTATTGTTACGCGTCGAATCCGCATGCATGTATATACCTATACAGGTCGATTCGAATTCAGGAGGTCAATATTTTGAGGGTAGATCCGCGATGAAAATCCAAGACTAAATTTCCTTTACCGAAAATTTTCTGGACCGATAGTTTCCGAGCTATGGAAGATCTTAGTTGACCAACCGTGGGGCGTATAGGTCGCGCAAGCGGAGCGCTGCGCAACTTCCGGTCATGGCCGAACCTGGCGGTGTCACCCATAAGTTCTGCGATTGGTGAACCGAGATCTTACGTAGCTCGGAAACTATTGGTCCGACGAATTTTTTGTAAAAGAAATTTAGTCTTGTAATTCCGCAAGGAATCTACCCTGAAAATATGGTCTTTTAAATCTGAATAACTCTGTACATTTCGTACCCATCTACCTTTACATTCTTATAGCATAAAACGTTGCGAAAACCAAGAGTATTATACTATGAGAGAGTGAGTAAGGGAAGGAACAGAACAGAACGTAACGTAACAGAGGGTCGTTTCGCTGTCTTCCCCCCCCCCCCCTCAAGCCCCCTTAAATCCCCTCAAAAAATTACAGTGGTAAAAAGGTAGATTAAAGAGTGTAAGGCTAGTATATGTACATAGTATACTACGTGTGCGTGAGCGTGGGTGGTTTTGGTATACGTCTGTGCGGAGCGAACCACTGTCGATCGACATTACCATATGAATGAATCGTCGATCGTCTGCAGAGAAGGCGGCACAGTACCACATATATGTATATAGTATATACCTACACGTACATACATACTGTACGTACCTATATTGGTACATATGCATCTACCTAAAGAGAGCTGGTGGTAAATATTTCCCTATATCTGCAGCCCTTTCCACCCTTACGTACATAATATGATATATAGATGCATAAGAAAAAAAATATATACATATATATGTGCGTGTGTTGTGTAGATGTGATGTAAAGTGCAGCATAGATGTCTATGGATAGATACATATGATCTTGTGTGAAAAAAAAAAAAAAAACATTAAAATTAGTTCATATTTTGAACATTTAGAGTATAATACATATTACGAAAATATTTATTGACATGATATGTGAGGAAATAATGTATATAAAAATTCGCAATTTTCAGGGTTTCTTCCTTACAGTATGAGCAACAACTGCGCCAAATTTCGAATTATTTCAACGATTCTTATCGGAGTTACGGGAAATAAAGTAAAGGGCTAAAAAAATTACATTTATATTTTCTGAGCCCCGTGTTAATGTTAAGATTAAGAGCTGAAATTTTATGGGGATTTGTTTCTATTTATTTGCAAGGTATCCACGGGGCGTCCCGAATTTTTTTTTCGATATTTATCGAAATAAGGACCACCCTAGTAGATATATAGGATATGTATACCTAGGCGTGATCATCATCTGATATAGGAGAATGGATAGGAGTTTTTCGATGAAAATAGTGAATCTTGAACCCTGAATCCTGAACCCTGAAGGCTGGATCCTTTGAGAGAGAATATTGGCAAATGTGAGACTGAAGCAGCTATAGCCGATAACTTCTAGCTCGCTAATTTTATGAGATCGGTCTTCTTCTGTAGACTTGCTTAGAGAAGAAAAAGAAGAAGAAGAAAAAGGAGACTGAGAAGCTCACTTTTCGAATAAAATATCAACAAATTTGTGGTTTGATAGTTTTTACTATTTTTCTGTTGGAAAAAAAAAGAGCAAATTTGAGGAAAAAAAATCAAAAAAACGATGCCGATTGCACAGACGAGAAATTGACCTGCGAAATTAAACACAACACGTGCCTGAGCTGAGTCAACCCTTGAAATGACTGAAATATGTATACATATATCAGATGTGCATAACGTATCCCGTGGTAGGGGTCGATCGTTCTACGCTTCGAGGAACAGCCCTTACTTAGTTCCACAGAACGGGGAATGACTCACCGTGACAAAGAGAGAGAGGGAGATGGAGGAAGGGTGAAAAAAATCGCACGTAACATGGGTGAATAAAAAATCTACGTCATTAGAAAAAGAGAGAGAGAGAGATTAAATGGAAGTTAAACGTGCATGTATAATTGCAAAAAATTTGCTAAAATTTGTTTTTCGTTATGTGATGATGACATCGGTACCTATGTGTAGAGAGGGTGTAATATTTCTGAATAAAGGCGACTAAGTTTAGACCACCTGCGGCATCGCATCGGTTGGCCAAAATTGGAAGAGACACTTCGAAAGCCTAAGTAACGAGTGATGTGAGCCTCCAGCCTCCAGCCTCCATCTACCGCCCCCAACGAACGACAGGCACCCCCCGCAATAAATAGGCATTAGGGTTGGAGACCCAGGACACGCGCTAGCTGGGTCCATACCCATACCCATACCCATACCCATATACCCATATATACCCATGCCCACGGAAAACTCCGGGGCTTGTAATAAGAAAGTCATAAACCCTTGCGAGGTGGTTAGAGGTGGGAGCATCCCGCCCGGGGGATGCGCGCGAGGACACCAAGGACGCGCTAGGACATGGGTAGGCGAGGATGAGTAGGGCGAAGCACGCAGCATGTATAAGGCATAACCTAGCCCGAGCTATAAGGGTGTAGACCGGAGTGCCAAATATTGTTTTGTAATGGACCTGAGACAATTCTACCGTTTACGACGTGTCGTCTAGCTGGTTTCTGCTCCTCTACTTCCTACCCGAACCAACGACCACCCACATCTAGCCCTGCTCACTTCCTTCCTTCCTTCCTTCCTTCCTTCCTTCCTTCCTCGTGGTATCCGGTACCCTTTTCCTTTTACCATTTTCACATCTTCCTCTCTCCTCTTTTACCTCTTCTATAACGTAGGACGCGGATGACTGCTCTCTTCTGGTTTTATCTAACAATAAGGAGCCCCTCTTACCACCCTCCCACAATATTGCCTCATGGCCCCTAGTTATAGCCATGTAGTGAAAGCCGGGAAATAATGGGTTAGAAATGTCACTCTATAGCTCGACGCTGGTCCCAGAATTCAAGTTTTCCATCCTCAACGTCTGTTAGTTTTTCTCCTAAAATCGTTTCTTCAAGATCCGAAGGGGCATCTTTCCGAAAAAAAATTTGGCACCAAAATCTCCACAGCCTTCAATTCAACGGAAATTTTAACGTTATTAAAGCGGTGAAAAATTATGCTGGAACTAGTGTAAACCCGAAGAAAGTCTGGTACAGAAAACCAACTATTTATACCTACTTCGATGTTAATATGTTCGCTGTGCCTGATATAAAGTTTTGTAGTATAAAAGGTAAAAAATATTTTCATTATAAAGTGAAGTGGGTACGATTTAGGAGGGTTGTGATGTTAATGAGATATATCGCGATGAAATACAGGGCGATAAAGTTAACTAAAATTAAGTCTGGCTCTGTACGAGTAGTTGCCTATTCCCTTTCCTTTTTTCGTTTTGAAAAGCTCATTGCGCCTATCGCCTTTATTTACCAGAATTTGTTCTTTTTTTTTTTTTTTTGTTTGTTTTTGTTTCATTGGTTTCTCCGTATTTTATTTTAATTTCTTTTTTTTTTTTTTGTATCCCCTTCTTCTCCTACCCTTACGTAGTATAATACATATAGGTACGCCTTGTTCTGCAGGTTTCTCGAGGAAATTTGAAAACACGCTCGTAAAACCACTCGGGCGGCGCGATATGGCCAGGAGGAAAAATACATTCGCGAATTATTAATCGTTATTAAGCCACCCCCGTCCCCGTTACCCGAATGGGGTACTAGCTACAATTACCTACTCTACTCTACTCCACTCTGTTCTGCCACATGCATCCGCGTGAAAATTCGACACGTACTCATTTCCCATACCGAGAAAATTCGAAATTCTAATGACACGAAAAAAAACGCGATTTGTAAAACTGATCTCGTTAATCGTGAAGCGAGGGAGAGAGAGAGAGGGCGAGAGAAAAACAACGAACGGAAAAACTATATTGACAGGTTTTTCCTCTGCGGAAAAGAGGAAAATCCCCTCGGGATTTTGGAACGTCGACTAGTGTCCACCGGGTTTTGGAAGAAGGCAATTTACGGCCCGGGTAACGGATTCATCAAACTTTATTCTCAGGGTAAATATAATTCGATCAGAGAGCTAGCTTGGCGACGAGAAGATGTATCCTTGGTCGTATCGCGTGGATTCGCGTATATACCGTACCCTACCCTACCGTACCGTACCGTGCCAAAGCTGCGAACCCCCAGTATCTACCTACCTTCCTATCCTACGCCGCAGAAAATGTTGTTGCTTTACGCAAAGGGCTAAAGGGTCTGTAATTTCATTAGGATGCTATTACGGCACAGATTGCTCGGGGAATAGCTTTCAGACCACAAACCAAATACCAACTTAGCTCCACACCTCGGCTACGACATCCTACCTACGATTCGTTTTATTTATTTTTATAACAATTTTTTAGCCCAACGTAACGTCAGGAAAACCAAAGAGCGGAACTGGATTTGAATTTCCCACGCCTTTTTAATCACCGCCTGCTTAGGCTATCATATCTGTTAAATTTCACCATCCAGTGAGCTTGCGAAAATAAGTGAAACGAACTAAAATGGGGCGGAAACTTGGGGATTATAAACCATTTCGGGGGTTGAAAATTGAAAAAAAGTAACTTATGCCGTCGTTGCCGACAACTAGAGTAGGTACATATATCTACACCCACTTGCTGTAGAGGTTGTGCGTTGGCGCCGGGATGTCGGCAACCGGCGCCGCGCGGACGCCTGTGCCTTCGATCCGCGGCCGTGTGGCAACGCGAAGCTAGGGTCTGGGGTCGACGGAAGGACGGAAAAGGAGGCACGGAGTACGGGCGACCCGAGTCTAGCGAGTGGGAGTACGACGCGGCGGTACGAACTGAGGGGCGTAGTGGAGAGAATGCAATTAGACAGCGGTCGGTCGGCTAGGTGGCTTGTTTATGCGAATTAGCGGAAGAGCCCCTCCCCAGTCAGTACCTATGACGAAACACTCCGAAGTTAACCGAGCGGTTAGGAACCAGTTGGAAAACAATCGACCTTCTTCGGCCCTCGAACAGCGGGGCGTTGGACAATTTTTGAAACGGTTCAAAACCGGATCAAACATGTTTTAAGATAGTGGCGAGATCCCGCTCTCAAGGGTGGATTCCTTACGCGAAGTTGGAACGATAGTTCCTTTACAAGAAACTCGAGAGACAAACAGCCTTCGAACTACAGACGGTTCAAGTTGACCAATCGAAGCGCAAGGCGAAAGATAACCGTCACTAACGGTCTTTTCAAAACTTCAAACCTTCATAATTCGGGCGCTACGAGTCCTACGAATTTCCTGTAAAGGAAGTTTAGCCTCAGTTTTCAAAAACGAATATACCTGTAGGTGTAACGTTCTGATCCCCCTATCCCTGCGAGTTTTTATGAATAGACTTTGCGCTCCCAGTTTTTCAATGAGAAATCTCTAGATTAGCCCGAGTGAATTTGAAATAAAGAAAATATCAGAACCAACGTTTGAATGTGAATACTTTATCCGGCTGCGCATACTGCATGCGGGGTTAATGGCTGATTATAAAAATAAATTGCTTTCATTATCCGCAGCGCGAGTTTATACGTAACAATAATAAAATATAAATATAAACAAGCGCTTTTGTGGCTCCTTGAATCCCTTGTACACAAACGGAAGCAGTAATGCTCCGCGGGTCAGCCAACGCCCGGTAAAATTCAAACCCTTGGGTGCAATTAGGTCGGATGTATGTAGGTACACACACTCACGACGTGTCCGTGAGTGAGTAAATTTATCTGACGTGAATTCCGTATGGATCCTGTCGGTCAGTGAGTCCGTCCATCTCTCGGTGAACCTCGAACCACACCACCTTGCCCCTTACCCCTTTCATGAATTATTTTCGCCCATTTTTGGGGGTTGTTCCTCGGCTTTCGGGACAATTTTACCGGTCATTTCGAGGGTCCTTATTGGATGGACCATTTGCGGTTGGTTCATGAATTATTTCGCAATCAATTTGTATTCCGTCTGTGGACTAGAACCGCGTGCCCGCATGCGGGGACCGACGCAATTTTCGCGCGGGATTTTACGACCAACGCTTTTAGATGCCAAACGGCGAGCAACTTTGGTGCCTATTTATACAAGGAAGGACAAATGAGACCGGTTAATTAAAAAATTTCAAATCCACGGCTCAGTCTCCTTCCCTTCGAGTATATCGAGACCGGGCAGTGGTGGGGGACCAGTTCGTCCAGTCTTCGCACCCGAATATATTTCGGCACTTTTTTTCATCCGCATGTGATAAAATTATTCCATATTTTGCACCGATGGAATTGCCGGATATAATGTTGTGTTCTTCGCTGGTAGAAGGCGGGATTCTGGCTTCTGCATGTATAGCGGAGGTTGGAGTTAACCGATCAATGAATAAATATTCCATAAACCGTAGTTTCGAAACGGACTCCGCATCGCTTCAAGGATCAACATGGCATCTAAGTTTCCGAAGCTGCGTGACGGAGAGAGAGATGGAAAAGTATAACAGACCAAGGTGGGACCAATCCGGACGTTGTATCCATCGGAGAACGAGAAGAGGTACAAGAAGGAGAGAAAATAAAGAAAAGAAATCCAAACGAATGACCTTCGAAACGAGGAATGAAAATGCGGTGGGAAAGATAAAGGGGAATAGAGATAAGAGGTAAATATGCGAGAAAATGAGAGAGCTGGGGTTCGGGGTGGCGGTTGAAGGTGGAGGCTGAGATGGTCTGGGGAGAAAGCTAGGTACCTACCGCAGCGCCGCACTCCTTAAAACTTTGCTTATTAAACCACGCGGCCCCGCGGTTTTAGTACGAATATGTAGGTATAAGGTTGGTACCCTGCAGCACTGTGGCCATCTCTCCACTTCCACTTCCACCTCCACCTCCACCTCCACCACCACTGCCTCCACCTGGACGAGGCGCCTCTTATACCACCTATAACTGACGACGTCTGCCGGTGGTTCGTTTATATATGAAATACTCTCGAAACGCCACTACTGCTTGCTGCCTGCTTGCCTGCTTGCCTGCCTGCCTGCCTGCCGGGGAAGAAACTTTATGGCGCAATTGGTTCCCCTGTTATTTCAATTTCACTCTAACTTACTAATTAAATCGTTCTTCCGCTACTGCTGATCCTACGACGAACAGATCTCATGCACTCTGCTACCTGAAAAATTTTCACATCCTTTGGCAAGAGCTTCCAGCTTTTTAGAAAAAAATCGTCCCTTCTTTAATCCGCTTTAAGGAGGATCGGAACAACGAAGTTTTTTTGATATTTTCTTTGATTTTCGTCAACTCTGGTCAATCATGAATTTGATGAATTTTTTTATTCACAAGGTTGCAGTGATTCGAAGGAATATTCTTTCGGAAGTCTATCCGTCTTAGATGGGGGTTAGACAAGTTGTCTGCAATCAGGAGGCACGCGAAATTTTTATTTCGCGTTGTATACATTGCTTAGCAACGGATTTCCGGTCGTTTGTTTAACGATTGCATTTTAGTTTTCGCTTGACGTGGGCGTCTCCTCGTTTTATCTGGCTCAGTTCGCGTTATTAGCTTCTGCGTTATCGCTTGCGTGCTTATATTCGCTTGCTATTATCTGACAATAATTTTCAATAAGCAATTTTCAATATTGATTAGAATTTCGCTCGTTGTTTAAAACGCTTAAGCTGTGCTTCTCTGTGCTTTCGATACTCTGCCCCAACGTCAATGCTTAACGAATCTTAACCGCTGAAGGTGAGTCAAGTCTCCATGTTTCCTTTTTTTTTATTTCAAATTTTCAAATTTTTTTCATCCGTAATTAACTCCGAATATCGCAATGCGTTCACCGTTACAATTAAGCTTTATTACTGCGGTTGGTAAAGGCAGCAATAAGTATACACCCAGGAAACCCGTGCAGTGAGGATGTAGGTATACGTATAGTATCGGCGCAGATCGGGGCTTCGAATATCAATGTAACAAATGTACGTATTGTATTATGCTATGTACGTATTAACGTATTCACGTATTTACATCGCCAGTAAGGCATTGGAAACAATTACCAGACTAGTGGCCTGTGATATGAAGCTAGTGAGAAGAGGGCATAAGTGTAGGTTTATCAAGTTATGAGAGCCTGTTCGATATGCAACACCGTGACTTTCATATTCGGTAGCAATTTATTCTTGAACGAGATCCGCGCTCGTCATCAGATGCAGCCAATACGACGAGCTTCTCGGATCCTACTTCCTTTCTATTCATCCCTTTGACATCTATCCCGGTACTGCATGGGACGATATTCTTTCAGCTTCGTCCACCTCACATGAATTATACCGAAAATCTCCAGTCCCAATGCGTCTAGAGTCAGTCGAAGGTAGGAGAAAAGTATCGAAAGTCGTACGAACTCATTGCGAAAGCTCAAGAGCTGTTGAAAATCATTAAAAGTCATTTTCTGTCCCTCGAAATCATTCAACGTCACCTCAAATACGCCTCAGACTTTATGACGAAGTCCTTGAAAGTCCGGAGAGCTTCCGAGTCTCTGAAAGCTTTTTGAAGACAAGGTTGATCATTCAAAAGTTCAAAAGTGTTCCAAAGAAATTTGAAGTTATTTTCAGTCTCTGAAAGTCTTTGGCGCAGTGGTTCAGAGTCATGCAAAAGTCCCCTCAAGTCAATTTTGAGTCGCTAAGATCTGTCTTACAATTAAACCTGATTACGAAGTCATTGAAAGTTTCAAGAATCTTGCAAGTCTCGGAAGACCTCTTTGAGTCACTAGTCGTGATTCACAAGTCGAATAAAAGTGTCATAGCGATCAGATGAGACGCTCCAAAAGTCATGCAGAAAGCTCGAAAGCTCTTCAGAGTCATTCGCAGCCGTTTTCAGTCTCCGAAACTCTTCAGGGCCCATGTGAAGTCACGCAAAGCTCATTTGAATATAATAAAGTCATTCGAAGTCCGTGAAATGTGTCTTTGATCCGACTACGAAGTCACTCTGTGAGTCTCGAAAGTCTTGAAAATCACCGATGTCCAAAATCGTCGCAAGTCCTTTCGAGTCCTCGCTCGTCATGTGATGTGAAATCAAGCCCAGTACAAGTGAGAACTGACTCGAAGCGGTTATAAACCTGTTGGAGGACCAAGTTGCAGTAATTTCGTTATCAGGATCGAGTGATTCGATCAGTAATTATGCCTTTTAAAAACCAATCGGTTGAAAAAGCTCCCCGGTATGAAATTTCATAAAATAAGTGGCGCCCATCAATTTTCAGTACTATAGGTGCTCTTCAATTACTGGAAATACTCTCGAATCGTCTGCGCTGTGCAGTGACCAGCATAGCACCGTGGTATGGTATATCTGGTGCAACGAATTGTGTATATAAATAAGGCGATGATCAGAGCTTGCAGGATTTAGGTTGATTTAGATTTATACTCAGAATTTTGTGCGAAGGCATTGAGGTATAGATACTGCGTCTGCGAAATAGTATTTTCAAACTTCTCGACTAGAAAATAAACGAGGATGTCTACCTATAATTTGAATTGTGCTGTTCGTTAGCGAGAGTGCGCGTCGCGCCACTACGCGGCGCCTACCTACTCGCCTCCACATCATTAACAAACCCCCTAACTCTTGGACAACTGCAAAACTGACTGCTGGTGCAGTTCGAGTGCAGTCGCCAACGGAAATATTTCATATTGTGAGGTAGTACCGCAAAAAAGAGCCACAGTCACTCATCAATTTTCATCCCTGAAACACCAAAAATAATCAAAAACAAAAAAAAAAAAATAGGAAAGAACATCCCTTCGACAATCTTGAAGCGATTTTTTCACCGTTCGTTTCATTCAGAAGAAATCGACTTGCAACTTGACTTGACTTTTTTTTCACATCCCCCATTCGTTTCGAAGAAATTTCCCATTGGCTCAGCCGTCTCAGGGCTGATCATTTATGTCTTTATACATACTAAGAAATTATTTGAAATTCGATCGAGCTTCGTGGAGAAAATTTTTGTCGCAGAATACAGTTCACATCGGTGATCGAAACTTTTTGAAAATTTTTAGGGAATATTCATTTCGGGGTAAGCCAACAATATACAGAGATAAGCGGTAGCACACTTGTTTCTTACTCAACGTTGACAAAGGAGTAGCTATTGAGATGAAAAACACATTTTGGTATCAAAAAACATATTTTATTGAAAAAATGAATCACTCGGCGCGACGTGAAATCGTTCACCTCGTACAAACTCAATTTTGACAATGTTGAGTAAAAGGAAGAATGAACTGGTTTGAGGCAGTCTACCTTGGCCTTGAGTCTGAGGGCCCTAAGCCTTGGCCTTGGGAAGCTGCGCCCTGTGAATCATTGCTTGAAGTAATCGAAACATTTAGGGGTGGTTTCCTATCGATTTCCCAAGTCTCCTAATTTTCTTTGATGAATGTAAAAGTGTAATATTTCTTAAAGTGATAAAACCTCTCTGCGTCACGGCACGTGGAACGGTATGCGTGAGTCACGCCTCCTCCATGAGGAGTCACCGCAGCATCTCTAGGAGTAAAACGACGTCGCGTCGCGTCGCGTCGCGTCATCCCCATTTTCAGGGGCGCGGGCGTCGGCGCGAGGATGACTTTGGCGGTGGTGAGGGAAGGAGAGATGAAACCGAAGCGAAGTGAAGGAAAGGAAAGGCACGGAAAGGAAAGGAAAGGAAAGGAAAGGAAAGGAAACGAATAAGGAAAGGAAAGGTCCTGCAGGGTGGAGGTGGAAAAGAGAGGCAGCACAACCTCGTAGGTTCAGTCTCCTCAGTATCCCTCTGCCTCCCTCCGCCTGAGCTACCAGCTAGCCAGTCAGCTAGCCAACCAGCCAGCCAGCCAGTCGTCCGTCGACACTTCGCTGATAGCTTTGATAGCTTCCCTGCGTTTGTTTCGTGCCGAGGCTTACTTGCCAACCACCTTCAATATACCTACCACCGCCTAAATACTAAATACTATACCTATCCACTATATACCTACACATATATATATATATATATATATATATATATATATATATATATATATAAAAAATATATATATATGTTTATATTTATATATCCACCAGCCACTAATACTAATACTAATACTAATACTAATACTAAACTAAACACAGCTACGCTCTATACTTATACCCAAACTTAAACTTAAACTTAAACTTAAACTTAAACTTAAACTTAAACTTAAACTTAAACTTCAACCTTATACTTGAGAGAGAGACAAGTTGAGCTTACCAGCAACCTGCAACACCGGAGCCAACTAACTACTAAACGCATTAAAAAAAAAAAAAAAAAAAAATCACCCCCCTAATCAACGTAGTTTGATAAGTTTGTTTGGTTGTTTGTTTATTGTTCGTGGGGGTGTAGGCTGATATATATTTATATATACCAGCTGAACGGTAAAGATTCAGGATTATTCGTAAGCGAAATAATTTTATAATAAAATTCATGAAAAAAGTTTGAAAATCTTAAGTTTCCTTTTTTTTTTTTTTTTTTCTTTCTTCCTTGTCCCTTGTTTTGTCAACCGAGCTTTAACACCTAATGCCAGTAAATCGTTTTGGGTTTAGCCAACATGGTGATTGGCAAATTGGTTGACAAGCTTACTTTGCCCTTGCCTTATACACCTTACCAAATCCTGAACCCCCGGCTACCAAAGGGAAAAAACTTTTGAACAAGTATATAGAAGCTCGTACAAAGCTCAGTGCCAATTGCCTTAGGAGAAAAATTCTTCTTTCTTAACTTTAGTTTTTCTTCTTGTTCGTGTTCTTGTTCTTGTTCTTGTTCTTGTTCTTGTTCTTGTTCTTGTTCTTGTGCGGTCGTGTTTTCAGAAATAACAAAAAAAAATAAAAAAAATAAGAATTTTCTTTTAACGCAAGTCTTCCCTCTACAACGAAACAAGAAAACAAGAAAACAAAAAAAAAAAAAAAAAGGTTCGCTCTGTCGCGTGTCTCACGTTACGGCTATAATAAAGCTCACCTTAATTGTTCTTTCGGTCTAGAAAATTTCAGCCCACAGTCTCTTACTTTTACTTGTGTATATATTATATATATCTTTTTTTTTTTTTTTTTTCTTTTTCCTTCTTTTTTTTTCCCTCTATTTATTTTTTCTTTATCTGTTTGATAGTATTCCCATGTAACATCTCCCCCGTGTTCCAGGTTAACCCCAGGTGGCCCACGCGTATTGGCTTGAAAGGTGTAGAGCTTTATAACGTGTTGAAAGAAAAATAAAGTAATACGTGATATATTTTTCGTCAAAACAAATCGCTATAACCGTTGACACTATTATATTGACTTTGTACACCCTCAGTCAGTGAAAAATATATAATATTGAGCTTTTCAAACGATCAGCTTGAGCGGGAGAGAAAAAAAAAAAAAAAAAAAAAACTAACGCTACTGTATCAAAGTTCGCGAATTTTTGCTATTCGACAGAAGAGACTCTTCATCGCAAAGCAATAAGAACAAAAAAAAAAAAAAAAAATAGCAATAATAATAATTTTTGGAAAATAATAAAGCGTCGATAAATAAATGCTAAAAGCTTTCAGAAAAAACAAATTAACGTAAGAATAAAAAAAAATAAATAAAACCAAAAGAAAAGTTCACGCATTACATCGAACCATGCAGAGAAGACTGCAGTAAGAAACTCGGTAAGGAAGAGGAAACTAAAAATTTGGTGCTGCGAGCTTTTGCAAAGATACAGCATATAGACGATTAGGGAGCTTTTTACTCTACTCAAAAATTAAATGAGATAAAAATAAAAGAATAAAAAAGTGACGAAGATAGAGCCGAGGTAAATAAATCCGTAACGAAACGAAGCTGAGGACTGAATTTGAAGCTCACGGGTGACTCAAGCTCTGCAACAGCTTGCTGCGTGACGTAATATTGCAGGTAGGCTTCAACTTGAATACTTGAGGTTTTAATTTTAATTTCAATGACTCGAGTGGCCATTTTTCTCAAGCACTCTCTCTTACGCCGTACTGCGAAAAATTATTTTTGGCTCTGAAATTTACCCCTGGGTACTCGCATTATCCACGAAATAAAGCTCCGGCTTTAGATACTTGTGCAATACGGTTCACTAGTCTCGGCATCGACTCCACCAACTTGTCACGTATTTATTGAGCCGAGAAAAAAGCTTTCCCCAACGCCGTGTGCAAAATTTGATTTTTCGTACCAAGTTGCGTGCGCGAAATAAAGTTCCCGTGCGCAAAACGCTACTTGCATGCGCAAAATACTTTGCAGGGGTGAGAATGCATACACTTCGGATCTACAGAATCACATAAAGTACGTCTGAGAGTTACTCGCGAGTGACAAATCGGTACGCGAAATCTAAGCTTGCACACTTGTCGGGGAAAATAGTATACGAAAATCGTGCGCAAGGCGATTCCCGCACTCGTTGCGTAATCTGATATTCCTCGATTCATGACGCAAAGTCAAGTGTGAAAAATTCGTTGGGAGTGGCGATTGGGGGCACTTTGAAAGAACCCTATTCCCCCGTTTCCGGTATCGAGGAAGTATTTACTTGTCTACTTATCCGTGCAGTAATAATTGCGAGACGCGCGTCAAAAGCGGAGAGAGAAAAATTGGTATAGGTTCCAGGGAATGGGGATGAGGCGAAACACCAGGCTTTAGGCTTCAGGGTTCTGGCTTCGGGCTTCAGGCCACCGGCTTTGCGTCGGTTTGGTTGTAGCTGGTGCGTCGTCGCTTTGACTGACAGCCCAAGTCACGCTGACGGCTTATTCCTGTCTACCCTTTCTCAGACCTTCTTTGGTCCTCCGGGGTGGTCGCAGGGTGGTTAGCTGGCTGGCCTTACTTCGGAGAACTACACGGAGCGGGAGATACCGGCTATAAGTAACCGCGGGCAAAAGTAGGCATTTTGTTTCGCGTCGTAACTCGCTAAGTAACAGAACTGGGTCGTTTATTTCCTTCCGTCTCGAAGAGGGAAAGACGTGAAGCAAAGGGGAAGAAATGGGAAAAAATACTGAAACCCAAAAAAAAAAATAAGAAAAAAATCGTACGATAAATTGAAAATTTTTTTTTATCGTTTTGTTCTTCGCGAGATAACCAAGTGCCCAGAAAATCTGTATTACTATCCTCCACACAATATGATCGTTTTGGTTTCGGTAATCCGGCCCAGACCTCATTGACTGCGCTCTCGTGTTCGCGTGGCTAGTGGAGGGTAAAATTAATCTAATGGGTTTAATGGGGAGGTTTTTAATGGGTTTCAAACCAAACGGCTGTTATTGGTACGGGTAAAATAGCTGAGTGAGTTTGTGTACATTCAACCTGAATAAGAATTTTTCATTCTAATAAAAAACAATTTTTTAAAAACACTTTTTTAATGGCGGACATTCACTTGAGCAATAGTTATTATCATTATGGATAATGACTCTGACCCAACTGGGTATAATTATCTCAGTCGACGCTGGGCGCGAGCCGAATTTTGAATGCCGAATTTTCAACCCCTTGAGAATTTGATTCCAATACGGCAGAGGTGAATCCCATTTTATTTTATTACTGACCGAGTAACAAAAAAAATATGTACATACACGTTTAACTAAGGGGTCAAATAATTTCTCCAACAGAACCTCGCAGAGAGCTTGCGACTCTGTATTATACATTGAAAGTGTTCATATGTTAGTGTATGGGTATCTACTTCATGCGTAAAGACGCACGAATGAACCGCCCGAGTGTACGGCAGTTACTGCCACAGTTACGGTTATGGTTACTGTTACCGTTACGCCCCCGTAACTCGACTCACTTTTTCGGATCTCACAAACCCCGCAGTTTGCCGTCTCGGTTAATAAGGTGTAGCCCGAAATCAGACGTCAGGCACTGCGGCGAGACCAAATAAACCCGTCCAGACTGATTCGAAAGCAAAAAACAAAATCCTAGAAGCTACAAGAATTTTTTTACAGGAATTCATGTCCCGTAGGTTGTAGCGGAATTCAACACGAATCCAACGATACCCAACAAAGTATGATCCCAATTACTTTATCGCGAGATATTTCGTCTCAAAGTACGGCAGTGCGCTAGTAGCACATAGTAGCGCGCTAAGGGCTAGCTGCGCTATTGGAATTCAAAACGGTATATCCCGGGATTGAGTGACTGAAAATATGCTTTGTCGGGTATCGTCGGATCCGTCTTGATCCTCTCTACAATTTTAACGTAACGAAAAAACTGTCAGGTACCGTTCAACAATGTGAAAAATTGAGATACGTCGATTGAATACGATTGTCGATACTACACGACTTTCTTCGAGGTTTAGAAGACGAATAGGCATGAAAGAATTGCTGTTTCAGTGATATATGAATTTTTCTCAATTTCTCCGCATTCAAGTACCCAGTTTCCGGTACAAACCTATCTAACCATCCCAGCGTAAAGTACGTACGAACCCAAAATGCACCGCTTGCAACAACAGCCTCTCACGGATCTGGGAAACAGCGAGCAGTGCGGAGCGGGGTAGGCAGGCAAAGGTTCGGGTGGGTTCGAGGGGGTGGCTAGAGCACGGAGCCATTACAGTAAATCCTGCTTTGCGCGCGAAAACACAGACGCTAAAGCGATTAAATTATAACGGGGGGTCGGGGACGCCGAGCCACCCAGTGTTCCTGCTAATAGTTATAGAGCTAAACCGGCGCAGATCCTCCTGGTGCTTGTGGAACCGCGATCTAGATACCTGCGCAGGTACCGATCTTATTTTTGAGGTACAGAAGGAAAAAACGTCTCAGGAGGGGAAAAGAAAAACCTACCCCAATCTCAAGGTGCCCCCTATTCGAAGAATACATGATACTCCACTCCGCTCGATACTTTCATCGAATTTGAGCACAGCCAAAGTCGACTTTGCACATAAATCTGCTTGTTTATTGCTCTTCCAAACTCGTAAACTGCCCTTGAGCGTCTCGACGATCCATTTGGCGAAAATATTCCGACGACTAAATAGTCGAATCGGGAAAGAGCCAGCCGCAAGCTGCAGCTTTCTTAACCGTGTTCTAAACGTCTGACCAATTTCCGAATCCCTGTTGAAAATCTGAATGACAGTATAAAATAGGAAAAAAAAAAACTGAAAAATAGTCGGGGATCGATTTCATCCGACTCTTTTTCTTCATCTTCTCCTCTCGCTTATTATGTGTAGGTATGCCAATGAGCGACTGCTTCAAATAACAAGCTGCAGCAGCGCAGGAGCTTTCATAGAATTTTTTTCGATTTTGTTTTTTTTTTTTTTCTTTCCATTTCTTTTCTTGAACTTTTCATCTTCTTATTTTATATCTTCACTATATATGCAGCAGACTTCGTGGCAAATTGGAGCTGGTTGCCGAGTTGTCGAGTAAAGTTAGTTCCCAGAGCCCCCCTGGAAGAAACTCCGGGGTAACACGCGACGAGTGAATTCTTCTGCAGTGAAATTATTCTCTTTCTCTTTTTGTAATACACGGGGTGATTTGAAAAGCTGATAGAATTGCACCGCGTTGCATATATTCCTGGAACCCGAAAGGGTTGAAAAGAGAGGGAGAGAGAAAGAAAGGCCTGAATCATTTGACCAAAGTCATTGCGTGTCCAAGGTTAATTACCACCCCCACCACCCTATCGGTTATACCTGCAGTTACGTACAGCTACGTCATGCCTTATGCAACATAAGTCTGTATACCTTCGGCTAAAACTACCCACTGCAGGAAGCGGTAATTGCGAAAGTGAAATTCTTCACCCCCTTTGCAGCACAATATTATACTGCCTACCGCACTGCGAATAAAGGGTGAAAATATGATATCGATTTGTGAATGAAACGAAAATTCGTTACTAGACAAAAAAACTTGCGATAAATCAACGGGGGTGGGATCCCAACCGCAACCATTCGCCAGGACGATGCAACGCGGAGGTAACTATTGTCTTTCAAGAAAAAAGAAAATTAAACTGTCAATTTTTAGGTGAATGAAGAGGAAAAGTACGAATTTGTAAAAAATCTATTACTACATATCATGTAGAGATGTCATATCCGCGCTTGCGTGGGTGGTACACACGTGTCTGTAGCAGTATTCTATCAGACTCGATTTCTGTACGATACAAAGTCGATTCCCTTCGCCTTTTTCCTCATTCCTACCTTTGCTCCCTTTTCTCAATGCACATAGAGGGGTCTTATAGGGTGTGGCGGTCGAATCGCATCGGTGGTAGGTCTCTCAGTGAAGAAGAAGAAGAAGAAGAGAAAGAAGAAGAAGGGTGCAACCCCGCGCTCGCCTGTACATACATACGCGCGTTGCCCGAGGCAGCCTTCTGTCAATAAGTCTGAAGATATCCCGATACCGGGTAGGTAGAAAGGTATAAAAGGTAGAAAAGGTAGAAGAGGTAGACTCCTGAAAACCGCGTGCGTTTCGTATGTATAGGTAGATACAAAAGTACAGCAGGATATTCCATCTATATAAGTACGTGTCTAGACAGGGTCTTTAGTTTAAACCAAACCCCATTCCTCATAAGTTTCTTAAAACTTCCCAAAACACAAGAACGTTATCAATAGCAAATAAATAAAAAATTAGAGACATAGGTGACAGTCATTGAAGCGTGATTAAAAACGTTTGGCCTTCTTCTTCTTGTCTTTTTTTTTTTTTTTTTCAGAATTCTCTTACCGTATTTGGAGGGTAGATTCCCCGTGAAAATCTAGGACCAAATTTCCTTTACCACAAATTCGAGGGACCGATAGTTTCAGAGCTACGAAATATCTTAGTTGACCAATCGCAGAGCGTTTAGGTCACGCAGGCACGGGACCGCGCAACTCCCGCTCATGACCAGCGCTGTCTGCGTCACCTATAAGTTCTGTGATTGGTCGACGAAGATCTTCCGTAGCTCGGAAACTGTTGGGCCCTCGAATTTTTTGCAAAGGAAATTTAGTCTTATAATTTGACAACGAATCTACTCTCAGAATGTGCCCTTCCTAACTTGAATCACCCTGTATATAATCCACGTATAAAGGCGGTTTTATCTATGTATACATCTGTGAGACACCGAGTGTGTGCTGATACACGCGTATGCAAACAAGTATTGGGGGGATGTGGGGGTCCCCTTTATACTATAGGTTATATATATCTATATATACCTATATGTACGTTACACAGGAAACTCAACGGACACCGCATGTGTATTTGCTTTTGGATCTGACGCAATGGGTTTGGGAGTAGAGTTACCGCAAACCTTGACAAAACAAGGTATATACCTTATACCTACCCAGGTATATAACCAGGACAGCTTGTCTGGCAGGTGCCCCAATACTGCAACCTGCACGCACGTGTCCCGTGTATGTACCTGGAAATAATCCTTATAATTATGTACATGACGATCGGAAATTGGATTAAAAGGGTTTTCGTAATTTTTGCAACCTTTATTTTCGCCCAATTTGCGATTTTATAGATCGGGTCTTCTAGTGACTTTCCGAAAACGAAAAACACCTTTTTCAGACTCGAATTTCATATTTCTTAAAATTCTGTTATTCACAAGTCTTGTTCTCTTATTAAGTATGATCAGCACTGAGCTTTTCTTATTGCAGGAGTACCGACCCAAAAAGGGTTCTATTTCATGGAAAATAAGCTGCAGCAACAGTTCAGTAACTTACTAGATGTTTCTAGTAAAATCACTAGAAATCCAGTGATTTCAAAAGATCTAGTTCTAAATCTAGTGATCTGAATCTAGTGATTTCTAGTAAGTTACTAAAATGCTGCTGCAGCTCATTGAAATAGCACCCTTTTTGGGTTGGTACCCCTGCTGTGCCGCATCCACAAAATGTCACGGTACATTCTCACCCATATTAGAGATAATTTGTAAGTGTATATAACATGGGGTATAACGTGGGGGCCGGATTACCTAAAAACGTAAAAATTGTCGGCTGTGGGAACCGGAAACAAAAACTGCAATTAAAAAGAACAGTACAAAGTTCCGCAGACCGACGAGGTAGGTGTATATACCTGTTACCACTCTCCCTGAATATTCAGAGGTATTATTTTTTTCCAAAATTTAATTTCCGCACTATTTTATTTTCCGCTACATATATACATGTATACAATTAACTGCCACTTGTAATTCTCCATCCAACTAGCCAGCAGTTTATTTCAAACAATTTTCTCAACTATTCTGAACTAAAGACACAGACCGGAGGAAACAAACATTTTTCGACTAGTTTCATCAGGGGATGAACATAAAAAAATAAAAAAATTTATAGAAATCAAAAAACGATGACAACAAGATTGAAAAAAAAAAACAAAAGAAAGGAGAATGACGGATGAAATTTTAGTTTTCAAATTTTGATTTTTTTTTTTTTTTTCACCCTTCGTTTTCTTTTTCTCCAGCAAACGTATCGTTTATTTTTTGACCCCAGAGTAGAGGGAGTACAGGTATATCTAGGTGTATGTATGAGGTAGAGATCCAAGTGTTCGATATAAGGTGGATTATAATACTGTGCGAGAAATACAACGCGTCATACGTCCGGGGGAGGAGGGGGTTGGAACCGCCCCACAACGCTGCAACGTGCTGCCACTAAAACTTTACGACGTTTGATTATAGTGCTCGTGAAAGCATGGTTAATGCCCGCATCAAATTATTCTGTATATGCGAGCGCGATCGCCCGTTCACAATCTTTAGATGAGAGAGACAAAGAGAGAGAGAGAGAGAGAGAGAGAGAGGGACTAACCAATATACTCTACGTGCTGCGAAATGACTTTCTTCCCCACCAAAAAACAAAAAAAAAAAGGAAGAAAAATTGACCGAAAACAAAAAAGAAGCTGGAGTTATTATCTATTTAAAAAATTTTTGTCTGAACAAAAGGAAAAACGAATAGAATCAAAAATTGGATTAGAAAAGTAAAAAAAAAAATTGAGTATTTCTGTTTTATTTTATTTTATTTCTTTTTTGTGCACATCGGTATTGGCTGTTACGTTTCTTGTTCCAAGAAAAACGAGCGAAACGAAATATTGAAAAACAAAATTCGCAAAAAATCCAATATTTCTGTGTTGCAATTTTTCTTTTTTTTTTTTCTTTGTTTTGCGAATTTATCATGGCTATTGTCGTTTCGTAGGTGTAGTACATACTGTCTCTGGGACTCAGACAGGTTCTAGACGGATATGCTTGAGGCGTAGACGTAGTGGGGGCGCAATAACTCGGTGCGTGTGTGTAGAAGTATTGTAAAAGTAGTGGGAGTTCGTATTTAAGTATAGTTATTCAGTATACAGGGTGTCCCAGTACTAAATGCAAGAAATCAAAAGGGTAGTAGAGGGGGTCAAGCTGAGAAAATACCGGTCGCAATATATGGCCGCTTGAAAAATCGCGCTGGGCGCCGGCATATAGGCAACCGACTACACAGCTGGCATCGGTTAGCGCTTCATTTATAACGCTTCAGAAGTGGAGAATTTTTAATGAAAACAATTTCGGTGTTTCCATGATAAAATTTGATGTCAAAAGTATTTTTGTTTGAAATTTTCGAATCCAAAAGTGTTATGACTTGCATCAGAGCTCGAGCGCGCTTATCAATTAGACGGCAGACAGATATCTGTGTATAGTCGGCTGCCTACATGCCGGCGCCTAGCGCGATTTTTTAAACAGCCGTATCTTGCGACCGGTGCTCCGGAGGCCACGTGTTTTATAGGTCAATTTAGTCAGCTTGACCCCCTCTATTAACCTCTTCATTTGTTGCGTTCAGTTCTGGGACACCCTGTATACAGCATAGTATATAGTATGAAGAAATTATGTAGCTGCATAAACGAGCTCATCCGCGAACGTTACGATCCTTCAGTCCTCCGAGGTCCTCCGCGGTCCTCTGAAGAGGTAGGGCAGGTAATAATTACGAGGTACCTGTACAACAGATTTATTGGGGACACGACTCAACCCGCGATATGAGATGAGTCGCTCCCTCGCTCCCTCGATCCCTCGAGCTCGTTGGTTGATAATGCACTCAAGGAGGCCCACTTTCTGGGGAATTTAACACTGCAGGTATACCTACTTAAGTTGATACCAATCTATAGATACGCTATATAATTCATATAATGAAATTTGAAATAAAAAAAACATTTTGGCGTACTTCAAACTTGTTCAAAACTTTTTTGCCAACACATTTTCACCTGTTTTTCCACCCTATTACAGTCATATTTGCACCGTTTCTTACCTATCTAGAATTCTTCACACGTATTTTGGCGTATTTCATCAAAATTTTTGCCTACTTCGTCGTATTTTAACATATTTCGGTGTAATTCATATCATATTCCTGCATATTCTAGCGTTTATCATTTATATTTCAAAGCATTTCATTCGTGTCACGTCGTATCTCGACATATTTTCAAATATTTCGACCTATGTCATTCAAATTTCGACGTATTTTGTCGTATTTCGACATATTTCATTCAGATTTTCACACATTTTGTCGTATTTCGTCGTATCTTGTCGTATCTCGGCATGTTTCATCTATATTTCTTCATATTTCATGTCAGATTCTCAAACATTCCGACGTATTTTATTCGTATTCCGTCGTATCTCGACATATTCCATCCATATTTCTTGATAGCGTATCAAACTTCAACGTATTCCATTGATATTCCTCCATGATTCCGGCGTATTTCATTAAAACCTCATAATATCTTATAACATTTCGGCGTATTTTCATGTGTACGACTCATATTACAGCCCATTTTATACGTATTCATGTTCACTTCGGAATCACCTAGACCTGTATAAACAAAATGCGTACAACAGGAAATAGGATGGACTGTATGTATGCAGTACCTACGTATTAATATCATTTGGCACCAGACACACATACGTTTTGTACCTCCGCGTTTTAGTATCCCCTAAGTATCACGTATGTATGTAATATATGTGACATATTTTATTATCCGTCCCCCGGTTCCGCCCCCCACATTTTTTTTTATTCTTCTCTCTATTTACTCTCTTTCATCTTCTCCTCTTCCTCCTCACCCTCATCCTCCTTTAGTTTCACAACAACAGATGCTGAGCTTCGTTTCATAATGTACAAACCAAGCCAGAGGTATATATCCGTACTACACATGTTTACGACCGCCAAGCAGTTAATGCTGTAAAGACATAGCACTGCTTTTCTCTCTTGATAGACATGTGTGTATGTATGTACATGTACGTCTTTCCATTGCACATGGATATATCACAAATAAAATTTAATCCCGCAATTTCTGGTTCCAGGCACTTTTGTAACTAAACCGAAGCACCGAGTAGAAGGTAGAAAATGTTGGAAAAAGTAAAAACAACTCTGGAATATATATGGGGTGGATGCATCAATTACTGCAGCTCGGTTCTATGCATTAAATGTTCGGGGCGAGCTTTCTTGTTTTGAGAAATTTCTTCTTTTTTTTTTCCACATTTCCTTTTTTGCATTCTCAGCTTTTTCATTACGAGATAAATGAAGTTTAGTTCTTGTCTATTCTGCGCGCGCCCGTTTTGCGGATGAAATTGAATAGAATGGAAATTTTCCTTCGGTTTACCATTCGAAAAATTATGATGATTCGAAATAATAATGAGCTTTTCTCAATTCGAAAACGAATGGTTGAACCTCTTTTACCCTAGTAAATCAAACTATAATTTCATATTTCATCGAATTATCTATGTAAAGCAGAATCCCGATTCAATTTAATGAAGCCATTCTCTCTCATTTGAAACTGGCCAACGTTGAGCTTTCACAAATTTTGAAAAATCAAACGGAGCTTTATTGTCTATTGGAAAATGAAAATCTAATACTTTTGTAGCTGAAAATGATACCAATTTTTTTATTTCGAACACAATGCCATAATTCAAGTTGTGTCTATCGAAAAATGACTGAGTTTGAGCTTTTTCGATTGTAATATCATTTGAACCGAGCTTTTCCCCCCTCGACATACGTCGTCGTAGTTAATAGACTCAATTTCAGACTTTTAATCCGCTGACTTCCCACTTCGTCGTATCATCTTGATCACGAGCTTTTCTCTGTGATCCAAATTGACCAATGTTGTGCTTTTTGGTAATTGCACAATCAAACGGAGCCTGATTGTGTATTGGGAAATGTAAATCGAGCTTTTTCATTGCTGAAAATGACATTGAACTCTTCTATTTCAAACGTAGTGCAATAATTCAGCTTGTACCTATCGAAAAATAACTGAATTTTAGCTTTTCGAATGTAATATCGTTTGAATCGAGCTCTTTACCCCTTGATATACGTCGACGGAGTTAATAGACTAAATTCCAGACTGAATGTGCCTAATTTATTGCTATATTTTTGTATGAAACTGCAGTATATGTATAAAGCTGGGTGACAAAGTGGTATGCCATTACCCTGATACTTGCAAGCTTATAACCGTCTGCCCTGATGCCAAATAGCCAGCCGTTTAAATTTGAAGGGAAAAAAAGAGGAAAAAAACAGGAATCAAATAAAATGGACGTAAAACAGAAATGGGAAAAAAAAGTAAAAGAAGAAGAGAATGATCGCAGCGCGTAGCCGCGTAAGTCAAACCAGCTTGTAGATACTGAGCCAAATTGCTAAGCTATTACATCTTGAGGGAATGAAAAAAAAAAGAAAAAAGAAAAACGAAATGGAAACGATCATATTCCGCATTTCTTAATACAAGCTATATCTTATGGACGTGACATGTGTGGCAATATATTTGCCAACGATACTGCCAAATTGACCAATTTAAATCAGACGCCGATACCCAAGCATAACGCTGCGCTGCTCCTGTTCTGAAAAGCTGCAATTTTCTTTTGATCTACTTGGATGGCGTTTTAGAATCTTCTTTTTTTTTTTTTTTTTATCTTCCTTCTTCTTTCTTCTTTTCATTTGAAATGGTCAAGTTTGAGGATTTCATCTTGACAAATTTTCCTCGCCATAAATTCTCCAAGCTGTGAACTAATATTGCGTATATTGTAAAGTTCAACCGACGTATGTACTGTATGTACGTACGGTACGTACCTACGGTAAACCATTTAAGCGATAGCGCTATGCCGCCTCTAACAATTTCCTATCCCTTCGGGCCCCCCTTCGCTCATGTTGCCTGCTCTACTATGTATATGTACACCTATATACGAGATTTATGGTATAATATAGGGGAAGAATGGGGATGAGAGAAAAAAAATGAAAAATGTAAAAATAAACAAAAAAAAAAAATAATAATAATTTTCGATTATGAATTTTTTTTTTTTTTTCTTTTTATTACATCAACTTTTTTACTCTGAAAAATTTCGTCGAGCTTTTTTCATTGAAACCAACAGCTTTTCATCACAAAATTGACTATTCCAAAAATCGCGAGCTTTTCTTTAAGTTCGACAAATTTTCGCCAAGCTTTTTATTTTGTTCGACGTTGGGAACCGAGAGTTTTCAAATTGGAAAATTAGATTGAGCTTTCTTCCGTCTTCGAACTAAAATCAAGCCATCATCATGCCGCTGAAAAATTTCATCGAGCTTTTTTACCTCAACTTAGAAAAAATTTAGTCGAATTTTTATCGATCTACGGAAAATAAAGTTGAGCTTTTCTTCACTGAGGATAAATTATATCAACGGCTTTTCATTTTGTACGAATGTAAAATTAGCGAGCCTTTTTTTCAAACTTCGATAATAATTTCATCGAGCTTTTTATATTTTTTTCAACATCAAAGATCGAGACTTTTCCAATTGGAAAATGAAATCGAGCTTCGTGCCGTTTTCACACTGAAATGCAGCCCCTATTATGCCGTTGGAAAATTTCGTCGAGCTTGTTTTTTTCTTCTTCGTTCGACGTAAGATAAGAACGGAAGCTTTCACCTTCTTTATGATGTAGATGTGAAAACTTGGTTTATCGCACTTTGCGAACAAGAGAATAACGAAAAACTGAACGGAAAACTGGGAAATAAAAATATAAAATAAAAAATAAAAAAAAAAAATAAAATACGCTAAAAATGAACGAAAATTTGCCAAAGATGTTTTTCTTTCGAATTTTCACCATGACTTACGCTCAGGCAAAGGTGTGGATCAAGCCAGCTGGGAAGCTAATATCCATTTCGGTCTTGGAGGGCTGAGCGATTCCATTTACACTAAGGTCTCACGCATAACTTTTCGAGCTTTTGGGTACACAAGAGCATAACATAAGACGTTGCCTGCGTTATACGCTATACGGTAAAGGGCGCGAGGGTCCGTGTATGCTGTGCACCTCTCCACTTCCTCTTTTCCTCTTTCCCTCTTTTCACCCTCCTCTTTTCCCTCATCTACTACATTTCCCGTTATCCGTAGCCACGCTTCTTTGTCCGCTCCTATCTCTACCCCTTATCCGTTCACACCCCCTCCCCTGGCTCGATCCCTTTGCATACCGTGAGCTTCCGAACTCGCCCTTATCCCTGCTCCCCTTTTCCCGTTTTCCCTTTTCTTTATTTTTTGCTTCTTCTTCTTTTCCGCTTTTCCCTTTTCCCTTTTCCCTTTTCCCCCGTTCTCTCCTTTGTGGAAAAACTGTAACGACATCCACGCCGCCTCGATCGCATCGTTGTTTTTAATGGCGACTACCAGAGCATGCCGATATTCGTAGTCGTTTTACAACACATTTCTGGATCAGATAATAAAAAAACGAATATGAAAAAAGGAAAATAAGATGAAAACCGCCATCCGCTACTACCCTGTAAGTAAGCGCAGCTTGTATTGAGATCTTCACGCTTTTCTGTTTCAGGTAAGCTTCCTCATTGCATACGACAAGGCCTTTCCAAAGACCCTTGACGAGTAAACGACCCCAAGGTGAGTTACATTGGCAAAAATTACAAAAAATGATAAGAAATAGGAGTGGGGTTAACCGATTTAAAAATTTTGTCACGTTCAAAGTATGGAATTTTTCTTTTTTGTTTTCTGACTTTCTCGGCGATAGGCACTGGCGAACCGCGAGCTTTTTAATATACTTGTGGTGTTAAGCAATAGGGGTGGTGGAGGAAGGGATGGGGAAGGCGCGCTTAATAAAATGAAACGTGGAGAATTGTTTTGGTTTAACGAGAGAAGAGTGCGACTCCAAGACGGAGAAGAAGTCTTCGGGCGAGGGAAGAAGAAGGGGTTGTCGGTACCGCACCCAGTCGCCTGGTTCATCTTGAACCACTAATGAAATTCCGACGGGGTTTCTACCACCTCTAGTCTCACACCCCCCCTTTTTCACAGCACCGCACCCAGGCCATACCCCTTCTTATACCCTTCCGAGCTTTCGAAGGTTTTTTTTTTTTCTTTATTCTACACTATTTTTTGCACCCCGCCTGATAGTCGTTCGAAAAAGCTCAACTCCCATTTCCAATCTGGTAAATGTGTGAGAAATGTTTTTTGACTCCCGAAATTTCCGACCTCTTATAATCGCGGAGGTCAAGTTGATCTCCGAAAGCAGCCATCTATAGACCCGTAAGTTTGGCGAAGCAAGAATCTTTTTAGACCGTGATATCACGATCGTGCTTGCGGGGGTTACCCGAGATTTAGGAAATAGCTTGAGCCTAGAAACGCTTCTTGGTTACTCCGCAGCCTCCAGGCTCCGGGATCCAGGATCCAGGCTCCAGGCTCCAGGCTCCAGGATCGCGAGGTTCTAGGTCGTCCTGTTACAGAACGTAGCGTCGCGCGGCGTGGCTTGATACGATTTTATTGCCAGGCAGCGGCAGTTAGTCTTCACTTAGGGGTCGGAGTTCGTCCGTAAACGTCTAGGGGTAGACCAGGGCAGAGCGACCTCGGGGAAGAATATGTCAAGTCTGCCAACCCTTATAAATCTCTCGCGGCACGGCACCCCCGTAACCCCCCTCACACACATCCTCAAACTTTTAGAGGCGTTAAATACTAAGTTAGGGGTTTGTTTTGGGATTATCGAGGCGACGAGCCTACGTATGTCTGGCCCCGGACCGCATAAAACCTTATGTCTCACCTAAAACACCGCGAAATATTTCGTGGCACAGGGGTTGTATTCTTCGCAAAAAACTGAGACGATTCTTACTTGGAAATAATTTTATAACTCTAATGGTTTCCGAACTGGAGCGATTCCAAAATATTCACCAATCGGAACGATCCCCGTCATCGCGACCGTTATTATTCTCTGATCCGCGATTGGTCGAACTTACACTCGCTCTGATTCAAAAACTATCAGACTCTCGGATATTTCGCTTCTACAAAATCGTCTCAGTTTTTCACGAACAATCAGCTCGCCAGTATCTGAAACAGAATGCGTTAAATCGAACCAATTAAATCGAGGAAAACAAACTGAGGGTTGCGCAATTAAACGTGGTTCTACGTTGGATGAAACTCAACGTTTATCAAAGACGATACACAAGACGGCGAAGAAAAAGCAGAGTAAAAAAAAAAAAAAAAAAAAAAAGAACGGTATTTATGAGGTATAAATAAAAATACGGAATTACGAATCGTGCGAAGAATACCAGGTACCTATACGGTGAAACGAGCGAAGGGGAATCCCCGGCGACGGTGGAGCTAAATTGTAAGGTATTACCCGCTCCCGTCTCCCGCTCGGAACTCAGCTATTTCTATTTTCTCAGTTTTATTTTCGCCCGGACGTAGATTTTGCCCGCTATTCGCCCACCTAGCCTCGACGCAAACGTGTCTTCGCAGCTGCCGGTAAATTTATTTCCTCTTTGCATATACATATACCTACATATAGATACCGTACACTGCGTATAGTGATAATGCAGCCGCCCACACGCTCGTGCAGACGTCTACAACCCAACAAACTTTCAGGTCTTTTAATGGCTTTAGATTTTTTCTTAAACAGTCAGGAGTAATCGTTAATTAAAGGTCATGAATTCATCATAATGACGCCTAACATTGGGAGTAATTAAAATTCAAATAGCTCTCGGGTTCGTTTGTACGAGGACGATGACCCTGATGAACGTACTGGGACTTTGCAGTAGTTTGAACGGACAGTGGACGAGCCGTTGTCCTGAGCACAACATCGCATCATGATCATTAGGAAGATGAACAATTATTGTGGACTGTGCATTGGTCGTGGCCGGTGGCCGGTGGCTCTCCCACGCAGTAAATGTGTCTGCGGTCCTCCCGGCGCAGAAACGTCTGCAATATGCAGGTACCGCCATACGAACGAGCCCACGGTACCACTATGCTAATTTAGCGGCCAGAGCCAGACCCCGTTCCAGCTCCTTCCAATTCCATCACCAGACGCACGTAATTGAGAATGAAAATTCTAGAAACATGGTGCCGCTCATGTGCGGGGTGGATACCTCGTCAAAAACCGATAAGATTTTATATCAGCGAAAATCCCGAGGGTCTGACAGTTTTCAAACTAGAGCAGTTTCAAAATCAGCCAATCACGCAGCCGTTTCATAAAGACGACCGTTACTCTGCTCTGAGCATCGATTGGCTAAACTTAAAACCTCTATAATTTGAAAACTATAAAACCCTCGATAATTTTTCAGGAACAAAATCGTCTCAATTTTTTTCACCGGTTCTCTGGATATGGGTGATTCTGTTAAATTCGAGATGAAATTAGCTCCTAAAGTACAAAGTAGCTCCTTACTCTCTTTTCTTTAATCGTTTCATCTTTTCACGATCAGATTAACACTCGACGAATATGAAAAGTTTTTTCGTCGACCATCGCTAAAATATCCGTTTATCGATTGTCGCATTACCTCGCTTCTATCTCTCTCTCTCTCTCTCTCTCTTTCTTTATCTCTTGACTTCTCAGTGTCAGTTTCGTTTAATAATTATTATCGCCTGAGCAGCGAGCGAAAGTAGCTCGGAGAGTATTTGAGGAAACCACGGGCAACAGAGTAAAGGTGCTGAAGAAGCGTCACCGATTAAAGCCCATCGTCGTTAATAATTCATCTCCCTACCCTGCGCCCTCCAATTTTCCACCGGGCATTCCCTCGACTTCTGTTTCTGTTTTTTTCATTATTTCCTCCCTCTCTCTCTCTCCCTCTCGTTCTCTTCTCTCCGAATGTCTGCAGCTACCCCAGAGCGAAGCTCGGGAGAGATTAACTCTCTCGAAGCGTTGGAATAAGCGGAGTTGATAAAAAAAAAAAAATAAAAAATAAAAAAATAAATAAATAAAATACATACAAAAAAGTAAAAAAGAGCGCGAAAAAAAAAACGCATAAAGAATAAACCCGACTTTTATTTTACGCGGTACCCATTTTCGCCGCGTCCCATAAAAATGTAAAACAAATGATTTTAATCTAGGTGCTTTATGCGCGAAGAATTAGCTCTATGTATTCTGTCGTTACGTACACCTCGTGCCCACGTTCAAACCCGCCCTAAAGGGTGTCTAAAAAATACGAAACAAAAGTAAAAAAATTTCGAAAATATTTTACGAATTTTTTTTTTCAACAAAATTAATTCGTCTCCGCCTCAAATACTCCGCCCTTAAGTATTCCCGCAGGATTTAGGTGTGATCCGAACGACTAATATGAACCAGTGATTGCGTGTGGCGTCGACCTGGTACCGAGAGCTGCGAACCGGGCTTTGCAGGTCAGCGGCAGCAACTGGTACTAAGTACGGTATTAGCCTGTTATAATCTCGGGATATGCGGACAATAGACCGTAATGGGCATCTATTAAGAGAACGCGTTATATTCATACGGACAGTTCTCACTTGCACGGTACGATTTTGTTGCCAATAGACATCCTGAAGACCCTCTTAGGAGCCTCTGACCTTCCGAAAGGATCACAAGATAGACAACATTCATTCATCCGAGGGATCGTGCATCGAAATTTTTTGCTACATTGTATTTCGTCATTGGCTGCTGCATGGCGACTCATATATTACTGCCTCTTGAACTATTTCGCATTATTCGGTGCTGAATTATTTCCAATCACAGCTCAGTGCTACATCGTTTGGTATTATTGGCTGCTGCATTGTTTCTCATTATCGAATGCCACGTTTTTTCGTTAGATTCGCTGCCACATTGTTTCCTATTACCGGAAGCTACGTCGTTCTGTATTATTGGCTGCTACATTGTGTCTAATTATTGGCTTCTGAATCGTTTCTGCCACATTATTTAGCATTACCGACTGCTACACTATCCAGTAGTATTGGCTGCTCAATTTCCGTGATGTCAATGTCTAGCTGGATAATTGTTTGTCATGGTGACAAAATTTTCTGCCGCATTGCTTCGCATCAACAACTGCAACATTGTTTGGTATTATTGGCTGCTGAATTTTCCCGACGTTGCTGTCTAGCTGCATAATCGTTTCTCATCGTACAGAATTTTCTGCCACATTGTTTCGCAATATGGACGAAATATGATGTTATAATTAGCTGCTGCCTTCTGTCCCATTATTGAAGCTCGTATCCTTGAATCCCTGGTGTATTATTTCAAGTAATTGGCTGCCGCATTATTTCGCAATTAAATTCAAGCCCTCTTCTTTAATTATCGACCGCTGCCTTGTTTTAATCCACAATTTTGATGTATGGATGGATTTGTGCGCCAACACAATCGCGATTACGTTACATTACGTCGAGTTACGTCACGTCACGTTACGTTACATTACACTGTGAGAATTCTACCGTGTGAAATATACACGTCTAACCAATTTATCGGACATATCTAAGGTACCTACTTTCGTACTCTGAGCGATAGATATGTGTGTCTTTATATATTCCCACTCGTATATCAACGTCTATCTACATGTATGCAGAGTGCGACGTAGAACTACTACGTAGTCGTGGATTCTTTTTCGGACCTGGACGGATCTGCAGGTAATCCAAACGTATCGCATTGTCTCCCCGATTTTTATGAAGAAGCTACCCAGGGTCTATAGACGATAGAAATTATCTGTGCTTTCTCAACCCAACCTGAACAATAATCAGAAGAAAATCTCCCTTTGCTAAGAAAAAACAAACAAAAAGACACAATTTTCACGAGAGAAATATTCGACTTGATAGTTACTCTCTTCCTCTCTCTCTCTCTCTCTCTCTCATCCCCTATTGATAAAACGGGTTTGTTTAGTTTAGTTTGTCTTGGGAATCTTTTGGTCCCAGTGGGGCCGAGTAAAGGGGTTGTAATTAATTAAAAGGAATGACGAAAGGGCTGGTACACGACTTTGCGGGGACAAAATGCAGGTTCTAACTTCCTTGGGGGTATATATCCTTCTCTCGTACGTCCATAGCACACCCTTTTCTTCCCCTCACCCGACAAAACAGAAACTTTTTCTTTCTCCCCTTTCTCTGTCTCTCTCGCTCTCCTGGAAATCAGGGGGTGGTGAAATTATCTTTTTATTCAGAGATTCAACCGTCCTTCAAACCTGCAACCGGGGCGAGTTTTGACTCAAATATTATTCTTTCTTAACGAACTGTCTCACTGCTGCGAACGAGATGAAGAAGAAGATGAAGAAGAAGATGTAGAAGAAGTTTAAGGTAACTTGTGTCTGGGTTCTCTTATAGAGGCTGGCAAAACTTCGAGAGAAAGAGAGAGAGAGAGATCAGAAAAGAAGCGCAGGAGGGTGAGAATTGGGGGTGGATGGATGGGCGGGTGGGGGATGTGCCGGCAAAGAAACCGGAGATATGAATCTGATTAACTTATTATCTTATCATACGCTCGGTTGGGCAGACGCGAGGCTTGAAGCTGAAGCTGAAGCTGAAGCTGAAGCTGAAGCCGAACGGAACTGGAGAAAAATGTGAGAAAAATAATATATTCCGTGCTAAGTGCATCCGTATACCATAACTAATAGGGAATTATACTTTTCAACACCGAAGTTTTTACAGACGCAATCGCACAGAAACTATTATACTTTTATGCAGCTTTCAATCAAACCTCATGAATTGAAATGAAATATCTTTTTTGCTACAAGAATAATCATTCCGAGGACCATTTATGTCGGACAACATGTCTTATGCAACAGAAATAAATATTTCAAGGACGACACGTGTCCAAGACATGTCTAACGACACATGAAGTGTTGATTTTTGGATCAACAAATTTCTGAAACATGTCCTCTTCCCTGAAAGTAGTAGTTTTTTATGCAGCTTTCAATCAAACCTCATGAATTGAAATGAAATATCTTTTTTGCTACAAGAATAATCATTCCGAGGACCATTTATGTCGGACAACATGTCTTATGCAACAGAAATAAATATTTCAAGGACGACACGTGTCCAAGACATGTCCAACGCCACATGAAGTGTTGATTTTTGGAACAACAAATGTCTAAAACATGTCCTCTGCCCCGAAAGTAGTAGTTTTCGGAACGACATGTAACGAAAACATGTGTTATGCAACAATAATAATTATTTTGTTGAGGACATGTTCTTTGGGCATGCTTTATCCTACTGAAATAGTAAAGTTTCAACTGAGATGTACACTCACATGTCTTTCATATTCGGCAATATTTTCTCACCAACGTAAGCCGTCCGTATATAATTATCATAAATGGTAAACGTGAAATACATATTCAAGGTTTCTTTGAAAGCCAGTGCAGGCTTTAGGCCGGTGTGGTGGTTTAAGGAATAAGGATGCGGATATTAGGGTAGCTCGTGTCTTGGTAAAGTAGCTCGTTAATCACTTCGCAAATAACTCTGTCGTCGACGTTGGCAAATTTAGATTGGGATTTAAATTTCGATTTCCACTCGTTTCCTAAGTCCGTTTTCTCGGCTCTCAAACTTCACAGAGTAATCGCCTCTGTCTACCAGTTCCGACGACTGCTAAATGCAGATATTGGTATATGGCGCACCTCTTCACGTACCTATTAATATTTGTCTAGACTCTACTACTAGATACTTCAGCATCAAGTATTACGCTAGAATTCCATCTTCGCCTCTTCCATTCCTTTCATCGTCGAGCTATGCGACTGGACGACAATCCTGTTGTTGTTATTTTTCGGTAAATACTTAGCCCGTTACATCCACCCGCGGTGCACCTCAAAATGTATTGCAATGTATCACTGCGAGCTAAGAACGACCGAAAGAAATGATAATCGTTAGCAATAACAGTTCTCAGTTCTTCCTGAAGTTTCCATAGAGTTTCTACCGCGAGTGCCCACATCTATGACAAAACAATCTAGCACTGTAACATATTGATCACTACTGAAGACTAGCTGCTTCCAACTTGAGCTTATCTCGAAATGCAATTTTACTCGAGTGAGACAATTTCCAAATAACATAATACGTAGCAAGTAATAACCAATAAGCAATAAGCATCATTCCGTTCGAGAGCTGGATATCTGATTTAGGCAGGGGAAACTTTTTCAATTTCATCGCGTCCTTCAAGTCGAACTTTTAATTCATGTATATTTCATCATTTCGATTCAGATTTCGGTATTATCGATCATTGAGAATTCAGTCTTACTGACAACATTCTGAGACGCAATATGCAGATTATACTTCGAAGATTATTGAGACAGCTTAAAACATGTCTGAAAAAACCGTGAGAAATGTTTTCCAATGTCCCGTCTTTTGATGGAACTTAAAACAGTCTGATGAGTGCAGAAATGATACTTGAATTACTTCGATGATGATTGAGACGTCTTGAAACATGTCTGGCTAAGCCGTGGAAAATGTTTTACAATGTCCTGTCTTTTAATACGGCTTAGAAAAAAAGTCCGATAAATGAATAAATGACACTTGGGATACTTTGAAAATGTTTCACACGTCTTAGAACATGTCTGACCAAGCCGTGAAAAGTGTTTTGCAATGTCCCGTCTTTTGAAACGACTCAAAATAGTCCAATGGGTGGAGAAATGATACTTGAATTACTTCGAACATGATTTAGACGTCTTGAAACATGTTTGATTAAGTCGTACAACATGTTATCCAATGTCCTGACTTTCATTACGACATGAAGTCGCCCCAATTCGGTTTCAATAAGAACATAAAATATCTCTTAGAAAATTCACAAGGGTGTATGTTAGTATTTGGAGAAATCCATGAACAGCCATGTGTAGTACTGTCGTTTGGGTGAAACCGTATTGAAAGTAGCCAATTTCGTATACGTAGAGTCTGCACTATATTAAAAGGAATATATTTTCCTTGTATTTTTTCTATTTGATTAGATTCAATTCTATCCTCTTTCATGTCCTCACAGACACGCAGATACATAGAGAAAAAAATGTTCTTCAGCGAAGAGCGCGGCTCTCGACTTTTGAGGTGAGCACAACTAGGACGAGTAGTAGGAAGAATATGAGGAGGAGGGTTTAGATAGACGAGGAAAGACTCCTCCTAGCTCTGCTCTCTGAACTCTGATTTCGCGATTCTCTTTATTTTCGTTCTCTCTGCTCTGGTATTGCCCGCGCGTCACGTGATTGCGAAATAAGTGATACGTAAGGGAAGGAACTGAGGGGTAAAACTGAGGGCGGTAAAGAGGGACAAGGCCGACTGCACGCCGAGCAGAAAAATATCAAATGGAATAAATATAAAAGAGGGTGGAGAGTGCCGCTGGGATGAGAGTAGGAGAATGAGAATAAGACGAAGGAAAAGAAGAAGAAGAAGAAGTGGAAGGGGTGGGGTTAGGGAGGAGTGAAGGGACGAGGGAAAAAGGGATAAAAGTCGCCGCTAGCTAGGAGGCGAAGAACCTCAGCCTCCTACCTCAGCCTCCGGTCGTCCAGCCGGCGGTCGTCCTGCCCTGGCGTTTGTTCGTTCGTTCCTTCGTTCCTTCGCTCCTTCGAAATCCGAACACGTAGTGCAGCCTCGCGATGTTTGGCCGAAGCGAACTCCCAGCTCATGTATACGTATACCATCCTTTCTCTCCGAGCTAGTCCAAGCCCAAGCCCAAGCCGAATACCCCACCCAAACCCAAACCCAGACCGAGACCCACACCCAAACCCAAACCCCGACCCAACCAATTCAGGATTGCTTCGCTTGGGCCGAGCTGCCGTCCTACCACCAATGCAGAGTCCTCAGTCGTTTCATTTCCCTCATTCCCTCTTTTTGTCCCGCTCGTTTTTCGTTAATTTTTACTATTTGCTCTTTACTTAAGCAGCTCTCATCGGTGAGAACATGATCGTGTTCTTCTCCTCCCTCTTCTCCTCGTCCTAAACCGTAGACGACGATCGGGTCTTACACTTTGAGACAGATGTTGGATAATTGGTATTAAAACATGTTATTGCCTTCAGTTCACTCATTCTGTTCAGTGAGTATTATTTCGGACATATGTCATCCCTAATTTTACTGTTCTTGTAGCTTCGGAGGCCGTCTAGACTCATGTTGTCTTTGTTGCGCCAGCTTGTGCTGAATTTCATGCCCTTGAGACATGTTTAGTCCTTGATTTTACTTCCTTTGTTGAATTAGAAGTATTTCATACATATGTCTTCCTTAATGTGAATTTTTTCGTTGACTTAAACTTCTTTCGGACAGATTTCGTTCTTGTCCGTCCGTTCGTCGTTGAATATCATATTCTTCAGACATTTTTCAGACATGTTTTGTCCTTAATACGAATTTCTACGTTGACCCACACACCTTTCGGACACATGTCTTCCTTAACGTGACTATTTTTCCTTGAATTATACATCTTTTATAAAAATGTCGTCCATCGCATGACTAGTCTCTGTCGAAAAAGATGTTCCTTGAACGTCTTCTAGAAACATGTCGTGGTTGAAAATGATTATTGATGTTCTGCGAGATATGCTTTAGATTTATGCTATCCTTAAGACAACTATTTCAATAAACTGAGACATCTTTCAAACCCATGTCTTCCTTAGTATGAGTATTCTCGCTATGCAAGACGTGTTTCAGCCACACGCCGTCCTTAACGCGATGCTTCTTGTTCCTATACCTTCCTCAGACAAAGTTTCAAACGACTACCGGTTAGTCATGCTCCAAGTTCTGCACTTTTCTCGTTCGAATCGAGTTTATCGCGATCTTGTTAATCCTACACTATATAATATAGCTACTCCGTATCGCGGAGGAGGCATATAAGGTTACGACGACGAAAGGTTACCTCGCTACGAGCTATGATCACGGGGCCTGTTCTACTCTGATTATCCGGAATGTGGTCGCAATTTTATACCCTGGTCGAGGCCAAGGAGCCTGGTTCAACCTCGCGCCAAAAATCAGAGAGAAACACAAGCCACGACACCGGAACCAGCTCCTATATATGCATGTATATTCGTGGAAGGAACAAAACTCAAAAAAAAAAAAAAAAAAACAAAAAGAAAAAATCATTGTCTTTTATTGTCAAAATAAAATTCGCAATATTTTCAGCAATAGATGAACAGCTATATGAAAAAACAAAAATACTGGTGATAAAATTTTGAGAAAATCTTATTCCTTCTCTAATATATATATATTTTTTTCTTTCTTCTTCTACCACTTCTTTTTTCTGTGTGGAGTGGTTATACGCCTGAGCAGCGGGTATAATACCGTCAAACTCTTTTGAGTTGGTGTCAGAGTTTCACTGAACACGAAAGTTACTGCCTCACGTTGGCCGGTCGTGACATTCAAATAAAATTTCGCAGTTTATCGCCACTTCCGCATAGAGCCGAAGTGAATTTAAAACGCGCGTCATTCCCGAGGGCCAGAGGACTGGGAAGGCTGAAAGAGGAGAGAGATGGTAACAGGGAAGGGGTGGCAGGAGGACGGGGGAAATCACCACCGAGAAGCTTTCCCAGCTTCCATCGAGGCCTGTCGGGAATATGGGAATTACGATACACAAATCCACCGCCCTGCAGGCACGAGTTCCTAAATTTTTTAAAATACTCCCACCCCTCCTTTCTACCCGCGAATGCATTGCGTCGAAACAGTCGGGGGGTGGGATTGAAGTAAAAATTTGAAAAACGCGTTTTACCGATCTGCAGGAATACAAAATCGGGAACAACGGCTAGAGGGCTTAAAGAAGTCGGGTGCCAGCTAAGACGTCGAAGATTTCCACCCTTCGGTATCGAAGTCAAAGGAGTAGATTTAAAAATCGGGAAATTAATCGTGATCTCGAATTTTGGATTCGCGAGGCGTACAAATGTCTTGTAATCCTTCGTATGTGTACACATCCGTCCATAATATAGGTGGTGTAATATTTCGTTGGTCAAAAACGTATCACCTTCGTATCCCTAATATTTCAAGGGTTGTGAAACTCGCCCCTCGCCATCCCTTCCATTTAGGTCCATGGTACCGGAATTTGCGTTCAGACCGTTCTCGCCGCTAAGGTTGGAGGTTTAGGTTGAGGTTAGCTTGAGGTTTAGGTAAGCCCAGGGCCGTACGTATTTCGCAGTAGCCCAACGAGTTACAGTTTTCTCTATAGAATATCTGCCCGGCTAGGAACTACCACGGGGGAAAACCTTGCCCAAACTTACCCTGAATTATTTATACACACACATATGTATACATAAACGTAACGTAACTTGCCCAGGCCAGACCCTCTTCCATGACAGAACCCTGTCCAATCTGAGGGACGCGAAGAAAAATATTGAAAAAAAAAAATGCCTCCATTTTGAAAATAATCCCCTGCATTCTCTCATCGCTGGCAGATAAAGTCCGCATGATGAAAATACAAAGTAAAAAAAGAAACAAAACACTTTTCTTCCACTATTGAAATTCGCTTATATATATGCTCGTGAGTATTTATATCCACATCCGGCAGAGAACTGGGGAGGAATATCAACGGATGGAACAGTTCCCGCCGTCAGCTAGCCGGCCCTCGACGTTATAACGCGGGAAGAGTACCCCCGTACCTAATCTTTTAATAAGATCTCCTAATAACCCCTTGGTATTCTATATTCTTTAAACTCGAATCCAACCCCCAAGCCCCAAGCCCCAAGCCCCCAACCTCCTACTCCCTATTCCTCAGCTACTTTTCATGGAGTATTATCATTTTCGTTATTTTTATTGTTGCAAACTTCGGTTCTATTCGCACGTATGCAGTTCCCTACAGTCACATAGCCGGCGAGTTTTCCTTTCCTTTACAGAATGATAAAGCGGAAAGGACGAGCGGATTGCTAGAGGAAAGTATTATACTGGGCTCCTGCAGGAGAGCGAGTAGGTAGGGGTATAGGTACCAATGGCTGGGATCGATGTATATAAGAATGCTTTCAGACTGTTCCGTGTTATTTAAATCAGGGTGGATGGTTACCAAGTATTTGGATGGATAGCTCGGCAAGGAGTAACCTCCAGAATACAGCTGCATAGCGAGTATATCACCCAGATGGAAGCTACGGGCTCGATGCACTTTATCCTCAATCTCAATATGCCTCATAAGTCAATCAAAGTCGAAGAAAAGCCACACACCGAAATGGTTTCAGTCATTCAAGTCATTCCAACTCATTCAAGTCGATGAAAAACCGCCTGAGATCATCGCACAGCCCTTAAAAGTGACCGATGGTGAAATAGAAGTGCTTTTGCAGTCAAGACTCGAAGTGGTTAGCTCCTCGCCTTGAAGAGTTATTAAATCCCCCTCCACGCCCTGGGTAAAAAATTACCTTTTCATTGTTTTCGTATGATGGTCTGCAAGACTGGTTGATATTAGCTTCAGCTGAGGTAGAGAAATAATTTCCTCTTACCTCTGATCGAAGAATATACATGCCCGATGTACTAGCAGACCATGCATAATATTGTTAATGCAGAAACTAACGTCGTGATCATTTCGGTGTATGGTACTGTGTGTGTGTGTGTGTGTGTGTGTGTGTTAGCATCCGTAATGTATATTCGCATGTACATGGGGAAAAGGAGAGAAGTAGCGAGAGAGAGAGAGAGAGACTTAGCCAGAGAGCGATGGGAGACTTGGGCAACGAACGATGTAAGGAAGGAAGGAAGGCGCTTCGTCTTGTAGCACTAAATATTCCCAAACGGGTCTCTAGGGGCCAACTCAACTGGATAGGGACAGAATTATATTCCAACCAGACCGAGCCAGGCCACACGGGAGGCACATACATCTACATAGGTATCTCCTTGTTATTCCACACACCTACACCTAATATGACTAGCAGAGTAACACGCATTAGACTTATTCGTAATCTCAGTCTCATTCGCATTCTTCGTTATCACTAACTTCTCTTTCGGATACGCACGATATTCACGGCTTAACATTGTACAAGAACATGCCATACATTTTTAGTGCTGTACAAAGACATATCATACATTTTTAATGCTGTACAAAGACATGTTGTACATTTTGAACACTTCTCAAAGACATTTCATACCATTCTGAATCTGGAGAAAGACATGTCATACCATTTCAACACTGTCGACATATATGTCATGGGCTTTTCCGCACGTCTCACGGTTTTGACTATGTAATGGATCACAAGTCTTGCGAAAAGGAATTGTGCTGATGCAAAATGGTCTTGTTCTATCACTGGGATTACCTTGAGCTATAATACCCAGTGTTTATATTTATCCATCATTTTTCTCGTTTGTCAAGAGAGAGACAGAGAGTGGAGTAAGAAACCGCAGAAAAGAATAGCCCCGATATTTCGCGATCAGATTTTGTCCGAGGCAAATATTGGATTGAACTTTCCAATACGTCGGATTGGACGTTCAAGTTGCCCGGCTTGGGTCAACAGGTCTGGCTCTCCTCGGAGTCTCAGACTACCTATTTCTCCTCTCTTTTATCAGCGGATAAAGTGCAGCACCGAGGATTTCGAATATACGAAATGGTGCAGAACGAAAACGACCTCGTCTTTTAGCTAGAGCAATGTAGGTACAAGTACGCAGGTCCTGCAGTTTGGTCTAATGGTGAATAAACGGAAGTCTTAGGAAGTGATTAAGAAACGTTAGCGAACGAATTGGCTCGCTAGGGATGAAAAGAGGAAACTGAAGAAGAGAGAGAAGACTGCTCTCTCTTTCTCTTTCTCTTTCTCTGACAGACGACAGTTGGTTCGAAAGTTTCTCTCAAAGTTTCTCTCACCAGAATACGTAAACGTCTGAGGCGATTTACATTTGTTAGTGAATTTGTAACTCAGCTAGACTCGCGAGACTCTGTCGTCAACCCCGAAGAAGAGTGCGCCAGCCCTCTTCTCTGTATGGCATGACCAAGCCGCGCCTTCCTTTGGACGGGCCTGCAGAAGGTGATAACTCCTGATTTACTCCCTCGCTCGCGCAGTCGGATACCAGAATTCTCATCTTCTCACCTCCTCCGCGATTCCCCAGGTCTACCTCCAGAAGAAGAAGAGGAAGAAGAAGAAGAAGAAGAGGGCTCTACTCCAATTAACTTTTAATGGGGCAGATAGGGAAACGTATGCCTCGCCTCGCTCCTCTTCATCCCTTTTACTCGCCTTTCCACGAGCTGTTAGTTGCTAGAGACGGGCCCGAGGCAACGACACAACTTGTTAAGTAATTAACTGTTGTTCCAACTCCACGTTTAATAATAATTTACCGCCGCTTAACTCCTCCAGCTGTAAGAAAACATCATTTATTCAGAGATTCACGTGAAGGTATTAAGATTCATCAATTGAGCCCCCATGCGGCACAATCCAGAGATTAAAGATCGTTCAGATTTAGGACAGAAGTAAACGTCTCTCTGACACTTGTGGAGTCCTGCAGGTTGTCCATATTTTTTCTCCATCGAAGTAGTTGAAGCCAGAAATAACGGGCCTGAGACCTTGGTAGAAGAAAAAGTCTGACTCGAAGAAGAGGCGGTTGAGTTTCTACTCTGTTTTTCTTCTTGCCACTGGTTCGAGCTTATTACGTCTCTACCTTTTCCAATTCCTTTTATAGTCTCCCTTCTCCATTAACGATTTTCTTTCTCTCTCTAAAGGAGGAACAAAACAATCCACTAATTTTTCCGAGCTTCCTATTTATTCAGAGATTGTTTCGAGAGGCTCTTCTGGGATACTGCAATCCTCAATTACTCTAACATAAATTCTTTGATACATATTCAACCCAATTCACATCAGACTTTACTAAAACTTCTTTGAATTCCCTCAAGGCAAATATGTTCTGTCTTTGAAATAATTTCAACACATTTTAAAACAATAATCTATAGACGCAACATGATCCTCGAACATTTAATATAGTATCATAACGTTCTGAACAATTATCGGAAAATAACTCAACACATAACATAATACTAACATGCTCTAGCTTTGAGATGACCTTCAGACATTGAAGACATGTCTCCAGATGTGACATAAGGTGAACATGCCCTGTCTTCTGACGTGTTTTAAAAAATTTTTGAAGAATGACTGAATAACGGGACATATGACTAACATGTTCTGTCTTTGAGATGACTTTCAGACATTGAAAAACACGTCTCTGGATATGAGTTGAGGTGAACATGTCCTGTCTTGTGATGTCGATCACAAATGTTGAAAAAAAATTACATGTTGGGTATTTGGAACGACTTTTAGACATTTTGGCAACAAAAAATTGAGAGTGTGAAATGAACACGTATTGTGATGATAAATTTTCAAACGAAGCGCAATGTTGTAGGAGCTGCAGTGTTGAAGTGTTGCGTGAGAGTAGCTCAGAGGGTATAAAGTGAGACCAGAATATATTCCGAATTTTCATTCCGGGCTGCTCGACAGCTACGTGTCGTCCGCGTGTCCCGAACGTGTTGGGAAGGCGCGCGTTGAATCCGTAAGCATCGTTGAGAAAGCGAGAATAGCACGGCGCGCAGCGTGGCAATACGTCATTGGTGAAACGCGGGTAGCTCAAGAGACAGAGAGAGAGAGCAAGAGATCGAAAAAAGGAGAAGAGGGAGAGAGAAGAAGCGGCGAGAAGCGGCGAAGACGCAGTCGATCATTTGTTAGAGAAATTCAATAATCCGATCTACGGGTGACAGGCGCTGCAGGGTGACGTTAACGCGTCCGACAGAATCACCTTCCTGTAGAGGGTGCCGGACCCTAACCTCTATCTTTCCGTCTTTCTCGTTCGTTTTGCTTTTTTGCGGTTTGTTTTTCATTTTTTCTTCTCCCTCTTCGACTCCTTCGTCTTCTTCTTCTTCTTCTTCTTCTTCTGCTTCTTTTTGACTCGCTTATTCGCACCGCGACATCGACGTCGACGTCGACGTTTCTCAATAAGGTGTTTCAGTATTTTTATCCTTCCTATACGCTCGTGGAACAAAGTCAACGACTAGAGAACACGCGATAAGGAACAGACCTGTATCATTCATCAAATATCAAAATTCAACAACAACCACTTCTTCTTCCTCGTCTTCTCTACTTCTTCTTTGCGGTCGCGTTAAAACGAAGCGACGTTAAACGAAAATAAGTGAGTGGAGGCAATGAAAAATAGAAAAAATAACCAGAAATAAGAGAATAAAAAAGGCGAGAAGCCAGGGAGAAGGGCTAATGAAAACGTGCTCCTGGCAGAGCCAGCCGCGGCAGACACGGTGCAGAGAGTTGATTCCCGTGAAAGGGCATTAACACAGTGTTATAACAATAAGACCGACAAAGCTGGGTGAAATCGCAGACAGGGTTTTAATCATCAGACGATGACTGACGGTGACACAACCGTTTTAAATTGCACAATCGAATGAATATAAACAGCGGATGATCACGTTTATTTCTCTCTCGGTACATGTTCCGTCTTCATAAAATACATGAAGTTCGAACATGTCTTCCCTGCGTGACTACACGTAACCGGAAGAGGTGCTGATACTGGGGTTCGGAGATATGCAGCAGCAGTTCAGTCAGAAAATGAGTATCGATTGTGAAAAGTTTTTAACGTCGAAACTTCAAGGATGTTGGAACTTCCTAGTCGCAGGCAACCAGGCTCGGCTCACGCGGTCTCTACGTCCCTTGAGGATCGCGTGTCCATTACCCATAGAATCTGCTGGCACTGCTAGCACTACGCTTACAAAACACACATACACACACACATTTGTAGCTCATCAACCTAAACCTACACCCAGGCTCTGGGCGGCAGAAACCAAGCGACACGTTCTGTAGAGTGAAAAGTAAACGGGGGTAACCTGCAGGGCAACTATATGTACTGCACTGTTTCGTACTACAACAAACTACCGGCAACATAGCTGAACAACGACACTGTACTGTAGCGTTGTGCACTGCGCCACCACCATGAACATCATGGAGTCAGTCGGTGGCGGTCCCCTTGCTCCATGCTACTGCACACCACACCACCACCATCTAGCCTCAATTATTAATGGCTCTAATTAATTGTAATTCACTGTTCCAGAGGGTAGTTGTCTCGCCTTCGATACATTTCCTACATTACTCCTATCCTCCTCCCTCTTCAACCTCATCCTCATCCGCATCCTCATCCTCACGTGCCCTCGCCACCGTCCCAAAGGCCTACGTTAACGTACAGTCTCGACAAACATTAGACAGCGTACAAGATCTCGACTTGAATCCAACCGGCCCTAAACCCACTTGGGATTATGCACTACGAAAGTTGCGCGAGAATTTTTACAAACCAAAGAGGAATTTCCTCCATTGGCGAACTGTAATCGAAGAGTATGCAGGCTTTTTGCGACATAACGAGATGAAGAAGAGTGCAAATCGTGGCTTATGAACACCCAGCAGATGCTCATACGTCGTGAGTTTATTCGAGCACAAGAAGGCATGCACATGGCTGGTTGGTACATAGGTACGGCTTAAAGACCAGACTTGCACATACACTATCTTGGTGCAGGAAGACGTATGCAGTTCTTCCTTCTCCTCCTGGGTCTTATCGCTGTTTCATACACTTTACATCCTACTATGCATACCAGTGGGTATACGGTTGTGTGTTCAGGGCATACGTGGACTCAAGGTATAGATGCAGTACCACGCTATCTTTATCCACGTCCATTGTGGTGAACTATACTATACATTTACACTCCGCCGTATCACGGCTCGGATTTCTGATCTATAAAACGGCATAAAGTACGTATACGTGAGTGAGGCGACATTAGGCGGTTTTTAAAAAGGGTAAAAAAAATGTCCCATTCCATGGTGTAATAAGAGTAGAGGAAAATTCCCAAGCTCTACGATGCAGTCCTGGATAAAATGGCAAAACGTCCGAAGTCGAACGTCTCTAAATATTTCAATGAAATTTATGTGAAATCCGACTGATCCAATAAATAAACCACTCAATCGAATGAAGCCCAGGAACAAAACTTTTTGCCTCATAATTCAACCCCACCAAGTCGACTCCAGCCCCTGGCGATAGAGTGAAGTTCAATGCACACCAATCAAACGACTATATATACGCTTGAGTTTTTTTCTTTTTTTTTTATCAAATTTTCTACCCCAATATAGACCCAAATTTCACTAATTGAAGCACGTCTCTGTACAGCTACATTTCTATCGTTGTGCTCTTCTCTTATTTTTACAAGGGATGAAACTTCGGTATGACGTATTGGTTTTTATACCGGAGACGACAAACTCGGCTAATAATCTGAGGTTGGCCTCCGCCGCTGTGGGGGCTGCGGGACTTGACTGTAGGCGATAAATCATAATACGGTATATATACCGTATACAATATTTATTGCGTTTTTTTTTTTTTTTTCTACCTCCTCCTTCTTTCTTTCTTTCTATTTTATTTTATTTTTGGTTGAAACAATTTTTATTCTCCTTTCTTTTCCATTTCTACCATTACACCAACGCCACTCACATCAGTCCCCTGACTTTCTCTCTTCTCTGTGTACGTAGTACGTACATGTACACACTCAAGGTACCTACACTACTAAAATACATACGTAAAAGTCCGCGGGACTCAAACAACCCACCCCCGCACCTCGGCTCGTGACAACAGTTTCCGCTCCCCAGTGTGCAGTAAATCTACCTCCAACCCCCTCGTTCTCATCCCCGTTTCACCCCCTCCGCCATACCTGGGTAACATTTATCAATTATTTCGCGTAAACTTTTTCCACCCTGTATATACTATAGATATATATATATATATATATACCTTAATATATATAAACGGAGCCGGGAAATGCGGGGATGGATGGATACCCTCGCGACATGACAGACAATCATGTAATTCGGTAGGATGCGGTCCGCCAGCAAGTATATAGATAAGTATACATATATACGTACACAAATATAACGAAAAACCGGGAAAACTGTTGAAACAATTCACCGAGCCGGGGGTAATGTCGTCCTTCCTAATTAACCGGCTTTTAAATATAACAGGGGGTGAGAATGAATTATAATCGATTTTTCAAAAAATCCTTGCGCATTGGTGAGGGTTGTTTTCATCTCTTCGATCCTCCGGTGCACCTACGAGGGGTTTTCCAGTGGGCAGAGTGGTAAGATATCAGAAAAACACTTTTCTTTTCTGAAGTAGCGGTATGGTAGCTGTTCAGGGTAGCCAGGATATGGTTCTTCTTCAGCTTTTATGCGATCATGCACGGGATTTTCGACGCGTCATTCGCTATAATGGAATTGATGATAGTGTTTTCTCCGTTTATTTTTTTTTTTTTTCTTTTTTTTTTCGTTTTTTATTTTTCACCCGGATTCATTTGCTGCCAGTTTTGTTGGAAATAATTTTTCACTGGATTCGAATGATTTTAACATCGACGTTTAATGGATTCAATGAATTAATTCCTCGTTTTCACAACGTGGAAACTCGTGAAATGCTCGTAATGGATATCGGGGAAATCCATGTACGATGAATCTGTTTATTTGTGAAATAAAAAAAAAAAAAAAAAAATTGGGGATCGTTATCGGCTAGACGGTCGGCGAACTTCTTCCTATTCTTTTTATTCTAGTGCTTCGAATCGGTAGGTACTTGTGCGGCTCTCCGTCACGAATGACCAGTCGTCGTCGTAGTCGTCAAATTTGTTCAAGGCTTCGATAAACCGACCGCGCCAAGGCTAGGCGCCGGTGCAGCAGTAGAAATTGCAGCCTTCTTTCATTCGGGAAAACGCCTCGGTGCTTATCTCCACCGACGTTCCATCTCCGAGATTGGATCTGGGCTTTCGAATAACACCGACTAGTCTCAGTGCTGCTTATGTTGCTGTTGTTCTGAGCAAGGCAACGATATGTTTTTTGGCAATACTTTCTGCCCTGCGAAAGGGTAGCGGCGGACATTACGCGGCATATAAACTATAACTTATCACATACAACGAATCGGAGACAAATATTTTCCGAATTCGTTTTTCCTCGGGGAGAATTTCGCTGACAAAAAAATATATGTATATATATATATATATATATACACGTCACATACTGGAAGAGGGAGCGATGCGACGTTCAGTTCTCTTACGTCGAGGTTTCACCGCAGCGGGTTCGCCGTGGGAGAAAAGCCGGAACAATTAACATCGAATGATTGGGGGCTCCCGATGAGTGCGATGGGTCGTTAGCTTTCGGCTGACCCTGCAGACTCTTATCCATTGTCTCTATTCCTGTCCTGCATCCGCCCCGCTATTACCTGACGCTAGATCCACCCTCTCCGCCCCCCTCAAGTACGTGAGCAATTATATTGCTCGATCGAGAAGAACTCGAAGAGGGGTGATCGTCTTCCTAGCTCGGAGTATACCGAGAAAAAACTGATAGCTATGATATTTTCAACACATTTATTGAGCAGACCTCTTTCGCTCATATCCTGATGAAAATATGGTGGATTTGACGAAAGTCCTCCGGAGGATAGATCTCTCGTCTAAAACCGAGCCTGAAGTTCCTTTACTGCAACATCAAGAGACAAATAGTTTTCAAACGAGAGCCAGTTTAAGTTTTGACCAATAGCCGCTCGGCTTATAGAATAACCGTCACTAACGGCCTTTCCAACATTTGAACCTTCCGTAATTCGAAAAGTACCTGTCCTACGAAATTTCTGTAGAGGAACTTTAGTTCCAGTTTTCAAAAACGAATCCATCCACCTCGGATTTTCGATACCTGAAGTTGGATTGAATACTTCTACAGCTAGGAACTTCAAGCTACTCATACGGAGCGGATGAAATATTTAGTATAATTTTATACGGAGTATAATACAGCCCCCCGTTATCCACCCACTCGTAAATCCATTTTGAGAGAATAGATACAGAGATACCTACTTACATATCTGCGATTTAAGACTTTATCCACCTATACCCACCGGATCCAGGATTCACGGTGGGTACTTCCTAATCCGCGTTAACGCTATCGAACGAGCTTCTATATCCACGGTGAAGGGCAGAAGGGTAAAGTGCACAGTACATGTACCGTCCAAACTGCACCTCCACGTTTCGCTACCTAACTCTTTAAAGTTATTCAATTTGGCACCGACTTCCCGCTTGTAAATCTATTTTGCAATTCTATCAACACTGCTCGCCCCCTCCCCCCTTCGCCTACCCCTCCCGCCCACGTTCCTCCAGTTATCCAACACCCGTTGTACTTTCTTTCAACTTCTTGTTGAATGGAGGAGAATTTTACCCTTTTTTCTTTTCTTTATTTTTTCTTTATTTTTTTATTATTTATTTTTTTCTCGGTAGACAGCTTCATGAAAGATACCGTCGTCGTTTTCGCAATGGTTTTCATTGCCGAACGGCTCGGTGCCTTGAAACCTCTTAATTTTCCCACCGCTTATGGCACACTCCATAAAAAGGACGACCTGGGGTGTTATGTCGACCATAAACCCCGACAAACACCATCGGTAATGTTAGTTATAGATGTTGTTACAGGGCGCCTGCAGGCGGGATGTCGAGGTCCTGGACTAGACGCCCACCAAAACCCCCGTACGATTACACGAACCCCGTAACACACTGCAGGGATTACCAAAATTTTATTAGTGGTTAATACCCGCTCATCTGTATACCTGCCACACGTAACATACATGTGTTGATTGAAGGAAAAAAAAAAGTAAAACTATACACGTGAAAAAATAATAACAATTCGAAAATAGTATACTCGCTCGAAAATCTGGCTGATCTTTTTGTAATCTGAACAGACCTCCGAGCGGTGACATGTGCGGAACCGGATGTAGGTCAAGTCCGATAATTACACGTCAATATTGAATAATGAATAATCCTCTTTGTCGTCACTGTGGTCCGGTGCACCAGCGGCACGGATTTATCCGTTTTTTTTTTTCGTCAGCGACCTCAGAGTATCAATTCACCTTTGATTCTGATACCCTGATGAATCCAACGGGAGGGAATGAACGAACTCTATTGTTGTCAAGATATGATATTTGATTATTTTTTCTCGACTTTTGACTGTGTGTGATGCACCGACGTAATCCTCCTCTTCTTATTCGATTTGTGTCAAGTGATGAGGATGCAGGGGCACGCGCTGGATCGACAAAGAGACACTCTAGCCGCCTGGTGCATCGGTACTTGAGTAGGGAACCACCTACGTGGTCCTCCTTTGAGGGTGGAATTTTTCTTTCACTTTACCACGCCGGGGTGATGTGGCCAGGTAGTGGTTAATTAGCTTTTTTCCTGTTCATAGAAGAGAAAAAATAATGCCCGGCGATAGAGCGGACGAGGTCTCAGGGTAGAAGTGCGCTACCCCCTCTTCGTGCCCGCGTTCAAGAAGTAATGTTTTTCTATTGAAATATGGGGATTGATACACACAGCTATCTGTGTCGTTTCGAGAGGATTCTTTCATGCGGTTCAGCTATGATTTATGCGCTCGGATATCTCCGGCCCCCGAGCTCTGGCTACGACGAAAAAGATAAGAAAGGATAACGCACGTTCTTGGATCTTGTTGTCACCGGGGACACAATGAGGCGACATCCTTGGCCCCCTCGCTCCGACGTCAAAGTCACGACAGTCAATTTCTGAGGTACGAAAAGCGCGATGCAAAAATGGAGTAGAACATTTGTACCCATATTCTTTTCTTCCACCCAATTTCTTTTTTTTTTTTTTTTTTCTTGTCCCCCCGTTCCTTTTTTATCTTCGGCGAAAAAAAAGGTCCAACCGATGGAGTGGTCGCTGAGGGGTAATACATGACGAGATACACGATTCTGCTTTGCGGAATAATATAATATCCAACAGCAACAGCAGTGGCGACGTTGTCGTCGTAATTCTTCGCCCGTACTGTGTAAGAATCACAGCAGCAGTGTAGCGATAAAACGAGATGTTGAAAAAGGCGATTAATTACGACCACGTTCATTACCAGGGAACACGTTGATCTGATACGGAAGCGACGCGGTGTTAATGCAATTCGTGACTGATTTAATCTTTTTATAAATTCATTACTCGAACTTTGCTCGGAACTTGGAGACGATTAATCTATCTGGAAGGACTTCTCAGGACGCCGCATGTCTTTAATTCATATCCATTTACAGTTTTAGCGAATCTAACGAATGTCGTCCGAAGAGCAGATCCCTTTCCACAATCTAAGACTAAAGTTCCTTCGCCACAACATCGAGAGACCAATAGTTTTCAAATTACAGGCGGATCAAGTTCTGACCAATCGTTGCTCGGCTCGAAGACCAACCGTCACTAACGGTCTCCCCAATACTTTAACCTTCTCTAATTTGTAAACTACGAGTCGCTCAAACTTTCTGCAAAGGAACTTTAGATTTAGTTTTTAAAAATGAGTCGACCCACTCCGGTATTAAATCTTGGTGCAAAAATATTTATTTTTCTCCCGTTACTTATCGGCGTTTGTCGCGTGGGCGAGATCCATTCAGCCGAAAATCGAGACTAATTGGTATCCAAAAATAAAGTTTTAATGAAAGGCAGATGTGAGGGATCGATGGAAGCGACCGAGCTCCTCCCCCTCTTGGTAATCGGCGTTGGCCTCGTGGCCCCAGATGCTACGTAGCTTAACCTCTAGCTTGGCTTCGCCTTCGCCTTCGCCTTCGCCTTCGCTTTCGCCGAAAGCTCGACTTGAGAGTCTGCGGGGTGGGACGCGGGTGTCTCCGCAAGAATATAATATCCATTCTCCATTTTTATCGGGCATAATATCGGAATATCCTCCGTGATATCCTCCATTTTCAACGCGGTCGCCCTCCACCCACGTCTCTACATCTTCATCTACATATCTGGTATAACCATCTATACACGCGTACCACCATTCTTATACACGTGTCCGAAGGGTAGAGGGTGACTTTTACCCGGTGGAAGAATGATAAAGAAATCTGCTACCAAGTGGTGAAAGGGTTGCGGGGCGTTCCCCGAAGACAATCCGACCTTGTCGCCAACCCTACACCTTTATTTATGGTCGAGGCCCGGGATTGGCTGAGAAGAAAGCTCTGTAATTTCATTGCGTCTCATAAAGGGAATTCCTCGAGTTATATTTCGGGTGTTTTGAGGCCAGGAATTCGAGAATAACTGACTAAAGTCAGTCGGAAAAAGGAGAAAAGAAGAAGTCGATACGAGTTCGTACGGCGTCCCAACGACTGATGGTCTGAAGAAAATTACACCGAATTCGCGTATGGTATATCCTCTCACTAAATCTATTTGATCGTCTCTTATTCTTCTGTCCATTATTTTTCATCTTCCGTTTTCTCCGCTCCCTCAGCTCCCTTCCCCTCCTTCGCTCTCTCCGGGGACCCTTTTCGTATGACCAATAACTCGACGCCTTATCCCCCAAATTAGCTCTCTCCCTCCTATCTCCGTTTTCTACAGCATCGATGGCTGCAAGTACAGGTATACCAGCACAGAGTATGAAGAGAAAAAGTGAGAAGGAAAGAAAAAAAAAAAAAAAATAGATCGAGGATGAAGAGGAGGCGAAAAAAGGCGAGGGGGACGAAGGATATATGTGTGTATCCGTAGGTACGCCACTGGCTTCGATTTCATTTTTAGGCTGTCGTATAATGGTGGCTCGGAAAGTAAGCTTTTCTTATGGTACGACCTACGCACAATTGTACTGCTGCCTCCTGGTGCGGTGATGAAGTGGTAGGCTACGGTTCGTAAATAATCCCCTTCCTCGACGCGTACTCCCATTCACTCCCATAGTTACATGGCGCGGTAAAAGTGGGTAAAAATTATTGCCTTTGAGCAGAGAGTCGAATTCGTATCGAAATACAAATTCGTCAGATTTGGTGAAGGGCCGCCGGAGGATAGATCCCTGCTCAAAAACTGAGCCCAAAGTTCCTTTACCAGAACCTCGAGATGGCAATAGTTTTCAAATGAGAGTCAGTTCAAGTTCTAGCCAATCGCAGCTCGCCTTGGCGACTAACCGCCACTAACGGTCTTTCCAAAACTTCAACCTCCTCTAATTCGGAACCTATGACTCCTACCAATTTTTTGTAAAGGAACTTTAGTCTCAGTTTTTAAAAATGAATCTACCCTTTTCCACGATATGAATCTCCTGGTTCTTATGATTCTTTTTTCCTTTATTTCTCCGTGCTTGTCGTCTTGAAGAGCTGGTAAGCTTTTCTTATGGTACGACCCACGCGAAATTCTACTTCTGCCTCTTGGTGTAGTGATAAAGTGGTAGGATACGGTCCGTAAATAATCTCCATCCTCCGTACTTCCATACCTACATGACCCAGTAAAAATGTGCGTGAAAAAGGGCAGTGCGCCAAATCGGAGCACACTTCGGGCTCGGTGTAAAAGAATTTTCAATTACTTCAGCATCGATAAAAACAGTGAAAACACCCTAAATATTGTCCTGCTATCAGAACTGCGGATGTTTTTATTTTTTTGAATTCACTCCCGCGCCCCGATAAATGATTTTAGTAATAGTCAATTTTCTCCAACACCTTGACGTCCGTATCGGAAACTTGGGTGTGAAGGGGTATGGCCTCGGAGCTCGTTGTCTCCGGGTGTTACTGCAGCAGACTCGGTTGTATATTTCTTGCTTGTCGTTTTTTGAGCAAGGCGTGGCTGGGCGTGAACGGGCAATACCTAGGGAGAGAGGAAAGAGGCGAATATGGGAAAATCTACGGAAAGGAGAAAAAGAGAGAGAGAATGGAAGAGGGATTGTGGGGGACGAGGCGCGGCAGAGGGATGGAGGGAGTTATTAGAGCACTTTGCCCGGTTTAGCTCGAGGGGGCAGGCAGACAGTAGCGCATTACACCGTCCAATATAACGCGGCTTATTGTGGTTTATCGCTTTTGGTCTTTCGCCTACTTGTTTCCCTCTCTTATCCTCTTCTCCCCAAGCTTCGACTACAACCTACCCACCTACCTATGTACCAGTTCGACAGCCCTGATTTTATCGGTCAATCGATTTTCAAAAATAACTTCGAACATTTGAATGCTTATCTTCATCACGGTTACGCGTTCAGTTCAGTACCGGTCAGAATCACATCTGGCTCCAAGTCACTAATTCGCATCTGTCAGCTTTCACTCACCGAACATGAAACCAGTTTCAAAAAAGCTCCATCGTTTACCGTTCCAAAACTTTATCAATCACGGAGATTTCACAGAAATGAACAAAACTTTTTCAAAAAACTAATCTCTCACTATCCGGATCAGAAATCTGATAACAGGAACCGAATCCATCCAGAGTAAGTGGAGTTGGCTCACTTAGCGTATGGTGACGCTCGTGAAAAATACACCTTTTCAATTTAGTTGGACAGTGGGTGTATGTCATTGGAGCGGTTCTCGCAGGCCTGGCTTGTGGCGGTGAAGGAACCATGAGAGCCGATGGCTAGTCTGGGATATGAACGTCATATGTAGGTACCTGAGTTTAGCTGCGGGATATGAAGCGAAGGTGGTTTGACAAAGTGGTGCAGGTGATTGCGGCGGGCAGGGACTCAGAGACACCGTGTACGGTATCCCTCAGGACGATTTCGAAGGATTATGGGATCCTGGTAACGGAGTGTAACGCGAAGCCAAGTCCTCCTTCGCAGGTCTCGATTTTCTCCTCTACCTTTACTTCACCCCTGAGCTTGAGTCGTCTTTGTCTTTTCGGAAGGAGAACAGTTCATTGTTTCGGAAGGTCTTTCTCTCCGTTCTTTAACGTCCAAGCTGCATCAGACACCATCGTCGATATTGCACCAGCGAACGGAGTGACCCCGCGCAGTGACCCCCGACGACCTGGCAATCCGACACGGGTTGTACAGCTCCTAAAACTACCCAACGCTCGGTTTTACGGTCAGGTGCAAAATTGCAAAGAAGCAAAAGCCCCGGAGGTTTCATGTCTGTGATCTCCAAACTCTATAAACAGACCCAGACGGATTGTCAGAAGAGAGAAGTGGCCTCAGTACCGAACGAAGAGTGCAGTTCAATTTTTTCAAACATTTTCGCAAACAGAAGAACAAATATTATAAGAATAAGATCAGAAGGAAGGATGGGCAGATGTTTCAAGTATTATAACTTGATTTATAGGGAAGTTACCGTCGCGTCGTGGCGCGGCTTAGGCGGTGGTGGTCCCGTGTCCAGGTCTGGAAAAGAACCGGAGTGAGTGGTCGCGTTGATAAAATTATTATCGGCGGCGGGATTTATGAAGCCGGATTATCCTCTTCGGTCGTGGAAACCGGGGGACGCGCGTGGTCCATACTACCGTTTCTCCAAGACAAAAGATCCCCACGAAGGAACACCGGGCAGGATTATTCTCACGAACAATTTGATCCGCGAAAAATCACCCGGAATTGATCATCAAACATCCTCCTCCTTTTCCTCGCCGACCTATCGACACATCAATATCAATATCTTAGAGGCCGTATCACCTTCCTCTTTGAATCATCGACATGGGACTGAGGAACGACTTTTTGGGTCATTACTTCTCCGAAATTCGTTCTTCATTCGAGATTCCATTTTTCAAATGATTAATATCCTTCAGTCCTACGTATGCGGACGTATCGATATCAATATTCCCATTCTGCTGCTTAGGCTTCAGAGTTAGTCTCAATTTAAGGTGAGACAACCTTACGACATTTGAAACCCGTAGCCTAAGCGGTATGGGACGGAGAATGACCCAGGCTCGTCATGCCAGAGGAGACGATTAATCTATCTGCAAGGACTGCTCGTCACACTTCACGTCTTTAATTCATATCCACGTACAGTTTTGATGAATCGAATGAATATCGTTCGAAGAGTGAATCCATCTTCGGAAACTAAGACTAAACTCCCCTTACCACAACGTCGAGGGACTAATAGTTTTCAAACGGCTGGCGGGTCAAGTTCGACCAATCGCTGCTCGGCTCGAAGACTAACCGTCACTAACGGTCTTCTGAATACTTCAACCTTTTTTAATTAAAAAACTACGGGTCCCTCGACTTTTTTGCAAAGGAACTTTAGGTTTAGTTTTCAAAAACGAGTCAACCAAGTTCGGTATTGAATCTTGCTGCAGAAATGATTACTTTTGGGTCATTACTCCCCCAAAATTCGTCCTTCGTTCAAGGTTCCATATTTCAAATGGTTATTATTTTTTAGTCCTACGTATGCGGACGTATCGATATCAATATCCCCTTCCTGCTGCTTAGTTTTTAGGGTTAGCCTCAATTTGCGGGAAGACAAGCTTGCGACATTTGAAACTCGCAGCCTAAGCGGTATGAGACAGAGAGAATGACCCAGACTCGTCATGCCAGAGGGAATGAAACTCAATACAACACTTTCGTACGTCTAAGAGGTATTGCGTTACACGCAGGCAGCCGTCCGACCGACTCGATCCTCTCTCTTTTTCTCCTAACGCATATATATATACTCCTGCGCCGCTCTTTTATAGAAATGAAAGACCAACACCATACATACGTAGGTATATATCACCTTCATGTCCCTCTAGACGAATCGAGAACTTATCAATCATACGATGACCAGACATATTGTTTATGACGATGAAGCGTCCCCCTTCCACGAACTGGGCTTTCGGGTGCGATTAAAAGGGTCTCAACACTATTTTCCCAGTTTGAAAAAGGATCTGAACGACGAGTGAAATGGACTATTTTTTATTTTTTTTTTGGGATTATATATTTCAGAATAAGATCGAATCGTGGAAATGGAGCGGAATAAGTTTCTAGGTTCTAAGCGAAGCCGGAGTGGGGTTCGGTTAAAGCTTTACTACTGGTACGGTGACAGTCCGGGGTAATTCCTCGGGCCTCGAAGAAGATGGGGTGTTTTCCAGGGCGGGGGAGCCGGGATTAACTTTGAATGTCATACAACGCGGCAGAATTCGTGAAGGAAACGGGGAGATGGGGTCGTAAAGCGTAGTCGGTGCTGAAAACCTCGCTACCCCTCTTCCTCCCTGGAGCGACGTCGAAAGCTCCGTCGCGTCGTGATACTTGAGGTGTGAAGTTGGGGGCGTCCGACTCGCTGCTAGCTGCTAACGGAAGAACAATTTCACAACATCCGGTTTCTCTCGTTCGCCACCTTCTCTCCCCTATACCACGACCCACCCCATTAACCCGGTGTTCGGCTAGCGCCACCAACAGCCAAGCCACTCTCGCTCTCTCTCTCTCTCTCTCTCTATCTCTCTCTCTTTCCACTTCTGTACCTACACTTTCCCCTGTAATTAATTCAAATTCCAACCCGGACCACTTCCTGGCCTCCTTGAACCCTTCCTTACCCTCAACCCCGCCCTCTGCTCCATCCTCTCAATGTCCAAATCTTATATATACATGGCCATGTGTCCACACGACTTCGGACCATCGAAAAATCAGCTTGCGATTTTTTTTTCTTACTACGTCATGGTTGAAGACGTTTGAAGATATCCAAACCCGTGTTGAAATGGATTGAAACATCCTTAGCATCAGCAGTCCCAGGATTGGGACTTGAGGGTGTTGAGACAGTGGTTAAAATCTCGACGGGATGATGAAATAATTTTGAAAATCAGAGGAAAGGTGTTTCTTAGAAAATGGTATAGTGCCTGGAAGATACCCTGCCAATTTCGTAACGGTAGTATCGACCACCTGCCAAGAATCTAAGGGTCCTAAAGAAATGCCCTCAGTCTTTTGAAGATCACATAAATGTCTCTTGACTCCCTCGCACCCTCAGGATGACTTGAGAGACCTTGGAGCAGGGGGGTTGGTCGGGGGTCGGCGAGAGAGAAGAAGGACCTATATCTGCTGCATAAGGGAAGCAACAGTTTCTACATATCCGCCACCACCGCCCCTGTCTCTCTTTCGATATGTCTCTCTGCACGCCTCTCGTATTCCTTCTCTCCATCCCTTTTCCTTTTCCCCAAGCTCCTCACCCTCGTCGACTACTTCTTTTGTCGATTCTTGATCGCTGGTGACAAACGACCACGTGGGGTTCCGAAAATGAAGACAGTGAAGTTGACTGACTGACTGACTGACTCACTGACTCACTGCCCTTAAGGGAGTTTCCCAGTCTGGAGCTCCAAAAAACGTGCATGTTTTCCGAAGCGTTGTGCCGTTGAGGGTTGTGAAAGGAAAAAAAATAGAAGAATATGTTTCGAAAGTGCGCAACTTGAGCTTTAATTCGAAAAAAAAAAGTTGACAATATCATCAAAATTACGACCTCTATGGCCGTTGAAGTCATGGTCTGCAAAAAGCAGCGTCGAAGACGGTAAGCAAGATTGTAACCGAACGGAGTATCTGAAACCCATAAATAAGGAGTCATTTTGATGGTCAAGGTACCGTCCAAGCTTCTATGGAACGGATTTGCCGTCCGTCTTTTGGTTCATTATAAACTTGCAAAAACAGTTATCAGAATTGAGAAATCTAAGAAATCTGAGAAATCTGAGTTTTTTATTAAAAAGTTCGCAACTCAGCCAAATTTCGGTTTATCAAAAATCGATTCCACAGAAGCTTAGATCGTACCTTGACCAATAATATGACTTCTAGTTTTTGGGTTTCAGATACTCCGTTCGGTAACAATCTTGCTTACCGTCTACGACGCTGCTTTTTACAGACCATGACTTCGACGGCCATAGAGGTCGTAATTTTGATGATATTGTCAACCTTTTTTTTTCAAATTAAAGCTCAAGTTGCGCACTTTCAAAAGATATTCTTTTATTTTTTTTTCTTATACAACCCTCAACGGCACAACGCTTCGAAAAACATGCACGCTTTTTGGAACTCCAGATTGTGCTTGAACTGGGGTGAACGACACCAAACAAGGGAGAGAATTGGGGGGGGGGGGCGTGAATTCACCCCTAGTTACCACGAGCATATCTTGATACTGAAATACGTTGAAAAAAAAAAAGAAACTGAAATTATGCCGCCGAAAAGGACATTTCTATCGTGTTTTCTGCGACATGTGCCTTTCAAGCGAAGGCATTATCCAAGCCACAGAAACTCTGCACATACATGTACATAGGAATGTGTATCGCTGTTATTCCGAGTATATACTGCGGTTTAGAGAGTAGCTAGAGTCTCTAGTGAACCGCCATACGTCAGGGCAAGGGTGCAAACCGCACTACAGCTTTGGTAATAAATGCATAAATAATAACGCGAGGTTCTCGCAGCTCAGGATACCTGGCGCTGACCGTTTTCGTACCGTTTTCCTAACTATAACGGGGATGGAGCTGCGGCCGCCGAGCCACTGCCTAACAATTTACATTAACCCCGTAATTATTCTCCCCCTGCCATTTTGCCACTCGAAATACACCCCCCAGACTACTACCACTCCGCAACTAATACATTTAACAAAACGTAGCCAACTCAACGCGGGGCTAGACACACCCCTATAGTCGAATAATTTTATCGACTACATTCTCTCGAGAAAAAAAAATAATTTTTCGAATTTTGAAGGACTATCTTTCGAATAATTGAAAAAAAAAAAAAAAAAAAACAATTTTCGCAACAAAGTATTACCAGGCCAGGGATTGGCCTTCCGGCGTTGAGCTGTTGCCCCGTATATATTGTCTTTAACGGTTATACATAACAACGAATGTAAATCTGGTTATTGTCCAGTTTCCCCCGGCTGCAGCAATACGGTTTTCGGAATACAGTGTACAAAATTCGGGCGATTTGCATCCCATTAGAGAATGGCATCAGGGATCAGGGATCAGGGATCAGCCGGGATATTTGAACGCGATATCGTTAATACGCCACCTACATTAGGTGGATATACCCATGCGTGGCTACCTACCCAGTATGGCGCCAACCCGTTCACAGGTAGATGTTAGTGGGAGCCCGCAATTAGTCCTGAAGGTTTATACAGCCTCCACGGGTCACACATAGACGTGTCCTTCCCTCTTTTTCCCTCCCGAAAATGTTGACGCTCACTTTTTCGCCCCTAATCCAACCAGCCCGACCAACCAACCAATACGAACCCCTTTGGGTTGGCCTAAAAGGTTTAACCTTTAACCTGTAAACTTTTTCACCCTTTTTATAGTCTGAGCTCAAAAATTTAAACACCACTACCCCTGCGGGGTAACACCTTCGAAACAGGGGGCGGGCGAAGAAGAATGAGAACAAAAATACATTTCATCTTTTTTTATAGAAAATTAATCAAAAACGCATCCTTTTCTATTTCATCCATCCTTTTTAAGACTCCGCTCCGTCCATCCACATCCCCTGCACCTATTACCTCGAAAAAATTCGTTTTCGGATAAGGGTCGGTGCAAAATGGGCTTTAAAATAAAGGCGGCAATATTTTTGGTAACCTTTTAAAATTCCTGGGGTATTTGTTGGTCTCTTCTTCCTTCAACCCCTCTCTCTCCCTCTCTTTCTCTCCGCGATTTTTCTCTCGCGTCTAAGACGCCTTTTCGAAATTTTTTTTCATTCCTTTTCCGCTCTTCTCCTCCTTCTCGCTCTCGTTCTCTCTCGGTTTTCACGGGCCGGGATTTTTAGGGGGCAATTTGCGGGGCGAGATGCGTGCCCGGAAAAGTGCGGGTCGCCTTTTAGACGGCCGTAAATTCTGATAACGTGGAAATTGGGGCCGGCCTAACGAACTTATGTGCTGGTGGGGCGTCGGGGTTGAGGTGGGGGTGGATGCCTGCCGCCCCAGGAGGCACAGAACTTCGCCTACCCTCGGGGCTTCGAAGCGTGCGCTTCAGATTTCAGCTATCCCCCAACCCCCAACCCCCGAGCTACTAGCTTCGGATCGAGCTAGCTGTTGCGGTCTCGAGAAGGTCAAATTGCTTTCTTTAGCGCAATCCCAATTTTTCCCACATTTTTTCGCCTTTATCTCTCCCTCCCTCTTTACTTCCCCAATTCTTAGGTGATTTGAATTTTTTTTTGTTTCCCTCTACTCGGTTTCAGACTATTCCCACAGTTTTTGTTCGTTCTTTATCGTTTTTTTTTTCTTTCTTTTGGATAGAATTGATCGTAATTTTTTTCCCAAAATCTCCGGACGCACTGGTAATTCAAAAATGTAAAATTTTCGATCGAACTTTTCATCTCATATTTTGTAAAAAATTAAATTTCGAGTTCTACGAGGCGCGGTAGGTCCACGGAATAAGAGATAGCTGCTGTAAGGGTTCAAGAGCGCCGGGAGGAGCTTAAAATCAAAAGATACGATTCCACACTTTCCGGCGAGCGAAGATTTATGCTCTTGAAGTAAATGAAAAACGTGTCAACCGGAACGTAGAATGGATTAAGAATTTATCCTTCTTCTACAGTATATATGGTACATTGGGGCGGTGCACCAGGGTGCTCAACGCTTACGAACATCACTGCAATTCCTATTACATCCGTTTCAACATCCAGTAAAATTGTAAGCAGATAGAAGAAGAGGACCAAAAAAGTAGAAAAATTAAAATGGCGAGTGAATTTTTATCACAGTTATAAATATGATTAATGTTGAATCGGTGCCAGAGCCGATCGAATCGATGTGTAATATTTTCTGAGGAATCTATCCGGTGCTCATGAATTGGGAATATTTTCAATCGTTTTCATCCCCTTTCTTCCTTTTCATTTTTCATTTCTTTTTTTTTTCACCATTTTCGGTGATTCAATTCATAGAATAACGGTGGCAAGAATTTAAAGAGCGCCCCCCCAGGTGCGAGAGGGGTAGAAATAAAACGAACGAGATATGGAATAAGAGGAGATGTGGAGGAGAGCGAAGAGGCTTGTGGAGAGGATCAAGTTATTATTCGAAGCTTTTTCCCCGGTTAATTTACTTTTTAAATAAATCCCGGTAGCTCGTTAGCCAAGAGATGCTACGGGGGATGAGGGAAAGTCCTGACCTTAGCAAACGAATGAGAAAAAGGAGCTGAAGTATGGAAAGATGAAAATGGGGGTGGGATATATTCTTCATCTGTATTTATTATTTTCTTTTCTTTTTTGTTTTTGTTTTCTAATATTTCAAAATCATATTCGATCTTTGGGTTAAGCTAATGTCCATGAATCAGCACACACGCACACGTCTAGTACATCGAGATTCTTAAGCTCTTGTACCGCTGGCTCGTTGTCGATTGGAAAACAATAAATCTCTGCACCAGTTTCCTCCAGAGCCAGTTAAAGTCTGGCTGATTCTCTGGCAACGGGGTGAAAATAAGGGTAGATCGCTAAACTACACGCAAGTACGTTGCGATTGAACCAGCTGTAAATAGGGTACCTAAAAATCGGTGTAAACTCCGTGTACCTACATACGTGCATACGTGCAGCCCCTAGTTTCTCCTGGCACACCGGTTACAGGGCTTATCAAGATCCCTGCGTCTATCTATCAGGGGAATTGGCTGCACGGAGAAAGGAATTGTAGAACCGTTCGTAGGCCACGTCCCTGAGGAGATTTTTTCCAGCGGTTTTTTTTTTTTCTTCTCCCTCAACCCCTTCGAGAAACTGTGGGATAAAAGAAAAAATGGTTGAAACGAAAAAAAAAACCTAGAAATTCGTTTGTTCTTTTTTTTCTGTCCATCTGTCCGTCTGTCTGTCCTCTGTGCCTTTTTATGGTGAGTTTTAACGAGAGAAAGACCAAACGGAAAAAATAAAATTAAAAGAAAACGGGGGTGGCAGACGATGATGGAGTCAGTGAGTTCGGGTGTCAGAGGATGGGGGCAGGGACGGGGGAATAAATCCGGTAAACGAGACTAAACTTTGGTAGTTACCGAAGTTTTTATTGCATGCGGAATACTATTTAGAAAAATAATGTCGCCAAGTTTGCAGCCCGGGGTTTCGAATTTACAACCGTTTCACGTACGCGAGTTCTACATGTATATCTTTACGTCTGTGTGTATATTCATATAGCTCTATAATCTTAATACCATGAAATACGGTAGAGGTACGTGGCGTGGATTCCAAAAATAAAATAACATTCACCCGACGGAATTAAGGGGGGTGCCAAGGGTGAGAGAAGAAAAATATGTTCATCGTATTCAATGTTTTATTACGGCGAGAATGACGGACGGTGAATAATTGTGCGGATGGCATTTGGAAGCTATGAATTTCCGCTTCAAACTGGAAAAAAAAAAAATTAAATATCACAAAAATCAAGTCCGCTGCGTCCATTTAAGTAAAGCTCTGAAAAAAACGATTTGCGAAACGGAGACCACGTTTATAGGCAAACGAAATATCTCAAACACAAAAACCAATACTTTTTGGAATCGTCAATGTACCCTCTAAGCTCCTATGGAATGGATTTTTGATCAACTCAAACGTGGTCAAGTAACGAATCTTTTTTGAATGTTATCGCGTTTTTTTGGGATTTTCGCGAACGTTTTTGTCAATTTTCAAAAAAGGAAAAGTCGGATGAGAAATTCCTTCCATAGAAGCTTAGAGGGTACATTGACGATTCCGAAAAGTATTGGTTTTTGTGTTTTGAATATTTCGTTTGCCTACAAACGTGGTCACCGTTTCGGAAATCGTTTTTTGCAGAGCTCTACTTAAATGGACGCAGCGGACTCGATTTTTGTGATATTCACTTGCTTCGTAGCTTCGAATTGTTCCACCCTTCGACATATTTTCCCCATTTTCAAAGAATTTTGAACTCAATCGCAGGCCTTGGGAATTCAAAATACCCCGTTTAACCGTAGCAAACCCTAAAAGTTTTCGGTTCCCGTTGTAAAGATCTTTTGAAAAATCCGGAAACACAATGGCGAGAGGAATTAGCGAAAGTGAGAAGAAAAACTGGGCTGAAATCAGCAGCAATAAAGACCCGGAGATGTTTACTGGTATCGAATTCAACTCTGCGAGTGAAATGGGTACAGCACCAAGATCCCGGTACGGATTCATGTTTAAAATTCCGCCAGAGTCCGGGGCGGAAAAGAATTTCAGGTTTCTCGAGCAGCGGTGGAACGACCACCACCACCGCTACCACCGGTACCAGCACCAGCACCGTTGGGAAATAGTTGCTGGCGTAGCTGGTATTGGTAATTTGTCAATCGGTACCTACACGGGGTGGTAGTTACGTCCGTTGATCTAATTTATAACTTCCCCTGAATCCCACCCCAACAATTTACAGCCGTACTTCTTCACCCGCACCATGTCTGGGGGCGCTGTTGCAGAGTCCACGGTGCAGGGCTACGGTTTTTCGAATTTCTCTGGGTGCAGTTATGCTGAGAAACTCTATAACCAGACGCGAAATTTAAAAGGGGATGATAGATCATCAGGGGGAGAACTTCCTGATGGAAATGTTGGCCTCGCTGCAGAGGTAACAACCGGGATACCGAACTCCCCCAGCTCATACATGGCCTTCATTCCCCCTGCAGGGCTGATCTACGTCGTAGATCAGAGGCTAGGCTTTGTCCGCCAGGAAATAATGGCTTCGATCTTCTCCAACCCCGTCCCCCACACACTGACACAGGCCAAAGCCTCCATCCCTCTCTCACCCTCTTCTCAACCTGTTGGAAGATCAAAGAGCGAACTTTCCTCCTGTAACAAACTATTTTACTTCAACCATCCGGTTTCGCAAAGGCGGGAATAAGTCGTTGATAAAAAATAGTTCCGCTACGGGATTTGTGCACGTAACGAGATCATCCCTTCTTTAATATACACGTTTCTTTTAAATTTCAAACCTAGAGGGAACGAGAGGTAACGAAAACGCTGGGAAAAAAAAAACAAAATATTCCAGAAATTTTCTACATTGGGTTGTCATTATTTCTATGGGTTATTTTATCTTGTTCTTGCTCAGTTTAACGTCGTTCAGCAATTACAGCACACACGGTATACATACCTACATATGTTACATGTACGTGTAACAGGATGTGTCCTACTGTATGTATATCCGAAAATCGCATGAAACGAGCACCACAACCCACTTGGCCAGGTTCCCAAAAGTCGAGAGGGTTAGAATAGGGCGTTGTGAGATCGAGAGGGACAGGTTATGCTCACCCTCTAAATCCCACCCTATACCACGCGAGTTACGCTTGCCCGGGAAATATGCTCTCACATTATAAAATGCTTCAGAAAAATTCCTGAAAGGGAAAGGGAAGAAAATATTCATGTTTTTTTTTGTTATTTTTCTTTGCCGGTTGCTGAAATCTGCCTCGATTATAATCGATCCCTGATCATTTTTGAGAACGTGAAGGAAAAAGTGAACTTTTTGAAGCAAGAACAAGCTCTTGGCTTCGGAAATTTTCGATCGAGTTAAGCTCGGCTCTCGGAATAATTGAATGTGAGGATCGAGAGAGACGGAGAAAGAGAGGAGAGGGGAGGATGATTTTATTTATAAATATCAACTCGAACGCCGCTGGTATACCTACTGGGCTGGTCACACACTGTGAGGCTGACGGCGAAAGCTTAACTATGAATCTTTGCAAGTTTGGCGTTCATCCAGCTGCCCGAAGCTTTAAAAATATTTTCTCAAACCACTGTACTTTACTCCACTGTGGTGCTGTTGGCTAGGTACCGTAACTGTAACTTACACCCGCGCCTTTCTTCGTCGATATTATATTGCAGCAGGTTGCAACCTGGAGGGATGAGCCGAGAAATGAATCGACGAATGAGCGGTGTAGTAATGGTCAATGTGAGTCGGTGAACTTATTTTCGGTATGGGGACCCAGAACGTAGCCGAATCTCAATGAGTAAGTAGCTAAATGGCCACATGGTGGTGGACATCAGAGTATAATGAATTCTCTGCCAGTTGCGGTCGCCGAAACCACATACACTTCCATTTCGTCCCCTTAACTAGTACAGAGCGACTGACTGACCAGCTCGATGCCGAAATTCGACTCCATCGCTTATTCAGAGACACGCGATATTCGTTAAATCATGTAGCACAAATACCCACGTTCAGCTGCTCGCGTCTGTCAACTCGATTAGACCCCGATGCTCACTGCTCCCCTTCATGTGCTGCATGGTATTGCAGTATTCTGATCCAAGGATCGAAATGAACGAAATTTCGAATCATTCCGGTGGTCATTTCGTTGAGAAGAAAGTCATGCTGGTTGAATCTGGGTCTTCTTTCTTTTTTAACTGAAAGTGCCCCCTTTTCCGGGTCAGTAAACTCGATGACGATTCGCCTTGTTGAGTTGGCGCAACGTACTCTCTTCGAGTGACGATATGTCGGTTGCAGTTCTTCCCCTTAGCTACGCCGTTGTCCAAACTCGTTGGCATTATTTTAGGTCGGTACACCGTTGCACACAACCCATCCTGCCTCTTACTCTTCCTCTTCGTCTTCTTCTTCTTCTACAGCCACCATCTTCATCTACATCTCCGCCACCCCCGCTATATACGCGTCACGCGAGAGCGAAATCCGAGTCGTTGAGAAAGAGGAAGAGGAAGAGGAGGAGGAGGAGGAAGAAGCGGAGGTGGAGGTGGGGTCGGTTTCGAGCCGGCTGTGGCCGGAGGGGACACTGTAGGTTAGAACCGTCGAGACGGGACGAGAACCTGACGTTATACGCAAATAGTCGGTCGTCAACCAGCCGCCAACAAGTTAGTATTAAGTAGGCGAGAGAGCCAGAGCCAGAGCCAGAGTCAGAGCCAAAGCCACGAGGAGTTGAAAGTCAAAATCGGAGAAAGACAACAGAAATGATGAATTTCCCATTGGAAGTCCATGAAGCCTGGCTTCTTCATTCAGGCGTTGGTTTTCTCCATCAGTTGAGCTGACTTACCCCCAACGATATTAAAACCCGGAGTAACAAAAAAGGAAACCACCGAGAGGCAGTGGCAGAAGCTGTAATTCTGAATTATTCTTTCCGGCACCCCTGGCCTGCTTCTGGTCCGTGCAGTTGGAGGCGGAAAGCGTAAAGCGGAAAGCGAGGAAGAGGGTAAACTAGGGCTGCGGTATGCGAAAAACCGCTTTTCTCTTAATTAACCGAACGCCGGATTCCGCGAACCCTGCGCAGGTGTATTAGATTTGATTTACGAACCCCCCCCCCCCCCCCCCCCCCCCCCCCCCCCAACATCCGCCTTCAGAATTCACCGTATATTTTTCGCACGAACTTTGGGCGAAGAACAACAACGGGGATCGACATTCGCAGCATTACTTTCAAATCCGGAAATAGAAGCACTAGTGATTCGAAAAACGATTTTTACAATTCCACTGAACAATCTTCACGAAATTACTGCACGATTATGTACAGTCCATGGGTGTATGTGTGTCTATGGTCCATAGACCACTTGCTTCTCGCTTCGCACCTCTCTCTCTCTCTCTCTGTATCTCGTCTTGGCTCTATCTCAACGAGCAATTCTGGTTCTAATGATCGTGGGTTGACAATGCGAACCTCTGCCCTGTCGGGTCAGATGCCGGATGCCTAGACCCCGAAGCCAGCCATACTCTACAGACGCGACCCTGGATGCCAGACGCGCCACGTCGCACCTAGAGACCCGCCGCAGTGCATGGTGCTGCTAACTTTAATTAGAGATACAGAACCGCTGAATAGTTGTTGCGTTCCTTCCCGATTTCTCCGCCTACTTCTCTTTGTTCGTTTGATTCCTATGTTTGAACAAAAATTCATGAACAATTTCGTATCCCTTTTCTTTTTCTTCACTTTTTTTCGCTCCCATCCACCAGCTCGCAAATTTTTTTCCGCTCTCCCGCTACCGTTTACATGCTTACCTTTTCCCTTCAACTTGCATAACTGTACAGGCAGGATGTCGCCTCTGTTGCACGTGCCCGCTTCAGGGACCCGTCCCCTAAGCGCTGACGGGCCGGTTCTAAGAGGATTACTTCGGCGGTCCATAAACCCCCGCGGTGATTCCCGCACCAGTTCGCCCGAAGCGGACTTGGCCCGCGGTATAAAACTGCCCCGATTTCAACCGTGCCATCCCCGAACCCGCACCCCCCGACGAGCTCATATCCCGGAACCGGAACTCAAGCTCAAGCCCGAATTCTAATCCCTGTATGAGTTACATCATACTGTTCTCGATCTGACACATGCAATCCTAAATATCCCCTGGACACATGTAACTAAGATCAAAATCCCCACCCCTGTAGACACAGCCGAACAAAAGAACAAAAGAAATGAACTCTACAGACACTCTAGACTCTGGATTCGTCGACCTGAAGAACGAAGAACAAACTGTATATGTACTTCATCTTGAACCCTGCTGCAGAATGAAAAAAAAAGTACAGCGGGATTCGTGTGGGGGGGGAGGGGGCGTTGGGCAGTGGGGGGGGATAAGCAGAATATAACTACAGTAGAAGAAGGTGCGGCGCCGGATAGGAGCGAAAGAAGGTTTGCAAAACTGGCGTCGCAGTTGTCGTGGGGGCAGGGGGCGAGAGTGTGTGGGGCTGGGGCGGGGGCGGGGGCGGGGGCAGAAAGAGGTTTGGGGCAACGGGGGCACGGGGGGAGTCTGTAAGTATTCGTGGCGCGTCCTCCTGAATTATCGGGCCGAGTATTCTCGGGGAAACGGTACTAAATCAAGCTGCAGCCCTCGGCTCTACGTCCTGGTCCTACTATACAGAGGTTTACCCTATATATGTGTGTTATATCTATGTACAGTAGGTACTTACACACATTCACACCGTACACACACACATCCATTGGTTCTATAGAAGTATTGGTGCAGGGAGATGCAAATAGGAAGGTGGCACCGGTGTGAACGTCGTTCAGAAAAATGAAATATCGTCTCCTAAATAAATAACTGACGGTGTAATATCAGAAATTACGAATCACCCCGTAAAACATGCAGCCAAACCTATCCTCATATTTGTAACACGTCAATGTTCACCCATAATAAAGCGAAGTATCCTTGCAGATGTAAAGGACTCCGGAGTCCGACCATGGTCTGTGTTTTCCACTTATTTTCACTCTTCTTATCGTTCCCTAAGCAGATATACGTGCATCGAACTTTTCATGCCGGAAAAGGGTGGATAAATATATACATAGATATCGAGAAAACTATTAGGACATGGCGAAAGGGTGCAGCACACTATACCTGAGACCAGATACGAGACCACGTTCCCTTTTTACTCTATTTCACTAGATTCTTCGCTCGTATATCATACAGATACTCTACTGCGCCTCACCCCCTCTGGAAATATGATCAAGTATGAGCTTACCGAAAATAGAAGAAGAAAAAAATGCCAGTGAACTGAGAACGAAAAGGAAGAATGCACGTCGCACTACGGTGCGCTGGGTAACTTATATTTCAATTAATTGTAAAGTTAATTTTTGCCCCACCCTGTCTGGTTAATTTTCATGTCCAAAGTTCAGACACAGTAAGGTCAATTGGTGGGCTGATAAAAGATGATGCAGAAATTGGCTGGGAGTTATAATGCTCGAGGTTGAGCTTAAGATTAGATTAGGTCGCGGAAGGGTGGAAAGAGAGAGATGTGGTGGTTCGAAAGTGTTAAAGCGTTACTTATTCCTCTAAAAGCTTTGTGAGTAACGGCACTCGACGGCCACCAACCCACCCCCTACCCTCTCTTAGACATCTCCACACCAACAACCAGGGTCAAACTCTTTTACTTTCAGCGTAGAGACTCGGTACACCAACTCGCCCCTGAAGAGGTAGTAGATGTACGAAGTAGGCAGACGGGAAGAACTATCCTAGTTCACTGCAACCGTACTTTCTTCATCTTCCTTTTTACCTTTCATGATCAGGAAAGAAAAGTTTCATTTTACAAATATATATATGTATATAAATTTCGTACATATCCACAGCTATTTTCCCGTACCTACGATTCGGCTATTCTTCACTATATTGCGGTTGGATTTTCTCTTTCCGGAACTAATCCCGGACGCCTGGAGGCACTTGGGAGTTTGCTGATCGATATTAAGGGAACAGGGGGAAGGGATAAGTGGGGGATATGTGGGTGTAGGGTGTGGGTCGGAGTAAGATGAGCCGAAAATATATATAAAACTGCAACTCGCAGTAAGACGGCGTTGGGTATCTTGAAGTTCATCTACCTTCAGGGATGAGGAACACATTTGCGTTTCACTTCTTCTTCACTTCACTCCATGCTAGATTCGTTGGCAGATCCTTATCAGAACTAGAAGGATGTACGTATAGATATACCAGCTCGTCCCCCTCTGGCTCGTCTGTCACGAGTAGGTATTTCAACTGGTGGAATACAATCTCATCTCCAACAAACAAGAGGAGTGTACGGTAAGAACTAGGTGGAGGTTAAGGTGCCGGGAATAAGAGAATAATAAGAAGAAGAGTGAGGAAGGCAGGAGAGAAAAGAAAATAACCAGCTCTGGTTGCCAGGCGGACCTTTATCCAGTCAGACTCACTCTACACCCACCACACCATACACAACTGCATCAGTACTCTGGCTCTCGCCATGGGTAGGAATGCAACTCAAGAACTGCCGCGTCACGGAGCCCAGAAGAAGAAGGAGAGATAGAAGAAGACGAAGAAGGAGACGTAGAAGAAACTTCGTCCTCTTCACCATAATATACCTGCTAGCTGGTAAACCGGATGTTGTTCCAGACTTTCTGTACTCCTCAATCACATGTTAGGGTGGTACTGATTCTCCGAATCTAGCGGACACCTGAATCTGTTAGATCACCATGGAAGAAGAATCAGTGGAGAAACGGGCGTCCATTATGTACAGCGGAGACTCGGTTCGTATGTGCATCGGGAGCTGTGACCATTAATCTCGATTCTAAATGGTAGGAGGGATTCCTGAAGGATCTAGATCCGGCTGTGAGATAGTATTCTGCAGTCTTCTCCCTAAATCAATACCGATAATTGAAATGGTTGATAAGAAATAGAAGACCGTTAACTATAAGAGATCAGTTAAGAATGTAAGAGATGAGTGGGCGAGGGGGAATCACAAATGTGCAGCTCATTTTCTGCACTGAGTAAATCTACCTCAGTGCACATTGCAGCACACACCTTTACTTATACCTTCCTGGCATTCTGCCCAACTGACGGAGAACTTTCCTGGCCCAGCAATGTGATAATGTTGTACCGCGAGTCCTTCGTGCCCACACGTGCCTAACAACATGGAGTACAACTTCCCCTTGGTGTTTACACCGGTACGGTGCACTGGGGTAGACGGCTAGGTACAAGTAGAGCCTCACTGCGAACCACCATTAACCGAACGACTATGCAAATTGGATTCGTTAAGGTATTCTCTCGCGATTTTCCTAAAATCCCCTGAATAACGAGACCATTTCATTTCGCGATTATTCCCATCCCCCAGGACTTCAGTACTCGCTCTCTATCTCCTCAAAATTCTATTTCTCTTCCCCATATTTTGACCATATACCTAATCCATCGTCTATCTGGCTTGTTTCCCGCGGGTGTTTGCTCCGCTCGATCAAACCCCGGACTAAATTCAACCGGACGAAATGCCCCTGCGGTTTTCTCTACGTACAACTCAACTGCCACTTCTGTGGTTATGCGGTAATCCTCGATTGTCGCTAATTCCTGGGTGCAGCGCCGGCCCCGATCGGCTCTAAAAGTTTTTTGAATCACTGCAGTCCACGGATTCTAAATCCTGACGATGATGATGATGAAGTCCCGAGCTCTTTCGCTCTCTCCATCTCTCTTCCAATTCCCATCATCCTAGGCACGCGGGTGCTGTTGGCTTCCATCAATTCATCGCATAGTGGTTCACGCCATATCACAGAGGACTGCTGTTCACCTAACCAACCCGTGGTGAAAGGCCCCAGTTCGTCGAAGTGTGAACTCTGAATGTTGAGAGGGTTGCGGTTATTACGCGAACCATGAAGCTCCCCCCCCCACAAGGGTCTCTGTCTCCGGACCTTGAACCCACCCCGTGGGTACATTAGGGTGTTCAAAAACCACTTGGCGCTGTCCCTCTTGCAGTACTTCAGGAAAAAGAACACGGATGTAAAAATGTTTCGTCAGAACTCTGTTGGATTGCATCAGTTCCGAAAATGGACTCCTTTTCTGGAGTGAAACCACACAGTGCAATGGCAACTCGAAATGTGGTGAGAAAAAATTGATGGGACTGTTCGGAGCTAATGATGATTAACCGGTGATGAATGAATTATGAAGGCAGTCCCTCTTCCAAACCGCTTCGAGCCTTGGACCTTGGGTATAACGTCGTGCGCCACGGAGCACGAAGAGGAGGTGCAGGAGGGCCAGACAACAATGAATACATCCATGCAGAGTTTTGCATTTTCGACTAGATTAACTCCCCCCGCCTATACCGTTACGGATTAATTACACCCGTTGCCAGCGAAGAAACGGATGTTGAACGTCACGACGACGAGATTCCGTCGAGGATTGTATACGTAAGGGGAAAATAATCATCCTGTACCTGCCCTGCTATGTCCGATGGGTAGGTATGGTGGATATAGTGGATGTTGCAGGAAGTAAAGAAACCTGGTGGTGGCAGGGCGCAGGATATTCGTAGGTTTAATCAAGCAGGAGCAACGCGGAAAGAGAAGGAGAAGAAGGAGACGACGACGACGAAGAAGAAGAAGAAGAAGGGGATAAAGGGAGGAGGCGGAGTAAGATGATATTTTAATAAAGCGATAAAAGCGCCCGCTTCCCATAGCGGCGTGAATTGGTATGGAATTCGGGTGGATATTGGTCCGAGTCCGAAACAAATTCGTGCTTGGCTCAGCGGGTAATGAAAAGGCATTAGTTATGAAATTACGTTGAACTTCGGGGCCCCCGAAGGCACCGCGCGCCTTATTCTCTCCCGTATATACCAGCTACTTAAGGGTTGGTTGCGAGGAGACGGCTCCGTCTCCAGAAAGCGAGAGAGAGAGAGAAGAAGATGGACCAAGAAACAACGAACGAACGAGATAACCCACGCTCGGGGGATATACCAAAAGGTAAAAGCCTCGCGGCCTGAAGTTTGCACCCACCTCACCCTTATAAGCAACGATCTTGTAATCAAATGAAATTAGCAGACTGTTTCTCGCCGTTACACCCGGGAACACTTTATTCCCTGGTTACAGGTCACCCATAGGGATGCGTGTGCAGTATTTATTCCGAGGCATTCATTTATTCACACCCTCCGTGAATAGAACTTATTCGAAAACTGGAGAGGCGCTGAAGAACCACTTCGAATGCACTGCAAGTGGTGTGAGGCCGAAATATCAGATAAGCCAAATCACTGATGAAGTCCTGAACGTGCTGGTAAATCGCTCAAGTCATTCAAAGTATCGTGGAATAAAATCTGTGAAAGATTCTTTGAACCGTATCCAATAACTTGAGGAAGTGAGTCGAACTGAGAAGTGACTTGTTACACCTAAAATTGAAGTGAGTAGCTAGCCAGCCCCTCGATACAGAGTGTATTCATATTGTCTGTGCAAATATACACCCCTGGTCCCAACCCAGAACAAATAATATAATAATAAGAAAATATACCTTATATACCCTCGAAGATCAATTACTAAGGGAAGGAAATACGGTCAAATATCACAATAGACTTGAGTACTGAAAGAAGCCGAGAGGACAATTGCATCAATTCATAACTAACTGTCTATCACAATAGTCGATTCATCCCTCTTTCAATTAGCCGGTTTTTAAATCCACCATTTCAGACTCACCCATTATTCCAACTTATACTGAATTCAGACAGAAGTTTGAACTCGAAGCGATCCGCGATCCGCGATCTGAAAACAACCCCTGATACTAAGTCTCAAGATGCATTGGTCCAAGGAAAACACGGATACTTTTCTCAACTCAAAAGTTACTGAATCTATCGATTCCGGAATTCGATCAGATCTGAGTCGAGTCAATCCCTATCGATTGAAGAAAGAATCATCAAGATCCGTCTATCCATTTTCGACATATCATTGATTGGGAAAAAAAAAATCCAAATTCTGTTCTCTCTGATAACTCAAAACCCACTGCATGGAAGAAATTGAAATTTCCATCAGTTCTTAGATACATAAGGCCGCATAGATTGATATGGAAAACGACGAGACCCAAGATATCGTCGGACGAAAAATTGAACACTGAGTGAGAACCCAACTTTTCATCTTCGGCGTGGTTATGGCGGATTTCCTGGATTTCTAACATGACAACTGAATGAAGTTCGGAACACAGCAAACCGTTCAGAATCTTCCTATCGGAAAACTGGATCGGGCTGTCTGGAGGGTGTCGAGAGTCGAAAAGTCACCTCTGGACATTTCTGGCGGAGATTCGTCAGAGTAATATAGCACGTAGTATTTCTGCACCAGCTTGGCATGATGCAGATTAATCTCTGACTCTCTTCTCGTCTTCCTGACTCCTCGGTCTCTCTCTTTCTCCATTGGCGTTGGCATTTGTGTATGTATACAGGTATAGAGAGATACCCACCACCTCGGGATGGAGTCGTCGGCTTTCCTCTCAGCGGCCTCCGGCCCCATCCCCGACTCCGTCTATCCGGCTCGGGGTTTCTGCAGCGAAGCAGGCGAGGGGTCGAGTACTTTGTATGGAAATCGGAAATATTTTACGACCTTCAACGGTTATTTAGAAGCAAAATACCCACCCGGACAAGTTGGGCTCGATGAAGCATCCCTCATCCTTACTTAGGCTTAAGCCCTTTGCCACGTTCATCGCGCGATATCCAAGACAAAGATTAAGATTATTATTGAGATTGAGCTCGCTATGATCATCGTCGTTATCAGAGGGACAAAATTTTGCTAAAGACGTTAAACAACCAGCATGACTACCTAATTAATCCATAATCACGATCGCCATCAACCTACCGGTAATTAATCACCGCTTCAAAGAGCTCTGGAAGCCAGATGATGAGCTTCCATGAAAAGAAAACACTCAACCCTGACAGAGATTATTCAGCGTCAACGTGACGCGTTGGCTGGCACCAACAGGTGTCGGGAACTTGAACGGTTTTTTGTTTTCTCTTCCTCCTCTTCTTCTCCTTCTTCTCGATCCGCTTCTTCTTCTTCTTCTTCCTCTTCTTCTCGGCCTCTCACCTGTGCATCCATAATGCAAGGGGTGAAGCAAGAAGCTGGATTATTATATTGTCCGGTTATTAAAATGTGGTTTTAGGCAGGTTTCGGGGTCGGTTGAAAATCCGCTCGTGTATCTCTTGAAGCGAGACGTTACCCGTAAGCTAATTGCTAATTAGTAAGAATTGGTACGAGAGAAGGAAACGCAAGAATCACGGTTCGCAAGAAATCTCCAATTATTTTATTTAATTGCGATATAGATCCCCTCCGAGATATATATCTATCTCGAAATTAATGCGTCAAGGTGCCTGGCGCCAATTCCCCTCTCCCGCCACCCCGCACCAAACTGCACAACCGTTTCACGTCTGAAGGTGTACAAACTCGAGGAATACCATCCCATGAGGTGATTCCTAATCGCAGTTTGCACACCAAGCCCAGAATTTCATCCTCACAAGTTACAGCTGTGATAATTCCTATCTAAAGATCTGTAAGACGTTCTTCCCGAAACCCTGAAGAGCAGGTCCCCAACGTCAGCGTTAATAGGCCCTCCATTGTTTCCGGAACTTTAAACTTTGGGAATGGCGACAGTTTAGAATTATCTTCGGATTTTTAACTTCGCGAAGAAACAGAGACTTCCAAACTCGCGTACCGCTGTGCTTCTTCCACTTCGCATTGTTTTCTTTTTCCCTGAATCAAGATTTTATGTACCCACTTCGTTCTACGAACCAGACGCTTTTTTTCTATCTCTCTCTCTCTCTCTCTCCCTGCGCCCCGTGGCTTCTGGGGTTTATACTAGCTCTACGACCACTCGCACATACGACGGACAACTTTAATCGAAGCCTTCCCTAAGTGCAAAGTGCTGTTGGCTGCCTCCCCGTCCGAAAGGTCACTTACTGGAGACCAGGGCAGGTCATACGGGGATCAAAAAAATCTCCCTTTATTAGTTCTTTTAATATTTTCTTCCGCTGGAAGATTATGCCAGTATCCAACAACCAGGACTAGAATTTCTCGTAACGGGATGGAGGAGTGATTGGATGATGCAGTGAAGGACCTGGAGCGAGGATTACGTGCCGCTGGTCGAGCCCATACCTCCAGGTCAATGAATGAATGTAATTTAATTTCTTCATTTACCGACAGCCCGGTGTTAATTATTAAAACTAATTTAATGAAACGCGCTCCAGAACACTGACTCTATACCTACAGTCGCTAGAAACGGCAGGTGAGCACTGCCCCTGCAGAGTGGATTAAACTCCCGGGTAATCAACGCAAATTGATAATCCTACTTCCCGGTACCGCTGACTAACCATCATCCAATTTTAATCTCTTCGTCCACAGCGTGCAGTCCTTCCCTACGTCTTCTTCTTATTTTTTCACTTCATCCTTTGCTCTGCCTTCTGGGAGCCGTTAGAAATACGTCTGTATTCCGCCGAATAATGTATCGGTAGTTAGCGATAATCGGATGGGAAAGGCCCTGAAGAGCATTGACTGGGCACTTCGGCTCATTTCCGGCCTTCTATGTTTCGTCTAATTTTCTTCACTCCAGGACACACGAGCCTCGAAGAGAACCTGGCGAGCTGATTCGATCAGTATCAGGACGGAATTGAGGATATAAGAAACGCGATAGATCTCTTCCTGTTCTTCTGACCCCCATGAGAGTCGAGTCGAGGAATACCACCGCGAGAATCAGAACGCGATATCGTTGCATGACGAAATTAGGAATTGGGAATAACGCATAGATGATGGAAATCGGAATTAATGAAATCTGACGACGTCGAGGAGACGTGCAGCCGGGTCGAGTGAGTGCCTATGAAGCTTACACCTCGGTCGTGTGACAAGCGCGCACCGTCGACCACTTGTAGATCACTTGTGGAGACCACTTGTAACCTGAGAATTGGAGGCAAGGTCGTTGCTCATTGTCAGCCCGCTTCTATCGCAGCATGACATTGCGTATACAGAGTGGATGGATCATCTCTTCGTGGTGTATAGAAATCCGGAGAGAAAATAAAATAAGAAGAAGAAGAAGAAAAATTGAAGGGTCTTGTCATCCAGAGTTACGTATCCATGCAAGACAGATAAATTAGATGATAATACTGATCAGAGAGGGAGAGAGAGAGAGTGTGGAGAGAAAAAATAGTGACGCGGATAGCTGTGACTCATTCAGAGTTCAGTGTTTATCGGTTGACCTGCATTCTGTCGAATGTGTCGAGGAAATAAAACCGAACGGTTTTTAATCGCCCGAGTGAACTCGTTGCTCTCTGATTTCACAAAAAGAAACTATAAATGAAACAGGGAAGTTTGATTGATCGGAGTTTCTGCGTCTGTTTTCTTAATTCTTTGCGGATTGACCGGCCCAGCTGTAAAAAGATTAGGATTCGGTGAGCCACTCGGATGTTTGTTATCTGTTCATTCTCTCTTCGAAGAATTTTTCAAGCTAATGTTTTTCGGAATTCAGTGACACGGATCGAAGTGATTTTTTGAATTGGATAAACGGGCAAAATGCCATTGGGTAAAGTTGACTTGAGCTCAGGAGTTTTGTTTCGCTGTGGTCACTGCGGGGGACTATAACTGACAATGAGTGTGTCCACTTGCCTGACAGTGACAACGGCTGAGAACGGATTCTCGAAACTCTCAAAACCGCAGTGTTTCTCTATGGTGAGAATGTGCGGTGTGGGGTATGGATGAAGTTCGAAAAATTTCAACCCAGGACATCGGCCAGCCACAGGACACGGAGTCCCAGTTGAACCCGCTGTGCTCGATAATCAGGGGAGTGAAAACTACGGATAATATTTGATTCTCGCTGAAATACCGATGACGATGATTAGGGTAATAACTAAACCGTGAATAATGACAAATGGTCGCTAAAAGTCTCTCTTCTGCGAGCCGAGACCATGAAACCTTTCAGAAGAGTGTGTTTACAGATTTGTTCAACGATAATAAACCAACCAAGCTATTAATATATAGTATAGAGTTTGCCAAGGCTCGTTCTTCTCCATATGCATATACATCTATGTACATATCGAAACCCGATTCTCACTTTGAAGATTAAGAGGTACATGGCCGAAAAACTTGGCTGCGTATTAAATTTCCATGAATTCTCTTCACACATGCACAGAAATACGTACATCACTTCTGTCGATGATTAATATCCATAAAAGTGTCTCGCTTGCACACACGCAGTATGCCAGAATTTTAATATCTGTTTTCCTTTCTCTGAATCATCATACAGCTCGGTGTTAAACTGATTGTTAATCAGCTACTAGATTATTCCGTACCTCCTTCTACTCAATTTTTAAAATTCAACCTAGAGAAGATCCGAAGTCACTGCAGCAGCTCCAGGAGTCTTGAAGAGCTCAGACTTCGGAGAGCCACAGTCCTCTTCTCGCCTAATGATATAAATAAAAGATGGCTTCGGGTAATGACGCCAGTTGGCGATTTCCTTCTTCCTCTCATTCTTCTTATTCCTCTTCCTCTTCCCCTTCTTCATCGGCAGTTTGCAGTTTCTCTGCTGTTTGTCATTCTATTGCAACGTTACGCCGTTTGCGTTCACCAGACCGTCAGCTTTCGAGTATAATGAATACAAATTTAGAGATTTTTCGACAGAAATAATCCACCGTTTGACTACAGCGCCTATGATCGTATCGAGTGACGACTGCGGCTGGTGGGTGGCTAATAAATTCTGTTTAAGGCCCGTGTATATGCATGATGAGGATCAAGCACCACATATTGCACGATCGTGTGCTCTGGCGTGTTTGAGAAGTGACGTAATTCCTCTGCTGAGAGGAGAGCCCCTTGACGAACTACGGTCATACATAGTTAAGAATTAGAAGAGAATTCATCCTTGAAACACCACTTCTCTTCTCTCAGCTCGAGCCCCGAAGCCCCGGAGCCCCGGAGCCCCAGAGGCACGCCTGCACCTACCTACCTCATTGCCTCCTCTCGCTTTCATATTCAAACTCAGTCGATGGTAATGGAATACCATTACTTTCGCTTTAGTCCCGATGTACCAGATTCTAAATTACTATTTCCCAGCCCGGCTATAACCCAAATGAACGCTGTCGTACGATCCTTCCCATAAATTTACATTTCCGAACCGAAAAATAGAGGAAGAACCATTTTTTATTCTTTCGGTTAGGCACGAGATTTCACCGCAAGTCAATACAGAAGTTCGATCTAAATCGCTAATTGGCTACAATTATCGCGATGGGCCCGATGGCCCATTCGGTTTAACTACCCGGTTTCGAATCTGACGGACTGGGTTCAAGTCCCATAACCATTGGGAAATTTTTTCCAACCAAAAATGTTACAACCTAATGAAAAAATGGTGAAAACTGAACCAGCGGGTAGAAAACCAGGCTGAAATAAGGATGCTATGTGTATATGAAGAGAGAAAAGGGTATAAAGTGTTAAAAAAAAAGAAAGAGACTCAACGATGGACGGGAACGGTACAAATTTCCACGGTTTTTCTGGATCCTGTCGCTAGGAGGATAAAAAAGGTATATATAGAACGAGAGAGGGGCAGGGGGAGGTTGAAACAGGGAGGAAAATTGAGTACGTGTTGCACGTTACAAATCGAAACTTTATCTCTGGTTCTGTTCTGGAATAACTTTCGATTTCGTAGGTGGAAAAGAGAGAGAACGAGAGAGAGGGGGATAGGGCCAGCTGGAGTATTAGGTTTAGCATAACGGTTTGAGCAACATTATCTAGGTATGAAAAAAGGGAAAGAAAATGGTGGAAAAATTCTGACCTCCTTGAAGCAAGCCGGCAAATTGAACCTTTGGGAGTATTTGCTCACCAATTAAAATCGCCATCTGGCACTACCCCGAGATTGGTTCCTCCAAGTCCGATGCAGAAGACAGGTTCTCCTCTTCTTTCTCTTCATTCTTGCTCGCTCTCTTTCGCTCTCTCTCTCTCTCTGTCTCCATTTATTTTTCTTTTTCCCGCCCGTCCTCGAGGGGTGCGAATTCCTCGAGTGGTTTCAGTCCTCGAATTCCTCGGCTAGCTGGGTTCAGGGAATAAGGAGTATGCGAGGTAAACTAAAGAGAGGAAAAAAAAATGGCGGGAAGGAAGAGGAAGAGGAAGAGGCTAGAGACAGGCACGTAGGGTCGGGTCCGCCAACGCCTACTTAGGGGAGCCGAACGCATGCAAAAGAGTCGTTTAAATTCCGCGCGCACTTCTCAATAATTCCGCATGCGTTATTTTATTGTTAAACCCCGATATGGGCGCCTCTCTGCTGCCGGTACACGCGTGCTACGAAGAAAATTGGGTTGCCGTCATATCTAACAATACTCTTTTCTCCCATTTCTGTTTTCTCTTTTTTCTTTTCTTTCTTTCTTTTTCTTTTTCTTTTTCTTGATTCTCATTTCTCCCTTTCTACCGTGAAGAGAAAGCCTACCTTTCCCGTTCCACAATTCGAAGAAAGTCTTTGTCGCTCGAATACTGCGCGGAGCAGATGCAAACGACTACTCCACGTACTGCGGTAAATTCAAGTTGGAACATTGCCACGTGACGAAAACCATCGGGCTGAAATCTTTTTTCCTTCCGCATGCAGCGAACTAAGTTCCCGATTTTACTAAAAAAAGAACCTTCCCGCTCAGCTCTACCGTTGTTATATTCAGATGAATAAAATGACTGACGGAGACACCCTGCATGATGTGAAATTGAATGGCCGTATCAAATTTGGCGGTTCATTGCATCGCGAAACGTCGAATAATTGATCACCACTACCACTCGATGCCCCCCTCTTCTCTCCCCGTGGCCGGTTCGAGGGGTCATGAACTTTGATCGAATGCAACGGATGAAATACCGGCGAATTTCCAGTGCGCGGGACTCTCTGCGCTTTGGGAACTTTCATTTACAACCATTTGGTGGAAATGGTAGCAGAGAGGAAAGAGGAGCGGAGCGGAGGCGGAGGAGGTGACTCGGGATGGGTTCTGTCTCGTTGGAGGCAATAATTGAAATCGACTTGCTCAATTCGCCTGCAGCAACTGCCTGCCTGCCTGCCTGCCTGCCCCATACAAGGCGGATGCAAAACTTTTCAAATTTCCTAACCTGAGTAGATATCCCTGTCCCCAATCACCATTCGGCAAGTTTACCTTTGTGTAAAACACTCCTGACCAACTTAATGTCATACAGTCAAATACACTTGGATGATAAATCACATCGAATAGACAAACCCGTAATTTCAGACCATATACAATCTGCCCATGTCTTATACCAGTGTCACGATGAAGAATATCACACTGCTGCAAATGGTCGGACCGGTAACGAGCAGTCTGTGTTGTTAGCCAGGTGATAAATATCCACTAGCTAATATTGATGATCGAGGAATTTTCTGACGCTCGAAATGATCCGTCAAGTGACATAAGCATTGATCCATCCCATTTAGCCCAGTCAAATAGGGTAGAAGGGCGAAAATAACTTATAAACAGCTGTAACACTGCCAAAATTTTCGTTACGGCTTATATCTCGCGAACCGTTAATGATATCGAGATATAGCTGGGCATCAAAAATGATGTTCATTAAATTTCGAACAAAAAAAATGAAATACATTTTCCCATATCTTGTTTGGTTCCGCTGTATTTGGAGGCTGAAATTTCAGGAGAGCCTGGAATAAAGGTGTTAATCAACCACACACTTCGCGTTCAAATACCGCACAACCAATGAAGATACGGGAAAAATGTATTGTACCTTTTTCGTGGAAAATTCAATAAGCTTCATTTTGATCGTTCGATTTATCCTGATATCATCAACGGTTCTTGAGATATCATCGAAAAACTGGTGCTGAAAGCACTTCATTTCCAAGTTGGTCTTAGTAAACCATAATAAACATTTTTACCGATCACCACAGCATTTCACCGGTTTATTTTTCTATTCGACAAAACTCGCCCCAATTTGACTAAACTTTTCGAATGGTTGATGATTTGGATGCGGGACACAGAAATCGATGGGTTTACGTTCAATTCGAATCAGTGATGGCTTGCCTGACAGTTTAGAAAATTTCATTCCGTCTATCCTTATAACGCAGTAAGCAATTTGTCCTGACCGCGAGAGGACCTCGTCTTTCTCATGAACTCACGTGTCTATTGTGTGGCAATGATGTTAACGCGAAACCTAAGTGAAGGTATCTTATTGTTAGTATTGTATTGTTAATAGTGTGTAAGACGATCGGAGTGCCCCTGTATAGATGTGTGTATGTCTTTATTGGATAGGTAGGTGTATCTCTGACTCCATCTCCATAACTCGAGTTCTCAGCGAGTGGCTGGCTCGACTGACTCTGCGTGGTGTGAATTATCAAACGTTTTGACCTTGCCTCAATCAACCATACAATTGAACACTGGCAGTATTCGCTGCTCTCAGATACGTATCGTGCAACTTTTTGCCCCGGAATTATAATCCGTGAATTTAGTTTCGCTCAGCTTCTACTTATCTCACTTTTAAACTGGAAAGAATGAACTTTTAATCAGTTCTAGTTACTCAAAATCACTTCACTTTGCTTCGGGATTAGTCCCGCTAAGTTTTGGATGACTTACTCCGACTTTCGAAGACTCGAGACTACTTGGGATTGTTTCAGTTTCGACTTATCCGACTTTTAATGACTTTACTCGACTTGGATATGACTTTCAATGAGTTACTTTGAAAGTCAGAGACTCAATACTGCTTTGAATCACTCTGTACACTTCACCAGGTTCCTCATTGACTCCAAGTTACTTTATACTTGATCATAAATTGTATTCCAACAGTATTTAAACGACTCCATGTGACTTCACCCGACTTTACGTGAGTCTGGCATGACTTTGAACAACTTACGGTGACTTTTAGAGACTCAAAACTACTTCAAATGACTTGAAGCAGCTTTCAAGACTCCCACGACGAGTTTGAGTGATCGTAATTTACTTCACGAGCTTTTACAATAACCTCGAATGACGGAGACACGGTTTCAAACAACTTTTCAGAAACTTTGAATAACTTGACTTGACTTTGGATGAGCTTGACGTAGTTTCAATTTGCTCTGAATGACTTCAAACAACTTTTGAGACTCCCGAATTGCCTTTGAGTGATCGTAATTGCTTTTATGAAGTTTGACAGTAACTTTAAATGACTTGACTCGACTTTGTTCGAGCTTGATGTGGTTTTGATCTACTCAAAATGACTTTGAACAGCTTTTGAGATTCCCGAAATGACTTTCAGTGATCGCGATTGACTTTGCCTGGTTTCACATTGATTGTAAATGACTGAGACGTGGCTTCAAGCAACTTTTAATGACTTGACTCGACTTTATGTGAGCTTTATGTAGATTTAAAAGATTTTGACCGACTCCCAGCGACTTCGAGCAATTTCCTTTGACTCGCCAATGATTTTCAACATCTCTCTTTCATTTTCTCAGATTTTAAGCCCTCGACGAATGATATCCATTGGCTTGATCCGATCCACCTCAGTCCATGATCGACTTTAAATGACTTCCTATTTGAATCGAGGCCACGTAGCCATAATATAATGTCTCGACACGTCTCTGGTACAAATATAATATTCACTCATCCTCACCGTCTTTTCTGCGCGTTCGCCTTCTCTCTGAAAACACGCGCGTCATACCCTGTTTATAAACGCTACTAGATATTGGCTGTCAATCTTGTCCATCTACCTCTTCCGCGCGTCTCCACGCTCTCTTCCCCGTTCCGATATTTCCTCTCCAAAGTCCCAGAGAGAAATAGAGAAGGAAAAAAAAATCTTTAAAATCTGTTGTGTCGGCGGTGGGATTAAAAGCTCTAAAAGCTACTAACGATGGTGAAAAGTTTGATGATTAGTCAATTCGTTCATTCTGCAGTTGGTCTGAATGAGTTAATCGATAAATCTAGACTTTGAACTACGTACACAGTAGATTGTACCAACCTGCAAGGAATATCTGTATCGGTACCTCTACATACATACACTCCCGACAATTACGAGATATTTCATGAGTTTGAGCAAACAAGCGGGTCATTAGCGGCGTAATTGACGTCTCTCTGATACTCTGTTAACCATTTTTCCCTTCCTCTTCATCTCCTCTTCATTTTCCTCTTCCTCTTCCTTTTCCTCTTCCTCAATTCACCGTCTCATTCTATCGCTCTTCATCCCTTCTTCGGAAAAGAGACAAGCACATACACCATGGCACACCATACCAGAAAGGAGTACATTCCCTATCTAGGTCAGACCTTAATTGGTTTATACAGCGGCGTCGTGCCTCTCCTCTCTCTGCCTCTCTATAGATATACATAGAAGTATATATACACAAATATACATCCATAGACGTGTATATAGATGTATGTACGCGTGTGTTTGATCGAGGCGATTCACACCAGGGTGTTTCTTCAGACGTTAGATGTTGCCACGGTGTGTGGGAGGATCTACATTCATATTTGCACCAAGAATACCATCCCTCTCTATCTATATCTCTCTTTTGATATTCCCTACGCGTTTAGGGTTTAGGGCTTAGGTTGGTTTAAGTTACACCCGCCTCTAGCGGTTCTCTGTACCAGCTACTACTATAGGCTATTCATACATGTGCGGTATTATACTATACGAGTCTACGTATACACTATACATACAATTTCATCTCTGATACCCCCGGACTGAGCTCTGAAATTCTAATAGACAACCCCCCCCCCCCCCCCCCAAAAAAAAAGAAAAAAAGAAGCCATCTTTCGCGGTAATTTTCATACCTAATCACCGCGAAACACCATCGACTAATAGTTTCTGGTTCAAAAAGAGATCCGGCAATTTTTCACGCCCGTATTTTTTCGAAATCCTTTTTTCTTCTGTATCTTATAATGTTTCGCGAATTTTTCCGCTACTCGGAATTCGTTTCTGGAGTGAAAGCATCGAGTGTTCGTATACCTATATACATATGAATGAAAATCGATTTTCCTCTTTTTCTTTTTTTTTTATTCGTTTTTTTTTTTCTCTTTTTTTTTTGTGTTTTTGTTTTCAATTTCGGTCGGAGAGAGACAGGGACGGTATGTGGGCGAATGCGTTTCGGTTTGTCCGACGAGTGTGGCCAGCCAGACGACTGCTAGTAGTAGGCCATTCGTCACTTCCTATACCCGGGCCTCATTTCATCCGATTAATTATAGATCGCGCCCGAGAGTTCGAGCTGACTATTATTATTGCACCCGCCCACGATCTATCAAACGTATAAAGTCTCTCTCTTGATACAGATGGATCGAGTCTTAGAAATTTCTTCGGTCTTTTACTACTGCTTTTGTTTTGTTGTTTTTTTTTTTTCTCATTTTTTGTGCGTTTTTGAGACAATCTAAATTTTGATATACGTTTCTCTGATTTTGTTAAAATTTAATAATCGATGAAACTGATCCATTTAAAACTGATATCCAAATTTCATGAATTTCGTACGATTTTCAGAAAATTTCAGTCGCAATTTTTTTTTTTTTTCTTTCCTTTTATAATTTACGAGAGTCGCAGTGAAGCTGAAGATTTTTGCAATATGTTGAAAATACTATATAAATGGCTGAAACAATTGATTACAAGAATCAAAGTTTCAAAATTTCGAAAATGGTCAGGTTGGTGTTTTTTTTTTTTTTTTTTTTTGATTTCTTTAAAAAATTTGCTGAGACCTATTTCCGATCCATTCACGAGTAAGACGACTCCGAGTATAGAACTCGATGTTGAATTATCGGGATCTGTGGAGGTATAGGTATTACGTATACCGATGTACATGAGTATATAATTCGAGCAGATGTGACGATCTGCAGTAGAGGCGCGGAATTACCAGAATTTCGAATTATTGTCCATTTAACGACGTCAACCTAGTTCTGCAGTTATTTTCGTATAGTTTTACGCGACGATACGATGCCTAGAGAAAACCATCAGGCAAATCCGCCGACAGGGAAATCCGACAACGAGACCGGATGGTGTCCGAGATTAAATTGACCGATTTTGTACACGGATAAGAAGAAGAAGAAGAAGAAGAAAAAAAAAAATTGTTTTTTCAATTCGAAAAAAACAAAAAAAAAAAAAAGTTCGAAGTTTGCTTTTAGATTTTTTGTCTGGGGGAAAAGGGCTGCAAATGTGACGTAGAATGCCCCATATATATATACCTATATACATATATAGACTCGTATGTTATACATGCGGCTACTGCGTAGAACCAAGAACGTCGACTAACGAAGTAAAACGAAGGCGTATATGTATATACATATGTGTATGCATGCACGTATACATGTATGCACATGTACCTCTACGAAAGCGGCTTATGTCATTCTCTCATCGCCCACGCGAAAAGTACTGTACATACAGGGTGTATAACGATACGCACGGTATTGAAGAAAGTAAAAAGAAAAAAAAAAGGAACAGGCAAATTAATTTTCTTCATTTCTTTGTCGATTTTTTTATTTTATTTTTTTATTTTCGAGAAGGTTTTATTTCTTATATACACACCGTATGTACATGTGTGCATACGTTACATACCCCCACGTACATCGATGTATGGTTATGGGAACTATATACGTTGTATATTTATACAGTCCAGAAAATGGTCGGATGGTATTCGAGTCGACGATGGATGTCAACTCTAATTGATCCTAAACGATCCTAAACGATCGAGCTAAGTAACCGAGCCGTTAGATTATAGATAGGTATACTACATGCATGCCTACCTATGAGAAAAATATAAAGAATAAGAAGAAGAAGAAGATTAAATTTCGTTTATACAGGGTGAGCTTTCTCCGGGGTCCGGAGAGGGTGTGGCTTAAATCGGTTGAGACTCCACCTCCTTCTGTTCATACTTCCGATTTTCAGAATAACAATTCTCACTTATTGTCAGCTACTATGTATCGGCCCCAATTTCGGAATTGATTGTTCATTATCTGAAGGAAATTATTCCCCTGATAATAACGAGTACGAATAGGAGGAGGCGGAGTCTCAGACGTTTCAAGCCACACCCTCTCAGGACCCCAGCGAAAACTAACCCTGTATACATAGATACCGTGAATACATAGCTGATATTGAATTTTTAATATTGTAAGAGTCTAATTCTGATTTTGAAATAAACCTCTGATTTTTTTTTTCTTTCGGGTCACAAAATTCGGGACTATTTTTCAAGTTCTTTTGATTCTGACCTCCACCTTCTCACTGACGACTATACCTAGGTAGTACTCGACTGGCAAACTTCCAGAGCGATGATCAAAGCGAAAGCAATTAATTCTATCTCGGCAAACGGTTGCTTATATATTATTTATATATTTTATATATTACATATATATCGTCGTCGTAGATGTGTACATATAGGTGTGAAAATTATATTGAATAATTGGGGTGAAAAATTCGTAAAAATTAAATGAAATTTTTTTTTTCTCATTTATACGTGTTTAATATTATGACGATCCTTATCAGTAGATAATTTATTCTATAGGTGAATGATGATGTTTCCTAACAATTCTGATTAGCCTTAAATCATGTGTAGAAAATAACATTTTGTTGGACTGAAATTTTTCCAATATCTATAAATTATTTTAATTTCAGCCACGGACCCGCGGCTCATATGAACGGCCGTTTGTGTGCGCGTATCTCACCCCATACGTCACCCCGGACTGAAATTAAAATAATTATAACGGGAAACTTGTACATTTTCAAAAAAATCGACTGATGAAATTTCGATCCCATTTTCGATCAAGATTTACCCTGTGGAATATCCGTCACGAATTCTGGGACACCCTGTATAGGTGTATCTCGATTCTGGTGATCCAAATCGTCAGCTCTGTTACAGCTACAGCTGGTATGTATGTACGTATTGTATGTATGTACTCGATGGGATCTAGGTATATTATAGGTATATGTATACGTATATATCTGGAATTCTAGATTGGTACCAGATGACCACACGGCCACATCGCCGCATCAGCTCCCTCGGCTGTTTGCATATTCCGGCTAATTAATGCCATTCAATTCCACGCACAGTTCGATTCCCCATACTCTCTTCTCTCCCTCTCTCTCTATGTAAACGATTTTGTTACCAAATACGGCCAAAATCCAAAAATCAATCAGTCGTCTAGCTGAATTATACAAAATAAAGTATTTTTCTTTTTTTTTCTTTTGTTTCTTCTTCATTTTTTTCTCCAATGAAAAACGAGTCGAAATAGTCGATTTTTATTAGAAATTTGTTGATTTCTATTCGAACAGATAGACACATACATTCCAAGGATAGATTCGCTGTGCAAATCTGAGACTAAATTTCCTTTACCGAAAATTTGGGGGGCCGATAGTTCCCGAGTTACGGAAGATCTTAGTCGACCAATCACGGAGCGTACACGTCGCATAGACTGGGCACTGCGCAACTCACACTTATATAGTAAGTTCTCTGATTGGTCAACTTAGATCTTACCTAACGCGGAAACTATTGGACCCCTGAATTATTGGTAAAGTAAATTTAGTCTTAGAATTTCACGAGGAATCTGCCATAAAATATGGCCTACCAAAACTGATTAATCTGATAAGGATATATATACATATAATTCTAGAAGGAATAACACACATATATATATATATATACCTAATTGCTTGATGAACATCAGGACGAGGTATATATATATATATGACCTTGTACCTAACTAACTGAATAACTAATCGTAAGTAGTACCTAGTGTATGGGTATATATATACGAAGCGAATTGGAGAGTGGAGTCAATTTAGAGTAGATACCTATATAGTATATAGGTATGTACCTACTACTGACGGGCACCGATGATCAAACGTCAATCAAGCTTAGAATTATCCACAATTCATTAGCTATATGTAATGATTATAGAAACGTAAATGAATCACGGTATATCTCGCGTAACTTCATTACATATATATATATACATATAGGTATATGTAAAAAGAAGTTAAAAAGAATGAAAAAAAAATCATGAAAATTTAAATAATGCCTGAAATGATATGAATGAAAAGACTGTGCATGGTAGTTAGGTATACAGCGTGGTCCAGGTTAAGCGGTCCATATTTCGAGGGTAGATTCATTGTCGAATTCTAAGACTAAATTTCCTTTGCCAAAAATTCTAGGGCACAATAGTTTCCGAGCTACGGAGGATCTTAGCTCTGACCAATCGCAGAGCTTAAAGGTGACGCAGACAGGGCCGTCCATGAGTGCGAGCTGCGCGGTGCTCAGTCTATGCAACACTACACTCTCTGCGATTGGTCAACTAAGATCCTCCATAGTTCGAAAACTATCGGTCCCTCGAATTTCCGATAAAGGAAATTTAGTCTTAGATTTTCACGAGGAATCTACCCTCAAAATATGTTGGATATTCACCCAACCTGAACCACCCTGTACGGAAGTTCTTATATAATAATCCCGAGTTCCGTGTAATTTCATTACATATTTACATACAGGTTGGTATATATTTGAAAAATTCACTTATGAAAGTTCAAGGGGCAATACTCTCACGGTATAGGAACCCTGCAACCCCTACCTACTTATACAGCGTACTGCGTACTGCATACTGTATTGCACCGTCCTCTAGCTCTACAGCCACATCCGAGTGACTCTGGCGCACCTGAACCTGCTTAAATAGAATATTAAAATCGACCCATTCACACAATGGAATATATAACACACGTACACACGGACATACAAAAATATAGAGAGGGATGGAACGAGAGAAGTACACGTACGAGCTACAAGGTTGCCCCCTACCGGCCCCCCACTCTTCTACCTCCTTGCAAGAGCTGACCATTTAAGTAGCTGGGGGGGTCCCACCATAATATAACATAATATAATACAATATAATATGTCTGTATATATATACCTACGATTAGAACTTACAACCGGTCATTTACCTCCAACGATCTTTTCTCACTGTTAGCTGCAAACTGTTGCTGCTGGTACTGCTCCTTGAGAGCAGGACTTTGCACAGTACCTGCAGGCTATTTGTCCTTCCCTCTTTCTTTTCGCGTATTATTTTGCCTCTACCTTCTCGACCTCTCGTCATTTTCACAATTAGAAGTGAAAGTGGGACGATAAAATTTCGGACGAAGAAGTGACGTGAGAATTTCGAGATTTTATCAAAATTTTCAGCTGCTTTTATTTTTGAATATAAAAAATTCATTAATCAATTTCATCGGACTGCAGAAGATCGGGTCTGAAATGAATATTTATTCATTGAATTTTTTTTCTAAACTTTACAAAATAAAAATTCAATTACATAATCTACGATTTTGGGAAAATCAGTTTTTTGAAATTAAAAAAACAAAGTCAGAACCACGCGTTAAGTTTTTCCTTTAAATTTTCATTCACTTATTTCTTTGTGTACGTTTTATTAAATTTCTTATACCGCGATTTTGAAATGATTGATAAAAAAACTTTTTTTTCCGGATAAAATTATGCGATTAATATACATAAAATACCGTAATGATGATGAATAATGATAATAATAATGATAATAATGATTTACGAATATATATATACTTGTATGGTATGTATGATGTACATATAACCTACGTATATACCTATAGCTTTCGGTAGATATATACCTACTCGTGACTCATACCGCGTCGACTGACTCTGTCTGTGCCGGAGATTGGGATCTGACCTCCTCTCGAGAGACTCGGGCGAGACTCGTGGTACTGGAGATCTTGCAGGATCGTTTCACCTCCGGGTGGTTATAGACGATCTGTAATAACGGATGACCGCAAGAGATGCTGTATGCTATACGCTATATTGCCATGCTATGCTGTATACTATGCTATCCTGTTCTATCATAGTTAAACTAGATCTCAAAAACGGTCTATTCAGAGAAAAAGAAAAAAGGAAAGAGAATCGGAATGAATCGGTAATAAATCGGTAATAAATCGGCGATAAATCGGTTATAATTCTTGTGTATGTAATAGAAATCGGCAAATTATCACTTCAGCTTTCTTTAATTTGTCTATTCATTCGACTTTGACAATAAAACAGAAAGATAACGATCAAAATGTACAAACCGCACGTGTCGTGAATCGGCAGAAAAAAATTTGATAAAAAAAAAAGGAAAAAGATCAAATAAAATCGTTGAATATGAAATTTTAATGTGTTTACATGTATACTTGCGTAGATATACGTACCGATCAACAAATGACATACCGGTTTACAACCGATTTTGATAAAATTTGAAGAGACTATTATTCCTTCTTTTTTTGTTACATCTGATGCATAGGAAACCACATTTATCGATCTCATTAAATCGAAATTCTCGTCTCCCTTCCTACGTAAGATATATACATACATATACATATATACCTATACATATAAGTCCGACAATCGGCGTTATACGCCTGAAGATGAGGTAAGCGTGATTCGCGATCGGATGAGACAGTCGTCGTCGTCGTTTTATCATACGTAAATACATATATACACACAAATATAAATGAATATATATTTATGTAACGAACTGTCGATGGAAGTGAGGTTGTGTATACATAAATCTATATAATATAACCATATACCAGTACGTAACATTGCAACCGCTCTGAAGACTCGCGGAAAGTTGGTATATAGTCTGTAAAAGACTAGCGAACAGAAAGCTGGTGGGAGATGGTGGGGGAAAACGGAATGAGTTCATCTCTGTTAATGTAACAAGGAGTTAACTCGTACATCCTTCTTAACGCCTTAACGCATCGGCCTCGTCTTCGACGATCTTCGTCAGTAGAGCGTAGCGTTAAGTTACGTCATGTCCATATACATATTGCGTATAGGTATCAAGATATATTTATCCGGTTGGTACATGCGATAGTGAAATTTATCAAGAAAGTTGAACAAGTTTGAAACTTTTTCTCCAGGTCATAAGTCTGACGACAGAACTTCCAATTTTTGGGCGACAATCACATATATTTGACAGAAGTTTAAGTTTTCAACAAAAAATCAGGCGACAGAACTGCAAACTTTTAGGTCAAAGTAAAACGTCAGGACTTCTTCATTTGAGGTCATAATGGAACGACAGAAGATCAAGCTTTCACGCCAAAGCTAAAGTTAAACGAGAAGTCTTGTAGCTCGTATGTCACACGGATGAACGAGAAGACTTGAAATTTTCAGGCGATAATCGAACGACAGAGTTTCAAATGACTTGAACGAAGATAAGATATCATTCCGAAGTTCTGTCACCTTGTTGACCTGAAACTGCGTAGAATTTTACCGTCTAGATGACAATAAGATGCGCAATGATAATTTAGGAAGGAAAAAAAGCCTATTTCAAGTTTGGGGCTTCCTGCAGTCGTTTCTCAAAGATGGGGGATGAGCCATGGATCGAATTCGTAGGGGATGGCGACGCTGCAGAGCCACGCGCGACCCCCTGGCCCTTGGCCCTTGGTACTGTGTTGGTTGGTCCCGTTCCCCTTCACCTTTCGACCTCGTACCTCAAGAATAAACCATGACCAGTCTCAACTATGATTATTCGATCCGGTTAGAGACGAATAAATACGAGACCTGATACCGTGCAGCCACCTTCAAGCTATGGGAATTTTCTTCGCTTAGCTCTTGCAGCTATAAAACCTGCCTTCTGCTGGAGCATCTGCACCATGTAGAGCCAAGCAGTGACAAATCTACAAACGCCAATCGATGGGAAGAAACTGGGACAAGATTCCAAAAAGGGTTTCACCTCGAAGAATGAAGATCTTCGACGAGAGTTTTCTCCATTTATTGTCACCTGAAAGTGAACTTCTGTCGTTCGACCATTATCTGAGAATGAAAGAAGTTCTGTCGTTTTATTGTCACCCGAAATGGAAACTCCTGTCGTTTAAGTGTATGACTTGAGAATCTGAACTTCTGTCGTTTAATCGTGACCCAAAATATTATAATTCTGGCCTTCAATAACGAGTTGAAAATTTGAACTTCTGTCGTTCACTCGTCACCCACGAAACAAGAAGTTTCGAAATAGGTATCATGTTTCCGTGTCGGGTTTGTGTGTCTAAAATTAGGCATCTGCATATTCTGAAGTATACGTGTATATTATGACACCGCAATAGACATACTGTTTCCTAGCAGCTACCCAAAACTTCACACATATACAGTGTGTTTGTGCTCAATGTGATCAATAAATAATTCGGACATTCTAAGCTGGCGTGACCGATAGCCATCCCCGATATCCCGATAACAGAACGTGTTTCTGCAACGGCGAAAATTCGTGTTTTGGATATACATGTGTATTTTCTATGTACTATGTACAGAAGCCAAATACACACGACGAATGAATGAATAGATGAACAAATAAATAGGTAATTATAAACAATTCGAAAACTAAAATAATTACAATTTTGAAATTGAGAGCCCAACTACTGGCATACATGTTATAATCGATGTAAGAAAAACATGCGATGAAACTATACATATAATAAGCTACGAGTATATACCAGCAGCGTGGCGGTAAGCTTATCTTCAGGCTCATGATGGGGGAAAGGAGGTTTTATCTTCAGTCACCGGCCGAGATTAGATTACGACCGGTGCTAATACTGCACTTGCGTATATATATATATATATATATATATACATACATTTATATTATATAAATATATGGCTACGAATCGCCTACACGACATCGAATTGCTATGCCCAAGCTTCCCTGCAGTGCGAATTACCCCCACTACCATACTTTCGTTATTATTTATTACTGCGCAGGACGGAGTAAGGTTAGGGTTCAACATTTAACAATTAAACGATTTTAGCAAGTCAGCGACTATTCGCGTGTCGATTCCCCAAACTTCTGCAATTCCAAAGTATAGTTTTACCACTATGCATAATTTCGCCGAAAGAAGATTTGAATTCTTACTTTTTAACGGTTTTTTCAATTTCTCTTCAGGCTTAAGATGCGCGCGAATGTTCAGTTCAGTTCAGCGCAATTCTTAACCTAACGAAAGCTATATAGGTACACCCTACACACGTATTACACGCATACGTAAGAAGGAGCAGGTTTTCTCCCTCCCCCTACCCAAGAGCTACTCGATTCCCGCCCAATTCTCTTCTCTCGGTGTATGAGACGGGAGTCTAAGTTGCCGGACAACTTCGCATGTGCTCCGCAGGAGCACAATTCCCCCCACCACCCCTTTTTTTCTTCCCATTCCAACCTGCAGCAGCGAGCAGGAGCTGCAAAAGAGGAAGACGAAAGACTTTTCGAAGGTTTCATGCTCCGAGTGTACATACTCGAATATGTGTAGGTAGACACGTGCATGTAAAGGTATTCCGGAGAGCGAAAAGAACTTCGGCGCGAATTCAGTACAGTATGTACCGTATACTACAGTTTCGTCCGGTGTACGATGCTATAATACAATATATTGTAGGTTATAACGTTCGAGACAGAGAATAAGATGAATAGGAAGCACAATAAAAAACGACTTATCGTTGGATATGGATGAACATAGATTAGTATTTTTGCATCCTCCAGTACTTATGTATTGTCATTAATCAAGAGGAAGAGGAAATAATAAATAAGAAACAAAAGGAAAGTAACGGTTAAATGGTATTCAAATTAATGATGTTTAACCTCAATATCCAAGCTTAAACCACAAAACAAAAGAATTGAGATAAAAGTATAATAAGATAAAGCAAAAGTAGGAGAAAAAAAAAGAGAGGAAAAAAAGAAACGCTTCACATAAGTGTATATGTATATATTTTCTGTCTTTTGATATACTATAGATAAATATAGGATGTATTTAACATGCATGTATAATATATGAGTCCAGGTGTTTGAAAATTAGTCGCGGGTTACAACTCGACGACGACCACCGACCACCGACCACCGACGCCGCCTGTACTGCCATGCCACCACCGGGGTTTTATCTTATTACATGGGATATAATAAACTGTTGGGATCTGAAACGGGGTTAGAATTCATACCTTAACCTCATCAGATTCGCCGCGATCGCGATCCTGGAAGCTATGCTAAGCAAAAAAGAAGAAAGAAACGGAAGAAAGAACCTATGCATGGCTAATTCGATATAAACGAGACCGGGAAGAATGAGATATTGTATAAGCTAAGCTAAGCTAACCTAACCTAACCTAACCCAACGTAACTCAACCTAAAACGACGTGTAAAAGAAAACAAAAAGCCGCGAAGTCAGCAGTTGACTTTTTCCGGAAATTCGTCTTTTCTTATTCTGGTTCTTTTTTTATGCACTTTTCCTTTTCTAATATACACGTACATACGCACGTACGTATACAGGGTGATTCAGAATGAGGTATACTTTCGTTATACCATTGGATTCCTCGTGAAAAACCAAGACGGAAGTTATCGATGCTAAAATGTCGATTGGGAAGCCGTTTTTGAATAGGAATCGTTTGAAGTTAGCCAATGCGAGAGCAGATACGAGACCGCGTCACGGCCGTGACCGCAGGCCTGACGGTTCCTCGGGCGACCAGTCGCGGCCGTAGACGTCTGATCGTGGTTTTGTCACATGGCGAGATCGCGGTGGCGGTGAAACGTCGCGAGAACTGTCAGGCCTGCAGTAGCGGCCGTGATACAGTCTCGTATCTGCTCTCCTATTGGCCAACTTTAAACGGCTCCTATTTGAAAACGGCTTATCAATCGACATTTTAGCATTGATAATTTTCGTCTTAGATTCCCATGAGGGATCCACTGGCACAAGGAGAGTACCTCATTCTGGATCATCCTGTATATCACATGCGTATACATTACTATAAATATACGTGAAACATATCATGTATACATAATTATCTAACATTATTATATACAAGTTTTTGCACATATTTTGTATAGGCATGTTATCTTATCTTTCGAACCAAGTCCCGTTTTTCGAGTCTTTTTGAATAATACATTATTCATTTATTATTATTCATTCATTTACACTTGTGTGTAATTTCTTTTTCTTCTCTCCTTCTTCCTTTCGTTCCATTTTAGGTTTTATATCTTATCTTCTTTTCATTATTATATTAGATAGAATTATGAATAAGAAAGAATAAGAGGGAGAAAGTTTATCGCAAACAGCGTTCTAGTTTTGAAACCACATAGCCGCGGCGCGGCAGGCGTCTGTCCGTTCTTGAAATTCGTTATCGCTAACTTCCTACGTTCAATATATATACCTACGTATAAGAATAACATATGGCGGTTTTTTTTTTTCCTCAAATTTTCCAATTCTTTATCCTCATCACTATCCTGTTTCCACTTTGACAATTCTCGAAGCTTTATTTTTATCCCTTTGTTTTCCTATGTGAACCGAAAATCCGACACCCAGTAGCTGAAGAGCAAAACGAGCGAACAAATTTCCAAAAACTAAAATGAAAAATGTAACCTAACCTAACCGACCTAACCCTTGCACACATTCCTCCTATCAAGCTACACTGTAGCTTAAGCTATTGCTCGACGTCCGTAAGGGGCTTGAGGAGAAGAAGGTGGTGGGGAATAGTCAGAGTATAGAAGTAGAGGGGATAAAACAGCAGCAGGAGCAGCACAGCAGCATTAGATAGTCGCTCTACGGTCGAGGGGGCAGAGGAGTTCGCCCGCTCGGCGGGCTCGGGTTTGGTAGGGGAGTGGGAATGGGAATGGGATTGGGAATGGGAATGGGAATGGGAATGGGAATTGGAATGAGGATGGATACAGCGGGGAATATACGGCCGCCACGGTACGGCGCGGAGTTCAGTTCGTTCGCCGCGTCATGTTTTCGGTCTTTGGCGGTGGGGCGCGAGCGTCGCATGAGGGGTAAAGCCGGCACATGCGCACCGTACGGATTTATCGAGCAGCGCGTGGGCGGGGAGTGAGAGGAAGGGAAAGGACGGGAAGTAGGGTTACAGGTCCGTGGCGGGGAGGGCGGGGAGGTAGAGCGTTAGTCAGTCAGTCGCGCCAGGCCCCCGCTAGCATA